>CM046446.1:47646188-47984533 GCA_025506515.1 Flaveria trinervia
CTGATGAATCCCTCCATTCTTCTGCTCCAGGACCTAAAATTTTCAGGGGTGATGATGGGTATTTGGTCATCGTCCCCATCTCTACTTCAGATTTGTTGAGGGCCATTTTGAGTGAGGTATAAGGAGGAGTGAAAAACAGGTTGATTAGAATGGTAAGATCTCACAATCAAGAGCCTAAGAAACTCTGATACCAATTGTAGGATCGGGTTTGTCACTAAAACACTTGAATTTCTCTCAAACTCACTTATAGAAACACTCAATTCAGATGAAGTAAAGTCTTTTACAAGAGTTGATAATAATATAATAAGTAATAAAGGAACACACAGAAATAAATTTTCAAGGCACTTGTATATATTACTTCTCAACTCAAGATATTACAAGACTCTCTTACAAGCATTATATATGAGTTACAATGAGAGACTATATATACTAGATCCTACAGCCGGATATACTTTGATACCAGCTGGAAACCTAAGACTAAAGCATATACTACAATGCTAAAGTTAAGGTATCTTAGATAAAGTATTATCTAAGATATGGTAATCATGACATGTCCATGACTTACCTTTTGTCACTAACTAAAGATGGAAACTTACTAACATAAAAGGTAAATAATGGATTAAAGTATGGTCAACTGCAGGGCTTTTGAGAAAACGCCATGCAGTATCTTAGAGATTTGCAGCGGAGTGTCAGGCAGGCCATACTTATGTCCACCGGATAATAGTAGTAATTTCCGAAGGTAAGTTGGCTTTGGAAGAACAAGTTCTTCCGAACCCACTTATACTTCGGAAGTGGCTTCTATACTTCCGAGGCTTGAGGACTTATGTGCTTTGGAAGTTGACTTCAGATCTTTGTTTCTAAGTCTTGAACTTCGGAAGTAGGTTCTTTATCTTCAGAAGTTGGAACTTTTCCTTCTGAAGTAAGCTTTACACTTTGTCTTTGGAAGATCTCCTTTTTCCTTAGGAAGTTCCACACTTGGCTTCGGAAGTCCTTTGTTTGTTGTACCAAAATCTTCTAAGTGACTTGGTTTTGGTTGCACCAGCCTTTCTAGATCCAACAGACAGTGTCATCTCTCTCCCCTTAGAAGAGTTGAATGAACTGGTTGATCTGGAAAGGTCAAAGGAGAAGAAGGAGGCAGAAGATGCAGAGCTTCTAGTACAAGTCAAAGAAGAGAGAGAAGAAAAAGACTGTACAAGGATATGCCTACCCTCTCCCCAGTTCAGGAAAGTCCTGCACAAGAAGATGTGGTTCAACAAGAACCTCAGGTAGACAAAGAAGAAAAGAGGATCAAGATGATCAAGTACCTGAGTGCCACAGGCTTCTATTAAGCAGATGCACTCCTTCCCTTGTCCTATGACTATGTTGAGTTTGAGTACTTAAAATAGCTTGAACTTGGGATAATCAAGGACAGAAAGACAACTAAGAGGAAACTAATGGAAGAAGCTGCAAAATCAAGAGCCATCATCCAAAAGAGCATGAAGAAGTCTGCTGATAGGCAGAGGATGATGAGCTTTTGGAAGCTATATGGGTCCTCCGAAAGGAGACTTGGCCCCATGTCTCTATCCACTATGGATGAGCATATTAGGGTGATCAAGCAGAAGATCAAAAGTGGAGAGCTCATTGACTTACACTGCACTCCAAGTCAAGCCCCACCTGAAGTGGAGGTTAAGGTTGAACAACCAGAGACAACACAACCTGGACCTCCTGCTGAAACTCAGCAAGCGTCATCTTCTGATCCACAGCAGGGTCAACCTCCCTCTTCTTCTGAGCTTGAGAGAGAGGAAGTCCCAACTGAGAAAGATAGTGAAGATCAATCTGGTGTTGCAGAGGATGGCTTCTAAACCAAAGCCAAAGAAGAAGAAAACTGCACCCTCTTCTAAACACCAGGATGAGTCAAAACATCTTGAGGTTGTGCAGCCAGAGGTGCTACATCAACTCCAATTCAAACAACTCCTCTAGCCTCAGGAAGACCCATCTTGTCTTGGACATACACCACAAATCCAGAAAGATGGCATGTCATTAGAGATCAAGGCACTAAAGACATTTACACATGGCAAGATATGTTTCAGTTGCCTTTGCATGACCTTTTTGATATGAGAAGACACTTTGATAGTCTGAAGGATCCTGATCACCTTATGAAGAAAGGATGGTGATCATCCTAATAAGGACTGTTGACATCTAAAGTTTACTAAGTGTTTTGGTA
Source organism: Flaveria trinervia (assembly GCA_025506515.1). NCBI lineage: Eukaryota > Viridiplantae > Streptophyta > Magnoliopsida > Asterales > Asteraceae > Flaveria > Flaveria trinervia. Next base: position 47,648,392 of record CM046446.1, read on the forward strand.
GCATCAGCCTAGGGGGAGTTTGTAGAGATTAATGAAGAGGCTGATGCAACCTAAACATCCAATGTCTTATCCTGCATGCTACACAAATGCATTGAAGAAGAATGCTTAGGAAGTTTTACACATGCAACAGAAAATATTACAAGTGTAAAATCTTCCGAAGCCAAGACCAATATCTTCCGAAGCCAAATATGAAGTCTTCCGAAGCCTCAGAGACAAAGTCTTCCGAATCCACTCATTCTTTCATTGACTTAGCATTGTGTAAAACTTAGTGAGTGTCGGGAAGATCAAAAAGTTAAGTTTGCCACTCATTCTTTCATTGACTTAGCATTGTGCTAGTGGGACAGTATTGTCCAGGCTGAAGGAAAGCAATCGATAGCCAAAATGAATTGGTCTGAGTTGAAGGAGTTGGTGTTGGAGGAGTATTGTCCCCATTGGGAATTAGACAATATTGAGAAGGAGTTCTTGTATTTGGAGGCTGGGAACATGACTCATCAAGAGTATACCTCAAGTTCAATGAACTTGCAAGACTTGTGCAGACATGGTAACACCTACATCCAAGAAGATCAAGAGATACATGCAGGGTTGCCCATGGACATCAGGAGGCATATGATTGTGGCTAGACTAGGCATGTTTAGGTTTATGGTGGATTTAGCTGGGAGGTTGTATGATGAGAGAGACCAATGCCTGTACAAAGAAGGTGGAGAAATGGAGTGGGAATAAGAATGGAAATGGAAGAGGTTTGGAGGTTATAACTTCAGGAGTGGAGAGAGGAGGATGAGAGTTGAGGATCAGTTAGGGAGATAGGGAAATACAGGTGAAGGAGGTGCTTGTAGAAAATGTGGAAAAGGTCATTCGAGGGAGTGTAGAGTTGGGACTAGAAAATGTTTTAAATGTGGGGGCGAGGGCCACTATGCTAGGGATTGCAAGTTGGTGAAGTGTTACCAGTTATGGCGAGATGGGACATGTAGAGAGGGACTACAAGAATGGAAAATCAGGAGGATCAAGAACGGTTAAAGCCATAGATAAGGGAAAGAATGATGGTTCGAAGGCGAAGGTGAGGGCATTCAACACAACTTGCGAGGAGGCCAGTGTAGATATAGAAGTAGTTTCAGGTATGTTTCTGGTAGGCCATGAATATGCTTCTGTGCTCTTTGATTCTGGTGCTAGTAGGGGTTTTCTGTCTACTGCCTTTTGTCGCTTGTTGCATGATAAGAATAGAAAGTTAGATGAGCATTTCTATGTAGAAACAACCATTGGTAAGTCCACTAAGGTAACTAAAATGGTTGAGGATTGCCTGATTGAGTTAGAAGATTGTAAGTTTCCTGCTAGGTTGCATGTTATGGCCTTAGGAGGTTTTGATGTGGTGTTAGGCATGGATTGGTTAGCTAGCTATAAAGCCAATATAGTATGTAGCAAGAACGTAATTCATCTAACAATGCCCGATGGTAAATCTATTATGGTTTGTGGGGATAAGGTGTGTTGTGTACCGATGGTCGTGTCGATGATCACAGCTAAAAAGTACATGAGACATGGGTGTAATGCTTACTTGGCCTATGTAAAAGATATGGATGTGCCAGAGCCACAATTATCAAACGTGCCGGTAGTGCGCGAGTTTCCTGACATATTTTCTAAAGACCTAACTGGTGTGCCGCCTGACCGCGAAATCGAATTCCAAATTGATTTGCTACCGGGAGCACAGTCCGTCGCTAAAGCACCATATCGATTAGCTCCTTCGGAAATGGTAGAACTAAGGGACCAGTTGCAAGATTTATTGGATAAGGGCTTCATCCGACCGAGTATCTTTCCATGGGGTGCTCCGGTATTGATCGTCAAGAAGAAATACAGTAGCATGCGGATGTGCGTTGACTATCGCGAACTCAATAAGTTGACTATAAAGAACCGGTATCCGTTACCAAGGATCAACGACTTGTTTGATCACTTGAGGGTGCAAGCTGGTTTTGAAGGATAGACCTGCGGTCTGGTTACCACCAACTGAAGGTGAAAGAACAAGACATTCCTAAGACAACGTTTCGTACGCGTTATGGACACTATGAATTTTTTGTCATTTCCTTTGGTTTAACTAACGCGCCAGCTGCTTTTATGGATCTTATGAATCGGGTATGTCGGTCGATGTTGGATAAATCGGTAATAGTGGTCATCGATGACATCTTGATTTATTCAAAAAGTGAAGAAGAACATGCTGATCATATTCGAGAAGTATTGGAGACACTCAGAAGCAATAAGTTATATGCTAAGTTCTCTAAATGCACATTTTAGCTTTGAGAAGTTCAATTTCTGAGTCATGTGGTTAATCCGAGGGGATCAGGGTGGACCCTGCGAAGGTTGAAGTGGTGATGCAATAGGAACCTCCAAAGACGCCATCTAAGATTCGTAGTTTCTTAGGCCTGGCAGGTTACTATAGGAGGTTTATCCAGGATTTCTCCAAGATAGCTTCTCCTTTGACTAAGCTGACCTAGAAGGACGTGAAGTATGAATGAGGTACTGATAAGGAGAACGCCTTCCTAGAACTAAAGATGAGGTTGACTCAAGCCCCTGTCTTGACGTTACCTGAAGGGAACGAGGACTTGGTAGTCTCCTCGGATGCCTCGTATGCAGGATTGGGTTGCGTGTTGATGCAACGAGGGAAGGTGATAGCCTACGTATCAAGACAGTTAAAGGTCCACGAGGCCAATTATCCTACCATGATTTGGAGTTAGTTGCGGTGGTGTTTGCATTGATGATTTGGAGGTACTACATGTGTCTTCCCGATATGAACGGGAACAATGAGCATGGATCTTAGGATTCATATTGATGATAATAAAACTTAAATGATTGATGCTAAAATATAATAATAATAATAATGAACATGATACACGATGTGTTTAATGTTGATGTTTATTGCTTTGATGTTGAAATCATCATACATGAAAGATGATGATATAATGATATTATTGATGGAATTAATTCCCACCCTTGGTGGGACAATATTGTCCAAGCCAAGGGTAGCCGAGCTATTAGAAGGATGAAGTGGGCAAAGGTCAGTGGTTGATCTAGTAGGAATATTGTATGATGAGCGGATGCTGGTGGTGGCTGAAGGCAGCAAGAAAGGTGGTGGTGATCGGAATTGGAACGCAAAGCGACTTGGACGTGGCGGAGCTGCTCCAAACAACAAAGGTGCATGGGTGGATGATCGACATGTGGTCACATCCGGTGCGGGGTCGAGGAGGTGTGTTAAGTGTGGACAAGAGCACACGAGGAATGTAGAGTGGGATCCAATGTATGTTTCTGTTGTGGGAGGACCGGACATGTGGCAAAGAACTGTAGGGTAAGAAAGTATTATACTTGTGGCGAGGAGGGCCACATGAGCAGGGACTGCAAGAAGCCAAGGGCTGAAAGTTCTCGTGTAGGAAGAAGACGACCGGGATTGAAGGGCAGAGGGCGAGTGCCACAGCATTCATGATGACATAAGAGGACGCTAGGACGGACCCCGATGTTGTGTCAAGTACGTTTCTAGTAAATCAAACTTTAGCCTCTATGTTATTTGATTCCGGTTCTAGTAAAAGTTTTATTTCTACTGCTTTTTGTGCTAAACTGCCTATTAGTAGTAAGAATACAGATGCACCCTTTGATGTAGAAACTGCCATAGGTAAGTCTATCAGGATCTCTGAGATGATAGAAGGTTGTGACGTAGAACTAGAAGGTCACAAGTTTCCTATTAGACCATTTGTGACGGCCTTAGGCGGGTTCGATGTAGTCCTAGGAATGGATTGGTTGGCGGACTTCGCGGTGAATATTGTCTGTCGCATGAAGATGATTCAATTAACAACACATGACGGGAGTTTGGTGATGGTTTATGGTGATCGAGTCATGACAATCTCGAAAGTGATTTCGATAGCGGTGGCGGGAAAGTGCCTGAGGCGTGGATGTAGTGCCTACTTGGTCTACGTGAAGGATGTGGATACGCCAACACCACAACTGACTGACTTACCAGTGTTGTGTGACTTTCCATATGTATTTCCCGAAGATTTACGGGAGTGCCACCAGACCGCGAGATCGAGTTTCAGATTAATCTGATATCGGGTGCCCAACCTGTTGCTAAGGCACCGTATCGGTTGGCTCAACCAAGATGAAGGAACTGATGGAGCAACTATAGGGGTTGCTTGACAAGGGGTTAATTAGACCGAGTATCTCTCCTTGGGGTGCTCCGGTCTTATTCATGAAGAAGAAAAACGGTAGTATGAGAATGTGTATAGACTACCATGAGTTGAATAAGCTGACAATGAAGAAGCGGTACCCCTTACCGAGAATTGATGATCAGTTCGATCAACTCCAAGGTGCCAATTGGTTCTTGAGGATAGACCTTCGATCTGGTTACCATCAGTTGAAGGTTAAGAAGCAGGATATTCCTAAAACAGCTTTTTGCATGCATTATAGACACTACAAGTTTCTCGTTATGTCTTTTGGTTTGACCAACGCGCCAACTGCTTTTATGGACTTAATGAATCAAGTGTGTCGGTTGATGTTGGATAAACTAGTGATTGGTTTATTGATGATATCCTGAATTATTCAAAAAACGAGAATAAGCATGCCGGTCACATTAGAAAGGTGTTGGAGACGTTGACAAGGGAGAAGCTGTATGCTAAATTCTCCAAGTGTGTGTTTTGGTTGCGCGAGGTGCAGTTCTTGGGCCATGTAGTGAATCCGAGGAGGTTATGGTGGATCTGACAAAGGTGGAGGCGGTGATGCAATGGAAGTCTCCGAAGACGCTAGCCCAGATTTGTAGATTCTTGGGCTTGGCGGGCTACTATAGGAGATTCATTCAATACTTCTCTAAGATCGCTTCTCCATTGACCAAGTTGACCCAGAAAGATGTAAAGTTTGTATGGGGTCAGGCCTAAGAGAAGGCGTTCGAGATTGACTCAAGCTCCTATTTTGTCGTTGCCCGATGGAAGCAAGGATTTGGTGGTTTATTCAGATGCTTCCTACTCGGGGTTGGGATGTGTGTTAATACAGAGAGGAAGGGTTATAGCCAATGCATCCTCATAGTTGAAGGTTCATGAGGTTAATTACCCTACTCATGACTTGGAGCTAGTAGTCGTGGTCTTTGCGTTAAAGATATGGAGGCACTACTTGTATGGGACGAAGTGCACCATATTCACTGACCATAAGAGCTTGAAGTATTTCTTCGAGCAGAAGGACTTGAACATGAGGCAGAGGAGATGGTAGGAGCTCATAAAATATTATGATTGCGAGATCCATAACCATCTAGGAAAAGCCAACATGGTGGCGATGCCCTTAGCCGATAGGAAAGACGTGAGCCAATTCAGGTGAAGGCTTATCAGTTGGTTATGACCTCTATTGTGATGAAGCAAGTCAAAGAGTTTCAAGATGAGGCATTGAAAGAAGATTATCCTAACTCTGAAAGAATGAGAGGTCTGGTTGCGAAGCCGGGTGAAAACACACTCGGTGTTAGAACCCAATTCGGGCGGATGTGGATTCCTCGTTTTGGGGATCTACGCGTGAAGATTATGGATGAAGCTCATAAGACTCGGTACTCTATTCATCATGGTGCTACAATGATGTACCAAGATATGAATAAAGATTATTGGTGGTCGGGTACGAAGATGTACCAAGACTGGTTTTATTGATCATTTACAACTCGTATCCGAGGTCTAGAGCTTAATGAAGGATTTCATGAATCAAGAGACATCCTTAGTAGATTTGTGAGCGAAGAGTGTTGAAAGATGTTTGTGGAGTGTTTTGGATGCATTTTGCAAATGAGAGGATCGATTTCAAAGTTGATTTGTACATATTCATGTTTGGTTTTGGTTTCTATTTGAATGTAGATACTATTTACCCTTTGTGGTTGTTTAGTTGATTACATTGATCATTACCATCGAATATGATAGGTTAGTTCAGGAGGGTGTTTAGAAGGTTTGAAAAAAAAATGGTAGAGTAAAAAAGGTTGATACAATTAGCAGAACTATCCATGCGATATCTATTATTGTATAACATTTTTTTATAACTTGTTCCTTTTTCATGTATTCTATTAAGCTTTCACAAATATTTCCATGCACAAATCTATATTCCCCCAATTTCAATTAAAATATTAAGAATTCTTATCTTCTTGTCGTGTTACCTTGATTTGACTTATTTTCATCAATCGCACATTGAGTTTGATGTTTGACGTGTAATTACTTTCACTCCATAATGATAGTTTGATTCTTGATTCTTATTGAGTGATAAGAGTGGTTTTATTGATCATTTTCAACTCGTATCCATGGTCTAGAGCTTAATGAAGGATTTCATAGATAAAAAGTCATCATATGGATAGAATTTAGTAGATTTGTGAACAAGAGTGTTCAAAGATTTTTGTGGAGTGTTGCGGACGCATTTTGTGCACAATAGGATCGATTTCAGAGATGAGTTGCTTATTTTCATATTTGGTTTTGGTTACTATTTGAATGTTGGTACTATTTGCCCCTTGTGGGTGTTTACTTTGATTACATAACCATTACCATCGAATTTAATAATTTAGTTTAGGATAGTGTTTAGAAGGCTTGAAAATCGAAATGGTAGAGTAAAAAAGGTTTATACGGTTAGCAGAACTATTCATGTGATATCTATTATTGTATATCATTTTTGTATAACTTGTCCTTTTTCATGTATTCTATTAAGCTTTCACAAATATTTCGATGCCCAAATCAATATTCCCCCAATTTCAATTAAAATATTAAGAAATCTTATCTTTGTCATGTTACCTTGATTTGACTTTTTTTATCAATCGCACATTGAGTTTGATGTTTGATGTGTAATTACTTTTATTCCATAATGATAGCCTGATTCTTGATTCTTATTGAGTGACAAGAGTGGTTTTATTGATCATTTTAACTCGTATCCATGGTCTAGAGTTTAATGAAGGATTTCATGGATCAAAAGTCATCATTAGTATATTTGTGAGCCAAGTGTGTTCAAAGATGTTTGTGGAGTGTTGTGGATGCATTTTGTGCATAAGGGGATCGATTTCAGAGGTGATTTGTTTATTTTCATGTTCGGTATTGGTTTCTATTTGAACGTAGATACTATTTGCCCCTTGTGGTTGTTTAGTTTGATTACATTAACCATTACGATCGAATTTGATTAGTTTAGTTAGGAGGGTGTTTAGAAGGTTTGAAAATCATTATGGTAGAGTAAAAAAGATTGATACGGTTAGCAAAAACTATCCATGCGATAACTATTATTATATAATGTTTTTTGTATAACTAGTTCCTTTTTCATGTCTTCTATTAAAGTTTCACAAATACTTTGATGCACAAATCTATAATCACCTAGTTTCAATTGAAATAATAAGAAATCTTATCTTCTTGGTGGTGTTACCCTGATTTAACTTATTATTCATCAATCACATATTGAGTTTTATGTTTGACGTGTAATTACTTTCATTCCATAACGATAGTTTGATTCGTGCTTCTTATTGAGTGATAAGACTGGTTTTATTGATCATTTACAATTCGTATCGGTGGTTTAGAGCTTGATAATGGATTTCATTGATAAAGAGTTATCATTTGAATAGAATTTATTAGATTTGTGAGCGAAGAGTGTTGAAAGATGTTTGTGGAGTGTTTTGGATGCATTTTTCAAATGAGAGAATTGATTTCAAAGGTGATTTGTTTATATTCATGTTCGGTTTTGGTTTCTATTTGAATGTAGATACTATTTGGCCTTTGTGGTTGTTTAGTTGATTACATTGATCATTACCATCGAATATGATTAGTTTAGTTCAGGAGGGTGTTTAGAAGGCTTGAAAATTAAAATAATAGAGTAAAAAAGGTTGATACGGTTAGCAGAACTATCCATGCGATATCTATTATTGTATAAAATTTTTGTATAACTTGTTCCTTTTTCATGTATTCTATAAGCTTTCACAAATACTTCGATGCACCAATCAATATTCCCCCAATTTCTATTAAAATGTTACGAAATATTATCTTCTTTGTCGTGTTACCTTGAGTTTACTTATTTTTATCAATCGCACATTGAGTTTGATGTTTGACGTGTAATTACTTTCATTCCATAACGATAGCCTGATTCTTGATTCTTATTAAGTGACAAGAGTGGTTTTATTGATCATTTTCAACTCGTATCCATGGTCTAGAGCTTAATGAAGGATTTCATGAGTCAAAAGTCATCATACGGATAGAATTTAGTATATTTTTGAGCCAAGTGTGTTCAAAGATGTTTGTGGAGTGTTGTGGATGCATTTTGTGCATAAGGGGATGATTTCAGAGGTGATTTCTTTATTTTCATGTGCGGTTTTGGTTTCTATTTGAATGTAGATACTATTTGCCCCTTGTGGTGTTTAGTTTGATAACATTGACCATTACCATCGAATTTGATTGGTCTAGTTTAGGAGGGTGTTTAGAAGGTATGAAAATCGTTATGGTAGAGTAAAAAAGGTTGATACGGTTAGCAAAAACTATCAATGCGATAACTATTATTATTAATGTTGTTGTATAACTAGTTCCTTTTTCATGTATTTTATTAAACTTTCATATATACTTTGATGCACAAATCTATAATTGCCCAATTTCGATTGAATAAATAAGAAATATTATCTTCTGGCCGTGTTTCCTTGATTGACTTATTTTCATCAATCACACATTGATTTTTACGTTTGACGTATAATTACTTTCATTCCATAACGATAGTTTGCTTCTGATTCTTATTGAGTGACAAGAGTGGTTTTATTGATCATTTTCAACTCGTATCCATGGTCTAGAGCTTAATTAAGGATTTCATGGATCAAAAGTCATCATATGGATAGAATTTAGTATATTTGTGAGCCAAGTGTGTTTAAAGATGTTTGTGGAGTGTTGTGGATGCATTTTGTGCATAAGGGGATCGATTTCAGAGGTGATTTGTTTATTTTCATGTTCGGTTTTGGTTTCTATTTGAATGTAGATACTATTTGCCCTTTCTGGTTGTTTAGTTTGATTACATTGACCATTACCATCGAATTTGATTAGTTAGTTTAGGAGGGTGTTTAGAAGGTTTGAAAATCGTTATCGTAGAGTAGAAAGGTTGATACGGTTAGCAAAAACTATCCATTCGATAACTATTAATATACAATGTTTTTTGTATAACTAGTTCCTTTTTCATGTATTCTATTAAAGTTTCACAAATACTTTGATGCAGAAATCTATAATCACCCAGTTTCAATTGAAATAATTAGAAATCTTATTCTTGTGGTGTTACCTTGATTTAACTATTATCATCAATCACATATTGAGTTTTATGTTTGACGTGTAATTACTTTCATTCCATAGCGATAGTTTGATTCGTGCTTCTTATTGAGTGATAAGACTGGTTTTATTGATCATTTACAATTCGTATGTGGGGTTAGAGCTTGATATAGGATTTCATTGATCAAGAGTCATCATTTGGATAAACTTTATTGGATTTGTGAGCGAAGAGTGTTGAAAGATGTTTGTGGAGTGTTTTGGATGCATTTTGCAAACGAGAGGATCGATTTCAAAGGTGATTTGTTTATATTCATGTTCGGTTTTGGTTTCTATTTGAATGTAGATATTATTTACCATTTGTGGTTGTTTAGTTGATTACATTGATCATTACCATCGAATATGATTAGTTTAGTTCGGGAGGGTGGTTAGAAGGCTTGAAAATCAAAATGGTAGAGTAAAAAAGTTTGATACGGTTAGCAGAACTATCCATGCGATATCTATTATTGTATAACATTTTTGTATAACTGTTCTTTTTTCATGTATTCTATTAAGCTTTCACAAATATTTCGATGCACAAATCAATATTCCCCCAATTTCAATTAAAATATTAAGAATTCTTATCTTCTTTGTAGTGGTACCTGATTTGACTTATTTTTATCAATCGCACATTGATTTGATGTTTGAGGTGTAATTACTTTCACTCCATAACGATAGTTTGATTCTTGATTCTTATTGAGTGATAAGAGTGGTTTTATTGATCATTTTCAACTAGTATCCATGGTCTAGAGCTTAATGAAGGTTTCATGGATCAAAAGTCATCATATGGATAGATTTAGTATATTGGGAGCCAAGTGTGTTCGAAGATGTTTGTGGAGTGTTGTGGATGCATTTTGTGCATAAGGGGATCGATTTCAGAGGTGATTTGTATTTCATGTTCGGTTTTGGTTTCTATTTGAATGTAGATACTATTTGCCCTTTGTGGTTGTTTAGTTTGATTACATTGACCATTACCATCGAATTGATTAGTTTAGTTTTGGAGGGTGTTAGAAGTTTGAAAATCGTTATGGTAGAGTAAAAAGGTTGATACGGTTAGCAAAAGCTATCCATCGATAACTATTATGAAGGGATTTGTTAGACCATTTACAACTTTTTAACCATTTAGACATATGAACACAGCGGAAGGAAACCTAAATCATGTTAAGTTTCTGCAAATTAGCATTATTATGTGTAAACAAACAAAACAAACCCATAACTAGAGGATCTTTATTATGTGAAGAACTAGCATACATATAAGATTAACAACCAAACATGACAAGAACAACCCCATGATAATACCTTTTATGAAGCTGCCAAAACGAAAATAAGAAGTCTGAAAAATGTCATGAACAGGCAAAACTCCAAGGGTAGGAGTCCTCAAGTGTCCATACCCACAAGCATCAAGCATACACTATTCTTGCTAGGATTGAGCACCAAATCGGATCAAGAAAGCTGCTGGAACCTTGTTCCAGCCGTGAACAATCAACAAAGTGCTAAAGCTTTGTTCCAGCCATGACATCTTTCTTCCAAAAGAAAGGGTGATGTTCTTGTGACCCTTTTTGCATATGAGAGAGGGAGAGAGATCTCAATGGAGAGTGTGTGTGTTCTTAATGATCCCTAGTCTCAAGACCCCTAAAGGAAAACAAAAGGGAGCTGCCCAAAAGGGGCGGCTGACCCTTTGATGTTTTGGGGTTTTCCCCCAAAAACTTTTAATCTTTGTTAAACAAAAGTTTTTAATAAGTTATGTAATCACACCCTTTAATTATATAACTTATACACACACTCCTATTATTTGATGTTATTTAACCAATTTAAAAAACATTACAAATTTATTCATGAACAAAATATCCATAAAGGTTGTTCAATCTCATATGCAAGTTATTTAGAAAACCATTTTCTAAATTGGTGTATTTATTTAATTGTATGATCATATCATCAATTAAATAATTTTTGGTGTTTTTGCTAAGCTTGTTATTGGGTATGACCCGACTTGGATCATGACGTACTAACCACATCAAGGTTCTATGTGTCTTGGGCATAAAGAATCCAACAATCTCCCACTTGCAAAGATTCATAGAAGATTGATGCAAGCCAGTAAATACCACCTAACAACGGTTTACTACCCTTAATACGCATGACTTAAGCCATTCAATAACATCATCCCCTTAAGTATCCAACTTGAAATGATTTAGGTGAATTAATCATTTATCCTTTTGTTTCAGATGTCATGTTAAATCCAAAGACATAGAATGATCATTCCTTGTTGATTTAACTTAATCAGGCCTTAGACATCTTGCTCTCAACAAATAAGAGGAACTAATTCCATCTTGACTACATACGTTTTCACAATCACCTCGTGTCACAACTGAACATAGCCTTATGTACTGCCATTATTTCAGAGCAGTGAAGAGCTAGCTCAAAGTATAACATTGGTGAATATCAAAACCAATATGTATCTGAGGTTGGAGGATACCAAATGATATTCGCCTTTACTCAAATTTACTTATAATCAATCTAGAAGATTCCATGTAGTAAAATTGGATGTGGGTCAGTCCAATATTTGTATCTCACAAACATCTATGAACCTTGGCAGCAACCAATTGCTCTATATTCATTCCTTATGAATATCCACCAATCCATGTTCATAATAGTCTTATGTTCATATTTGTTCCCACAAACATGACCAACTACGGACATTTAGAATAATAAACATATTCATGGATCTATAATGCTAAAATGAATATAACAAAAATATCACAAGTATATAAAGAGTTAAATATTACATTGTTTCAAACTTTTAAATACTCAACAGATCAATCTAGTCACTAGAATATCGAAGTCCTAAGACACAAATATGACTTTCTGCTTTGCCCTTTCAAGGAGCTTTGTGAGTGGATCCGTAGTGTATTGATCGGTGTGAACTTTAGGAATACATATTTTTCCCTTTTCAACTTCATCCCTTATGTAGTGAATTTTCGCTCAATGTGCCTAGCCTTTTGAAGAGGACAGGGTACCTTGATTCATGTAATCGTACCCTCGTGATCACAAAAGGATTTCTAGGGGTCTTGAATGATAGAGACCACCCTAGGTAGGCGATAAATTTGTTTATCCATGCAGCTTCCTGAGCTGCTAATGACGCGGCTATGTATTCGGATTTTGTAGTGGACAATGCTACTCATATTGAAGACATACCCTTATTGAGAATCATCTCGAACGGTTTGGAACTTGCATCCGTGTAACCCTTTAAACAAGTTCCTCTCCATCAGATCCGTATATTAGAAACATTTCCTTAGTCCTTCTAAGGTATTTAAATATACTTTTAATAGTCATCCAATGGCTATTATCTGGATTCTTCTAATCTGCTCGTCATGATTAGCGCGCATGACTCGTCCAGTCTAGTGCCTATCATCGCATACTTGATGGATCCTATAGCTGATGCATATAGGATGTCCTTTATTTGATATTGCTCATCCTTTGAGCTTGGACATTGAGATGTACTCAATATTGTCCCTCTTTGAATAGGTACCATACCTTTCTTAGATTTTTTCCATCTTGACCTTTTCAAGACTTTATTAATATATGCACTTTGATTTAAACCTATCAACCGCATCGATCTATCCCTATAGATCTTCATTCCAGAATATAGGCGGCTTCACTGAGATTTTATGAAAAACAACTTCCAAGACAGGTTTTGACACCTTCCATGGTTGGAATATCATTCCAAAACGTAGTATGTCATTAACATCCAATACTAAGAATGTTATTATGCTCCCACTAGCCTTCTTATATACACAAGCCTCATCAGCGTTCTTGATGAAAACCAATTTTGATCTCTTCATCAAAACGTTGATTCCAACTTCTCGATGCTTGATTCAATCCATAGATTGACTTCTTTAACTTGCATACTTTTAGGATTTGTGGATCGACAAAACCATCTGACTGAATATGGACAGTCTCTTCGAGATGTCTATTAAGACAAGCAGTTTTGATATCCATTTGCCAAATCTCATAGTCATAATATGCGGCTACGGCAAATAATATCCTAATTGACTTTAGCATTGCCACAGGCGAGAAAATCTCATCATAATCAACCCCTGATTTTGAGTGAAACCTTTTGCTACAAGTCTTGCTTTGTAAGTATCCAAGTTTACATGTATATCTATTTTCTTCTTGAAACCCACTTGCATCCAACCGGTTGCAGTTAAGTGGAGGGTTAACCAATTCCTAAACTTGATTGTCATACATGGATTGCATCTCAACGTTCATGGCATCCAGCCATTTGTCATAATCCAAATTGTATATTGCTTCATGGTATGTAGTTTGCTCATCGGAGTCAACCACATAGCATCCATTTATGAAAAGTCCATATCTTTCAGGTGGAATGCTAACTTTACCACATCTGCGAACATTTTGTGTGTATGACCAACCTCTTGATCATCATCAACAACCTCTTGTTGATAACTAGTGTCAACCAAGTGTGTATCGGCTTGTGGATTGATCCTCATTAAATTCCACTATTCTGTACGTTATTCCTTCCATAAGGAATTTAGTTTCCAAGAACTCAGCCTTTTGAGCAATAATTACTCTTGCTCTGTTGGATCAAAGAAGTAGTATCCTATACAGTCTTTGGGATATCGAACAAATAAACACTAGTGAATTAGCTATCTTGGTCAGGACCATATTCAAAATATGAGCCTCGGAGAGCATTGCAAAACCCCAAAATGATAGAGGTATAGAGCTTATAGCCATCATAGATTGAACCATATCCAATAGGGTTCGATTCTCCTTTCAGACACACCATTATGTTGTGGTGTTCCAGGTGGAGTAGGTTGTGAGACGATCCCATAACCTTTTAGATGGTACTGAAAAGCATCATTGAGGTATTCACCTTCTCTATCTGAACGAAGAACTTTGATAGTTTTATATATTTCATTTTCTACTTCATTATTGAAGGTTCTGAACATTTCAAAAGCTTCAAGTTTATGTGTCATCATGTACACATAACCATAGCGACTATAATCATCGGTAAGGTAATGAAGTATCTATCACCATTTCTAGTCATTGTCTTTAAAGGGCCACATACATCCAAATGTATGTACCCAATAAGTCTTTTGCCCTCTCGTTAGTGCCACTAAAGGGCGACTTGGTCATTTAGTTTTTAAACAAGATTCACACTTATCGAATGAAACTTCATTTGCTCTTCAAAAGACCATTCTTTTGAGGTGTTTGAATCTGATTCTTGTTTATGTGACCAAGACGACAATGCCAAATATAATAATCACTTCAACCCATTTTAAGTTTCTTTGTGCTTGTTTGGTATAATGAGCTATTATAGGATGAATCATTATGAACAATTCATAGATTCCATTAAAAAGCATAGCTTTGAAATAAAATACATCATCCACACAAACATAAATACCATTGTTAGCAAACTTTAATTCATAACCACATTGTTCTAAAAGGGAAATCAAAATTATGTTCCTAGTCAAACTAGGAGCATACAAAATGTTCTTTAGAATAACTTCCAACCATTTGAAAGTTTCTAAATATTGTCACTTGGGCTTCGACATCAACTTTTGCTCCGTTGCCCATGTAGAGACTTGTGTCTCCCTTCTTGAAGTGCTTATTTCTATGAACCATTGCAACAAATTGCAAAAAAAAGTTCCACATCCGGTATCCAATACCATGTGTTTGAAGAAATAACATTTCAACCAATGTGAATTATGAAAGTTCTACATGAGTTTGCCCAGCATCCCTCTTGTTTCTCAACTCTTTCAGATAGGTTGGACAATTCCCTTTCCAATGTCCTATCTCTCCACACTCAAAGCAAGGATCGTTCTCCGTTACCTTAGGCTTCTTAAGCTTAGGCTTTGGAGGTTCCGCTTTAGCCTTTCCTTTCCCCTTTCCTTGATGTGCCCCCTCCCACTCAAAGCATGGATCGTTCTCCATTACCCGACTTGGATCATGACGTACTAACCACATCAATGTTCTATGTGTCTTAGGCATCAAGAATCCAACAATTATTATATAACGTTTTTGTATAAGTAGTTCCTTTTTCATGTATTCTATTAAAGTTTCACAAATACTTTGATGCACAAATCATAATCACCCAGTTTCAATTGAAATAATAAGAAATCTTATCTTCTTGATGGTGTTACCTTGATTTAACTTATTATTCATCAAACACATATTGAGTTTTATGTTTGACGTGTAATTACTTTCATTCCCTAACGATAGTTTGATTCGTGCTTCTTATGAGTGATAAGACTAGTTGTATTGATCATTTATATTCATATCCGTGGTTAGAGCTTGATAAAGGATTTCATTGATCAAGAGTCATCATTTGGATAGATTTATTAGATTTGTGAGCGAAGAGTGTTGAAAGATGTTTGTGGAGTGTTTTGGATGCATTTTGCAAATGAGAGGATCGATTTCAAAGGTGATTTGTTTATATTCATGTTTGGTTTTGGTTTCTATTTGAATGTAGATACTATTTACCCTTTGTGGTTGTTTAGTGATTACATTGATCATTACCATCGAATATGATTAGTTTAGTTCAGGAGGGTGTTTAAAAGGCTTGAAAATCAAAATTGTAGAGTAAAAAAGGTTGATACGGTTAGCAAAACTATCCATGCGATATCTATTATCGTATAACATTTTTGTATAACTTGTACCTTTTTCATGTATTCTATTAAGCTTTCACAAATATTTCGATGCACAAATGAATATTCCCCCAATTTCAATTAAAATATTAAGAATTTTTATCTTCTTTGTCGTGTTACCTTGATTTGACTTATTTTGATCAATCGCACATTGAGTTGATGTTTGACGTGTAATTACTTTCATTCCATACGATAGCCTGATTCTTGATTCTTATTGAGTGACAAGAGTGGTTTTATTAATCATTTTCAACTCGTATCCATGGTCTAGAGCTTAATGAGGATTTCATGGATCAAAAGTGATCATATGGATAGAATTAGTAGATTTGTGAGCCAAGAGTATTCAAAGATTTTTGTGCAGTGTTGTGGACGCATTTTATGCACAATAGGATCGATTTCAGAGATGAGGTGTTATTTTCATATTCGGTTTTGGCTTCTATTTGAATGTAGATACAATTTGCCCTTCGTGGGTGTTTACTCTGTACATTAACCATTACCATCAAATTTGATTAATTTAGTTTAGGAGGGTGTTAGAAGGCTTGAAAATCGAAATGGTAGAGTAAAAAAGGTTGATACGGTTAGCAAATACTATCCATGCGAAAACTATTATTATATAACGTTTTTGTATAACTAGTCCCCTCTTCATGTATTCTATAAAACTTTCACAAATACTTTGATGCACAAATCTATAATCGCCCAATTTCGATTGAAATAATAGGAAATCTTCTTCTTGGTGGTTGTTTCCTGGATTTGACTTATTTTCATCAATCACACTGAGTTTATGTTTGACGTACTTTGATTCCATAGTGATAGTTTGATTCTTGATTCTTATTGACTGACAAGAGTGGTTTTATTGATCATTTTCAACTCGTATCCATGGTCTAGAGCTTAATGAAGAATTTCATGGATCAAAAGTCATCATAGGGATAGAATTTAGTATATTTGTGAGCCAAGTGTGTTCAAAGATGTTGTGGAGTGTTGTGGATGCATTTTGTGCATAAGGGGATTGATTTCAGAGGTGATTTCTTTATTTTCATGTGCGGTTTTGGTTTCTATTTGAATGTAGATACTATTTGCCCCTTGTGGTTGTTTAGTTTGATAACATTGACCATTACCATCGAATTTGATTGGTCTAGTTTAGGAGGGTTTTAGAAGGTATGAAAATCGTTATGGTAGAGTAAAAAAGTTTGATACGGTTAGCAAAAACTATCCATGCGATAACTATTATTATATATGTTGTTGTATAACTAGTTCCTTTTTCATGTATTTTATTAAACTTTCATATATACTTTGATGCACAAATCTATAATTGCCCAATTTCGATTGAATAAATAAGAAATATTATCTTCTTGGCCGTGTTTCCTTGATTTGACTTATTTTCATCAATCACACATTGATTTTTACGTTTGACGTATAATTACTTTCATTCCATAACGATAGTTTGCTTCCTGATTCTTATGAGTGACAAGAGTGGTTTTATTGATCATTTTCAACTCGTATCCATGGTCTAGAGCTTAATGAAGGATTTCATGGATCAAAAGTCATCATATGGATAGAATTTAGTATATTTGTGAGCCAAGTGTGTTAAAGATGTTTGTGGAGTGTTGTGGATGCATTTTGTGCATAAGGGGATTTCAGAGGTGATTTGTTTATTTTCATGTTCGGTTTTGGTTTCTATTTGAATGTAGATACTATTTGCCCTTTCTGGTTGTTTAGTTTGATTACATTGACCATTACCATCGAATTTGATTAGTTTAGTTTAGGAGGGTGTTTAGAAGGTTTGAAAATCGTTATCGTAGAGTAGAAAGGTTGATACGGTTAGCAAAACTATCCATTCGATAACTATTAATATACAATGTTTTTTGTATAACTAGTTCCTTTTTCATGTATTCTATTAAAGTTTCACAAATACTTTGATGCAGAAATCTATAATCACCCAGTTTCAATTGAAATAATTAGAAATCTTATCTTCTTGGTGGTGTTACCTTGATTTAACTTATTATTCATCAATCACATATTGAGTTTTATGTTTGACGTGTAATTACTTTCATTCCATAGCGATAGTTTGATTCGTGCTTCTTATTGAGTGATAAGACTGGTTTTATTGATCATTTACAATTCGTATGTGTGGGTAGAGCTTGATATAGGATTTCATTGATCAAGAGTCATCATTTGGATAAACTTTATTGGATTTGTGAGCGAAGAGTGTTGAAAGATGTTTGTGGAGTGTTTTGGATGCATTTTGCAAACGAGAGGATCGATTTCAAAGGTGATTTGTTTATATTCATGTTCGGTTTTGGTTTCTATTTGAATGTAGATATTATTTACCATTTGTGGTTGTTTAGTTGATTACATTGATCATTACCATCGAATATGATTAGTTAGTTCGGAGGGTGGTTAGAAGGCTTGAAAATCAAAATGGTAGAGTAAAAAAGTTTGATACGGTTAGCAGAACTATCCATGCGATATCTATTATTGTATAACATTTTTGTATAACTTGTTCTTTTTTCATGTATTCTATTAAGCTTTCACAAATATTTCGATGCACAAATCAATATTCCCCCAATTTCAATTAAAATATTAAGAATTCTTATCTTCTTTGTAGTGTTACCTTGATTTGACTTATTTTTATCAATCGCACATTGAGTTTGATGTTTGAGGTGTAATTACTTTCACTCCATAACGATAGTTTGATTCTTGATTCTTATTGAGTGATAAGAGTGGTTTTATTGATCATTTTCAACTAGTATCCATGGTCTAGAGCTTAATGAAGGATTTCATGGATCAAAAGTCATCATATGGATAGAATTTAGTATATTTGTGAGCCAAGTGTGTTCGAAGATGTTTGTGGAGTGTTGTGGATGCATTTTGTGCATAAGGGGATCGATTTCAGAGGTGATTTGTTTATTTTCATGTTCGGTTTTGGTTTCTATTTGAATGTAGATACTATTTGCCCTTTGTGGTTGTTTAGTTTGATTACATTGACCATTACCATCGAATTGATTGGTCTAGTTTAGGAGGGTGTTTAGAAGGTATGAAAATCGTTATGGTAGAGTAAAAAAGGTTGATACGGTTAGCAAAAACTATCCATGCGATAACTATTATTATATAATGTTGTTGTATAACTAGTTCCTTTTTCATGTATTTTATTAAACTTTCATATATACTTTGATGCACAAATCTATAATTGCCCAATTTCGATTGAATAAATAAGAAATATTATCTTCTGGCCGTGTTTCCTTGATTTGACTTATTTTCATCAATCACACATTGATTTTTACGTTTGACGTATAATTACTTTCATTCCATAACGATAGTTTGCTTCCTGATTCTTATTGAGTGACAAGAGTGGTTTTATTGATCATTTTCAACTCGTATCCATGGTCTAGAGCTTAATGAAGGATTTCATGGATCAAAAGTCATCATATGGATAGAATTTAGTATATTTGTGAGCCAAGTGTGTTTAAAGATGTTTGTGGAGTGTTGTGGATGCATTTTGTGCATAAGGGGATCGATTTCAGAGGTGATTTGTTTATTTTCATGTTCGGTTTTGGTTTCTATTTGAATGTAGATACTATTTGCCCTTTCTGGTTGTTTAGTTTGATTACATTGACCATTACCATCGAATTTGATTAGTTTAGTTTAGGAGGGTGTTTAGAAGGTTTGAAAATCGTTATCGTAGAGTAGAAAGGTTGATACGGTTAGCAAAAACTATCCATTCGATAACTATTAATATACAATGTTTTTTGTATAACTAGTTCCTTTTTCATGTATTCTATTAAAGTTTCACAAATACTTTGATGCAGAAATCTATAATCACCCAGTTTCAATTGAAATAATTAGAAATCTTATCTTCTTGGTGGTGTTACCTTGATTTAACTTATTATTCATCAATCACATATTGAGTTTTATGTTTGACGTGTAATTACTTCATTCCATAGCGATAGTTTGATTCGTGCTTCTTATTGAGTGATAAGACTGGTTTTATTGATCATTTACAATTCGTATGTGTGGTTAGAGCTTGATATAGGATTTCATTGATCAAGAGTCATCATTTGGATAAACTTTATTGGATTTGTGAGCGAAGAGTGTTGAAAGATGTTTGTGGAGTGTTTTGGATGCATTTTGCAAACGAGAGGATCGATTTCAAAGGTGATTTGTTTATATTCATGTTCGGTTTTGGTTTCTATTTGAATGTAGATATTATTTACCATTTGTGGTTGTTTAGTTGATTACATTGATCATTACCATCGAATATGATTAGTTTAGTTCGGGAGGGTGGTTAGAAGGCTTGAAAATCAAAATGGTAGAGTAAAAAAGTTTGATACGGTTAGCAGAACTATCCATGCGATATCTATTATTGTATAACATTTTTGTATAACTTGTTCTTTTTTCATGTATTCTATTAAGCTTTCACAAATATTTCGATGCACAAATCAATATTCCCCCAATTTCAATTAAAATATTAAGAATTCTTATCTTCTTTGTAGTGTTACCTTGATTTGACTTATTTTTATCAATCGCACATTGAGTTTGATGTTTGAGGTGTAATTACTTTCACTCCATAACGATAGTTTGATTCTTGATTCTTATTGAGTGATAAGAGTGGTTTTATTGATCATTTTCAACTAGTATCCATGGTCTAGAGCTTAATGAGATTTCATGGATCAAAAGTCATCATATGGATAGAATTTAGTATATTGTGAGCCAAGTGTGTTCGAAGATGTTTGTGGAGTGTTGTGGATGCATTTTGTGCATAAGGGGATCGATTTCAGAGGTGATTTGTTTATTTTCATGTTCGGTTTTGGTTTCTATTTGAATGTAGATACTATTTGCCCTTTGTGGTTGTTTAGTTTGATTACATTGACCATTACCATCGAATTTGATTAGTTTAGTTTTGGAGGGTGTTTAGAAGGTTTGAAAATCGTTATGGTAGAGTAAAAAGGTTGATACGGTTAGCAAAAGCTATCCATCGATAACTATTATTGAAGGGATTTGTTAGACCATTTACAACTTGTTAACCATTTAGACATATGAACACAGCGGAAGGAAACCTTAAATCATGTTAAAGTTTCTGCAAATTAGCATTATTATGTGTAAACAAACAAAACAACAAACATAACTAGAGGATCTTTATTATGTGAAGAACTAGCATACAATATAAGATTAACAACCAAACATGACAAGAACAACCCCATGATAATACCTTTTATGAAGCTGCCAAAACGAAAATAAGAAGTCTGAAAAATGTCATGAACAGGCAAAACTCCAAGGGTAGGAGTCCTCAAGTGTCCATACCCACAAGCATCAAGCATACACTATTCTTGCTAGGATTTGAGCACCAAATCGGATCAAGAAAGCTGCTGGAACCTTGTTCCAGCCGTGAACAATCAACAAAGCTGCTAAAGCTTTGTTCCAGCCATGACATCTTTCTTCCAAAAGAAAGGGTGATGTTCTTGTGACCCTTTTTGCATATGAGAGAGGGAGAGAGATCTCAATGGAGAGTGTGTGTGTTTAATGATCCCTAGTCTCAAGACCCCTAAAGGAAAACAAAAGGGAGCTGCCCAAAAGGGGCGGCTGAACCCTTTGATGTTTTGGGGTTTTCCCCCCAAAAACTTTTAATCTTTGTTAAACAAAAGTTTTTAATAAGTTATGTAATCACCCCTTTAATTATATAACTTATACACACACTCCTATTATTTGATGTTATTTAACCAATTTAAAAAACATTACAAATATTTATTCATGAACAAAATATCCATAAAGGTTGTTCAATCTCATATGCAAGTTATTTAGAAAACCCATTTTCTAAATTGGTGTATTTATTTAATTGTATGATCATATCATCAATTAAATAATTTTTGGTGTTTGCTAAGCTTGTTATTGGGTATGACCCGACTTGGATCATGACGTACTAACCACATCAAGGTTCTATGTGTCTTGGGCATAAAGAATCCAACAATCTCCCACTTGCACAAGATTCATAGAAGATTGATGCAAGCAGTAAATACCACCTAACAACGGTTTACTACCCTTAATACGCATGACTTAAAGCCATTCAATAACATCATCCCCTTTAAGTATCCAACTTGAAATGATTTAGGTGAATTAATCATTTATCCTTTTTTTTCAGATGTCATGTAATCCAAAGACATAGAATGATCATTCCTGTTGATTTAACTTAATCAGGCCTTAGACATCTTGCTCTCAACAAATAAGAGGAACTAATTCCATCTTGACTACATACGTTTTCACAATCACCTCGTGTCACAACTGAACATAGCCTTATGTACTGCCCATTATTTCAGAGCAGTGAAGAGCTAGCTCAAAGTATAACATTGGTGAATATCAAAACCCATATGTATCTGAGGTTGGAGGATACCAAATGATATTCGCCTTTACTCAAATTTACTTATAATCAATCTAGAAGATTCCATGTAGTAAAATTGAGATGTGGGTCAGTCCAATATTTGTATCTCACAAACATCTATGAACCTTGGCAGCAACCAATTGCTCTATATTCATTCCTTATGAATATCCACCAATCCATGTTCATAATAGTCTTATGTTCATATTTGTTCCCACAAACATGACCAACTACGGACATTTAGAATAATAAACATATTCATGGATCTATACATGCTAAAATGAATATAACTCAAAATATCACAAGTATATAAAGAGTTAAATATTACATTGTTTCAAACTTTTAAATACTCAACAGATCAATTCTAGTCACTAGAATATCGAAGTCCTAAGACACAAATATGACTTTCATGCTTTGCCCTTTCAAGGAGCTTTGTGAGTGGATCCGTAGTGTATTGATCGGTGTGAACTTAGGAATACATATTTTTCCCTTTTCAACTTCATCCTTATGTAGTTGAATTTTCGCTCAATGTGCCTAGCTTTTGAAGAGGACAGGGTACCTTGATTCATGTAATCGTACCCTCGTGATCACAAAAGGATTTCTAGGGGTCTTGAATGATAGAGACCACCCTAGGTAGGCGATAAATTTGTTTATCCATGCAGCTTCCTGAGCTGCTAATGACGCGGCTATGTATTCGGATTTTGTAGTGGACAATGCTACTCATATTGAAGACATACCCTTATTGAGAATCATCTCGAACGGTTTGGAACTTGCATCCGTGTAACCCTTTAAACAAGTTCCTCTCCATCAGATCCGTATATTAGAAACATTTCCTTAGTCCTTCTAAGGTATTTAAATATACTTTTAATAGTCATCCAATGGCTATTATCTGGATTCTTCTAATATCTGCTCGTCATGATTAGCGCGCATGACTCGTCCAGTCTAGTGCCTATCATCGCATACTTGATGGATCCTATAGCTGATGCATATAGGATGTCCTTTATTTGATATTGCTCATCCTTTGAGCTTGGACATTGAGATGTACTCAATATTGTCCCTCTTTGAATAGGTACCATACCTTTCTTAGATTTTTTCCATCTTGAACCTTTTCAAGACTTTATTAATATATGCACTTTGATTTAAACCTATCAACCGCATCGATCTATCCCTATAGATCTTCATTCCAGAATATAGGCGGCTTCACTGAGATTTTATGAAAAACAACTTCCAAGACAGGTTTTGACACCTTCCATGGTTGGAATATCATTCCAAAACGTAGTATGTCATTAACATCCAATACTAAGAATGTTATTATGCTCCCACTAGCCTTCTTATATACACAAGCCTCATCAGCGTTCTTGATGAAACCAAATTTTGATCTCTTCATCAAAACGTTGATTCCAACTTCTCGATGCTTGATTCAATCCATAGATTGACTTCTTTAACTTGCATACTTTTAGGATGTTGTGGATCGACAAAACCATCTGACTGAACCATATGGACAGTCTCTTCGAGATGTCTATTAAGACAAGCAGTTTTGATATCCATTTGCCAAATCTCATAGTCATAATATGCGGCTACGGCAAATAATATCCTAATTGACTTTAGCATTGCCACAGGCGAGAAAATCTCATCATAATCAACCCCTGATTTTGAGTGAAACCTTTTGCTACAAGTCTTGCTTTGTAAGTATCCAAGTTTACATGTATATCTATTTTCTTCTTGAAACCCACTTGCATCCAACCGGTTTGCAGTTAAGTGGAGGGTTAACCAATTCCTAAACTTGATTGTCATACATGGATTGCATCTCAACGTTCATGGCATCCAGCCATTTGTCATAATCAAATTGTATATTGCTTCATGGTATGTAGTTTGCTCATCGGAGTCAACCACATAGCATCCATTATGAAAAGTCCATATCTTTCAGGTGGAATGCTAACTTTACCACATCTGCGAACATTTTGTGTGTATTGACCAACCTCTTGATCATCATCAACAACCTCTTGTTGATAACTAGTGTCAACCAAGTGTGTATCGGCTTGTGGATCTTGATCCTCATTAAATTCCACTATTCTGTACGTTATTCTTCCATAAGGAATTTAGTTTCCAAGAACTCAGCCTTTTGAGCAATAATTACTCTTGCTCTGTTGGATCAAAGAAGTAGTATCCTATACAGTCTTTGGGATATCGAACAAATAAACACCTAGTGAATTAGCTATCTTGGTCAGGACCATATTCAAAATATGAGCCTCGGAGAGCATTGCAAAACCCCAAAATGATAGAGGTATAGAGCTTATAGCCATCATAGATTGAACCATATCCAATAGGGTTCGATTTCTCCTTTCAGACACACCATTATGTTGTGGTGTTCCAGGTGGAGTAGGTTGTGAGACGATCCCATAACCTTTTAGATGGTACTGAAAAGCATCATTGAGGTATTCACCTTCTCTATCTGAACGAAGAACTTTGATAGTTTTATATATTTCATTTTCTACTTCATTATTGAAGGTTCTGAACATTTCAAAAGCTTCAAGTTTATGTGTCATCATGTACACATAACCATAGCGACTATAATCATCGGTAAAGGTAATGAAGTATCTATCACCATTTCTAGTCATTGTCTTTAAAGGGCCACATACATCCAAATGTATGTACCCAATAAGTCTTTTGCCCTCTCGTTAGTGCCACTAAAGGGCGACTTGGTCATTTAGTTTTTAAACAAGATTCACACTTATCGAATGAAACATTTTCATTTGCTCTTCAAAAGACCATTCTTTTGAGGTGTTTGAATCTGATTCTTGTTTATGTGACCAAGACGACAATGCCAAATATAATAATCACTTCAACCCATTTTAAGTTTCTTTGTGCTTGTTTGGTATAATGAGCTATTATAGGATGAATCATTTGAACCAATTCATAGATTCCATTAAAAAGCATAGCTTTGAAATAAAATACATCATCCACACAAACATAAATACCATTGTTAGCAAACTTTAATTCATAACCACATTGTTCTAAAAGGGAAATCAAAATTATGTTCCTAGTCAAACTAGGAGCATACAAAATGTTCTTTAGAATAACTTCCAAACCATTTGAAAGTTTCTAAATATTGTCACTTTGGGCTTCGACATCAACTTTTGCTCCGTTGCCCATGTAGAGACTTGTGTCTCCCTTCTTGAAGTGCTTATTTCTATGAACCATTGCAACAAATTGCAAAAAAAAGTTCCACATCCGGTATCCAATACCCATGTGTTTGAAGAAATAACATTTCAACCAATGTGAATTATGAAAGTTCTACATGAGGTTTGCCCAGCATCCCTCTTGTTTCTCAACTCTTTCAGATAGGTTGGACAATTCCCTTTCCAATGTCCTATCTCTCCACACTCAAAGCAAGGATCGTTCTCCGTTACCTTAGGCTTCTTAAGCTTAGGCTTTGGAGGTTCCGCTTTAGCCTTTCCTTTCCCCTTTCCTTTGATGTGCCCCTCTCCACACTCAAAGCATGGATCGTTCTCCATTACCCGACTTGGATCATGACGTACTAACCACATCATGTTCTATGTGTCTTAGGCATCAAGAATCCAACAATTATTATATAACGTTTTTGTATAAGTAGTTCCTTTTTCATGTATTCTATTAAAGTTTCACAAATACTTTGATGCACAAATCTATAATCACCCAGTTTCAATTGAAATAATAAGAAATCTTATCTTCTTGATGGTGTTACCTTGATTTAACTTATTATTCATCAAACACATATTGAGTTTTATGTTTGACGTGTAATTACTTTCATTCCCTAACGATAGTTTGATTCGTGCTTCTTATTGAGTGATAAGACTAGTTTTATTGATCATTTATAATTCATATCCGTGGTTTAGAGCTTGATAAAGGATTTCATTGATCAAGAGTCATCATTTGGATAGAATTTATTAGATTTGTGAGCGAAGAGTGTTGAAAGATGTTTGTGGAGTGTTTTGGATGCATTTTGCAAATGAGAGGATCGATTTCAAAGGTGATTTGTTTATATTCATGTTTGGTTTTGGTTTCTATTTGAATGTAGATACTATTTACCCTTTGTGGTTGTTTAGTTGATTACATTGATCATTACCATCGAATATGATTAGTTTAGTTCAGGAGGGTGTTTAAAAGGCTTGAAAATCAAAATTGTAGAGTAAAAAAGGTTGATACGGTTAGCAAAACTATCCATGCGATATCTATTATCGTATAACATTTTTGTATAACTTGTACCTTTTTCATGTATTCTATTAAGCTTTCACAAATATTTCGATGCACAAATGAATATTCCCCCAATTTCAATTAAAATATTAAGAATTTTTATCTTCTTTGTCGTGTTACCTTGATTTGACTTATTTTGATCAATCGCACATTGAGTTTGATGTTTGACGTGTAATTACTTTCATTCCAT
Organism: Flaveria trinervia; assembly: GCA_025506515.1. NCBI lineage: Eukaryota > Viridiplantae > Streptophyta > Magnoliopsida > Asterales > Asteraceae > Flaveria > Flaveria trinervia. The sequence goes on from CM046446.1 coordinate 47,675,119, forward strand.
AACGATAGCCTGATTCTTGATTCTTATTGAGTGACAAGAGTGGTTTTATTAATCATTTTCAACTCGTATCCATGGTCTAGAGCTTAATGAAGGATTTCATGGATCAAAAGTGATCATATGGATAGAATTTAGTAGATTTGTGAGCCAAGAGTATTCAAAGATTTTTGTGCAGTGTTGTGGACGCATTTTATGCACAATAGGATCGATTTCAGAGATGAGTTGTTTATTTTCATATTCGGTTTTGGCTTCTATTTGAATGTAGATACAATTTGCCCTTCGTGGGTGTTTACTCTGATTACATTAACCATTACCATCAAATTTGATTAATTTAGTTTAGGAGGGTGTTTAGAAGGCTTGAAAATCGAAATGGTAGAGTAAAAAAGGTTGATACGGTTAGCAAATACTATCCATGCGAAAACTATTATTATATAACGTTTTTGTATAACTAGTCCCCTCTTCATGTATTCTATAAAACTTTCACAAATACTTTGATGCACAAATCTATAATCGCCCAATTTCGATTGAAATAATAGGAAATCTTATCTTCTTGGTGGTGTTTCCTGGATTTGACTTATTTTCATCAATCACACATTGAGTTTTATGTTTGACGTACTTTGATTCCATAGTGATAGTTTGATTCTTGATTCTTATTGACTGACAAGAGTGGTTTTATTGATCATTTTCAACTCGTATCCATGGTCTAGAGCTTAATGAAGAATTTCATGGATCAAAAGTCATCATAGGGATAGAATTTAGTATATTTGTGAGCCAAGTGTGTTCAAAGATGTTTGTGGAGTGTTGTGGATGCATTTTGTGCATAAGGGGATTGATTTCAGAGGTGATTTGTTTATTTTCATGTTCGATTTTGGATTCTATTTGAATGTAGATACTATTTGCCCTTTGTGGTTGTTTAGTTTGATTACATTGACCATTACAATCGAATATGATTAGTTAAGTTTAGGAGGGTGTTTAGAAGGTTTGAAAATCGTTATGGTAGAGTAAAAAAGATTGATACGGTTAGCAAAAACTATCCATGCGATAACTATTATTATATAATGTTTTTTGTATAACTAGTTCCTTTTTCATGTATTCTATTAAAGTTTCACAAATTCTTTGATGCACAAATCTATAATCACCCAGTTTCAATTGAAATAATAAGAAATCTTATCTTCTTGGTGGTGTTACCCTGATTGAACTTATTATTCATCAATCATATATTGAGTTTTATGTTTGACGTGTAATTACTTTCATTCCATAACGATAGTTTGATTCGTGCTTCTTATTGATTGATAAGACTTGTTTTATTGATCATTTACAATTCGTATCCGTGGTTTAGAGCTTGATAAAGGATTTCATTGATCAAGAGTCATCATTTTGATAGAATTTATTAGATTTGTGAGCGAAGAGTGTTGAAAGATGCTTGTGGAGTGTTTTGGATGCATTTTGCAAACAAGAGAATCGATTTCAAAGGTGATTTGTTATATTCATGTTCGGTTTTGGTTTCTATTTGAATGTAGATACTATATGCCCTTTGGGGTTGTTTAGTTGATTACATTGATCATTACCATCGAATATGATTAGTTTAGTTCAGGAGGTGTTTAGAAGGCTTGAAAATCAAAATGGTAGAGTAAAAAAGGTTGATACGGTTAGCAGAACTATCCATGCGATATCTATTATTGTATAACATTTTTGTATAACTTGTTCCTTTTTCATGTATTCTATTAAGCTTCACAAATATTTCGGTGCACAAATCAATATTCCACCAATTTCTATTAAAATATTAAGAAATCTTATCTTCTTTGTCGTGTTACCTTGATTTGACTTATTTTGATCAATCGCACATTGAGTTTGATGTTTGACGTGTAATTACTTTCATTCCATAACGATAGCCTGATTCTGGATTCTTATTGAGTGACAAGAGTGGTTTTATTTCATTTTCAACTCGTATCCATGGTCTAGAGCTTAATGAAGGATTTCATGGATCAAAAGTCATCATATGGATAGAATTTAGTATATTTGTGAGCCAAGTGTGTTCAAAGATGTTTGTGGAGTGTTGTGGATGCATTTTGTGCATAAGGGGATCGATTTCAGAGGTGATTTGTTTATTTTCATGTTCGGTTTTGGTTTCTATTTGAATGTAGATACTATTTGCCCTTTGTGGTTGTTTAGTTTTATTACATTGACCATTACGATCGAATTTGATTAGTTTAGTTTAGAAGGGTGTTTAGAAGGTTTGAAAATCGTTATGGTAGAGTAAAAAAAGATTGATACGGTTAGCAAAAACTATCCATGCGATAACTATTATTATATAATGTTTTTTGTATAACTAGTTCCTTTTTCATGTATTCTATTAAAGTTTCACAAATACTTTGATGCACAAATCTATAATCACCCAGTTTCAATTGAAATAATAAGAAATCTTATCTTCTTGGTGGTGTTACCCTGATTCAACTTATTATTTATCAATCACATATTGAGTTTTATGTATGACGTGTAATTACTTTCATTCCATAACGATAGTTTGATTCGTGCTTCTTATTGAGTGATAGACTGGTGTTATTGATCATTTACAATTCGTATCCGTGGTTTAGAGCTTCATAAAGGATTTTATTGATCAAGAGTCATCATTTGGATAGAATTTATTAGATTTGTGAGCGAAGAGTGTTGTAAGATGTTTGTGGAGTGTTTTGGATGCATTTTTCAAACGAGAGAATCGATTTCAAAGGTGATTTGTTTATATTCATGTTCGGTTTTGGTTTTTATTTGAATGTAGATACTATTTGCCCTTTGTGGTTGTTTAGTTGATTACATTGATCATTACCATCGAATATGATTAGTTTAGTTCAGGAGGGTGTTTAGAGGGCTTGAAAATCAAAATGGTAGAGTAAAAAGGTTGATATGGTTAGTAGAACTATCCATGCGATATCTATTATTGTATAACATTTTTGTTTAACTTGTTTCTTTTTCATGTATTCTATTAAGCTTTGTTAGGACCTGGTATTTGAATGAAATACCAAATGATTAACGTGTAAACCAAACAAATAGTGCGGAATCCTATTTGATTGGCGATCCAATTAGTGAGAACACACGTAGAATCAATAAAATATTGAATCTAACATTAAGAATCGATTGGGAATCGATCTACTACGTTCTATGAACTTGGAGTATCAACCTGGAGGTTTCTGGACGGCTAGCGTACGTTTAGAGTCGAAATCGAATAAAAGCTCTAGTTTTCCACGAATTGGGTTTTATTTATAGGTTAGTATTGTTCATTCGTGCGACTGAACCATTAGTATGGTTAAGTCGTGCGATTGAACCATACGGTTGATTCATCCGCACGACTGAGTGTTCAGTCGTGCGCCTGATTCAGTTGCATGAAGTTGTTCAGGCGTATAGACTATTTAGGCGCATGGACACTCAGTCGCATGGCCATTCGGACGCATGACCACTGTTGGGCCGCATGGTCCAGTCGGACGCATGAGAACTTCACTTCACCAAGTTTGAGTGTATTCAATATTATAACATTTTGCATAACACTTCAAACAATCACAAACCTAATTAACCAATTCAACATCGACTCATTAATGAAATATTAAACATTATAAATGACTGACAATCAATATCATTTCATTAATCATTCCAACCATTACATCAGAATCAGACAAACAAGATCTATTACATTCATATCATGATCTAGGGACATACATGTATCAACAAACTCTCCCTTGGACCTAGATTTCTCTAATGTCTTGTTGTCTTCATTACCTCCTCATACTTCATGTACTTATCCTCTTTTGTGACTCCTGCGTGAATCTCAAATGGAAAACAGAGTCTTATGACATTTTGGAACTGGAGGGCTTGTACTATATCCTACGTATCATAGAACAGTGGCCACTTGTATAGAGTGTAAACATCATTAGCTGACAAGTTGGTAAGCCACATTGGGTCAAATACCCTGAGAGTATCCATTGGCCCTCTTTGTTTAGGACTATGACCGCTTCTCCTGTCCTCCAATCGTAGTACCACCACTTAAAGTGTGGAGTGAAGTCTTGTGGCTTTTCCCTGAGTGGGATTCTTGACATCGTGCGCAGAGGACTCCACTTCAACACTATCTTTGGCTTTCCAGTAATGGCATTAACTTCAGACCTTCTGATGTACCTTGTAGGCTATTGGGGTTTAAAGTTAACCCACCTGGTGTCGTACTCCTTCCTTAGGGCAGCCTCAAACCAGCCTGACATCTTTCTCGGGTCAGCATACAACAACTTCAGTTTGGCCAGCTGGTTGAGCTCAAAACCTAGTAGAGTCTTTAGATCATGTGGAAATCTAAAGTACTCTATGCCCTTCTCCCTCTTAACGGCATAAACGTTAAGGTCCTCAAAATATGCCCATGCTATAATCCTGCCTGACACCTTATGATGTTTCTTGACTCTGTAGAGTTTGGTGTAGGCATCCTGTTTAGGTGCAGCACGTTGGGCTCTAACTTTTTCAAAACAAGCATCCCATTCAGCCTTTCGGATATCAACATCATCATTTGAGGCTTGGGCCGATCCCTCTTTCTTCTCTGACTCCTGCTCCATTTTGTCTACCTCAAATGTATCACTGACAAGGGATTCACCCAGATTGGGGACCACATTTCCCTCATTGTCAGCATACTGAGGGTAGTGCTCTACAGTGTCATCTTCTATCTCTATTTCATCAACGTCGTTGAGCTCTTCGTCACATGTTGAGTCGCACGTTGGAGCATGCTTTACAATCTCATCGGGATTTAGCTTGAAGATCTCAGCTAGTTGCTCATTTGATAGATCGTGAATTATTTCTCCTTCTTCAGGGGTATAACTCACTGACCTTCTGACGATCCCTTGCAGATCAAGAATCATAGTTAGCTGAGTCTTGATCTGCTGAAGGGGAGCAACATCAAACTCATCCCTCTGATAGTTTGGATCTGTTTGATTTAAACATGTAGCACATCAACCATTAGTTAATAATCAAAACAGAAATGCATTAATTTTAATATAACCACTAAATACATAAGTTTAAATACATGATTCAAATACAAAGTTATCAAATACATAGACATCTAATCATTAGTTTTGTCTTGGATTACTGGGTCATCACTTGGTGGAGCAGAGGAGAAAGCTTGTTGGTCTTGATTCTTCTTAAACCTCCTTTCTTGACCTTGAGCAGAGGTAGATGCAACTGCATCACCTCCTTCTTCATCATCATCCTCATTCCTCTCCTCTGTCCTCTCATCCTCAATCCCCTCATCATCCTCGGTCTCATCATCATCACCTTCAGTATCATCCTCATTATCATCATCATCACCATCATCACCATCTCCCTCTTTAATCTTCAGAGGCTCATCTTTAGATCCCTTAAGTTTGAGCATGATGGTCTTCTTAGCATTTTCCAACTCCTCAATCTTCTTAGCAGATGTGACTCTATGCTCTTGGAGTTGGGCGAACTCGTGGCTCTGAGCAGCCATTTGCTGGGCATGCTCCTCGATCATCCGAGCTTGCTCCGAGATCTGGTGTGACTGCGCCGCTGTGAGATGTGCAAGCTATCGGATCTGCGCAGTCTTCTCTTCATCAGCAGCTAACAGTCGCATCACCATACGGTTTAGCGTTGAAAGCTGGTCCACTACCCCAAATTGAGGTAGATGAGATCCATATATATGTGTGGGACGAGATAAGGGTCCTGCTTGGTGGCTAGTGGTGGTGGTGGTGGCTGTGGTGAAAATGGGGTTGGGTCTGTGAGATAGTGGAGGTGATGTAGGAGTGAAAGATATGGTGGTGGTTGGCATATGTACAGTGGTGGGAGGTGTGGTGGTGGTTGTGGTAGCTGTGGTGGCTGTGGTGGTGGATGGTGTGGCTGTAGAAGTGGTAGTGGTGGTGGTAGATGTAGTGGCTGTGGTGGTGACGAAAGTGAGTCTTCTCCTTTTCTTCTTCTAGCCATGGGGCTGAGCCATCCGTTTCTTCCTCGATCCAGTCGAGGTGGATGCTCCCCCTAGAACACGGCTAGCAGACTCAGGAGCATAGCTGGGATCTGCAGTCGTCTCTCCCGAATCCCTAGGGCGTTCACCAACCGCCCGGAGTCCATACTCTATGGGAACAACCTTGCTTCCCACAGTCCTAGTCAATGGCTCCTCGTCTGACTCTTCTTCCTCCTCACCAGGTATAAAGTCCTGGTGGAACCCGGCTGACTCAGCTATGTCTCCTATGGAGGCAGATACTGGAGGTATAACGTCTGTAGCTTCACCCCTCGGTGGAATTGGCATGTCATCTCCAGCATCCCCACCGTCATCGTTATCAGAGTCATCGGCGGGTAGAGCAATCTGCTCAACATCAGAATCACTATCGTCGTGGCGCCACTTCCTCCTAGCTGGCACCACATAGTTCTCACAAGCCAGATGTCCAAACAGTCTCCTAACAGGGGGTTTTACCTGCTTTCCCTTGTATACCTTCATCCAGCCCAAGGTGGTATCATCCATCACCTCAAGCACTATAGCATCATCCTTCTCCTTTGGTAGGGAGGGGAGATTCTGGTCTATAATCATCTGCATAAATTAGGGGTACATGTAGAAGCCCTCCTTCCCTTTCCCCTCAATGTTCTCCACCAAGTAGGTGAAGATCATCCTGGAGAAGCTAAACGGATGGTTCGGCACCAACGCAACATAAGCGTTCTGGATCTTGTGAGACAACTCATCAAATCCTCCCTTCCTGGATGCTATGCATTTCAGCAATACATGAGCAAGATACTTGAACTGGGGACAGAGGTTGCTCTTGTTGAGCACCCAGCATTGATCTCCCCAGAGTACTTGGCTCGAAGAAAACATCCTCTGACTGTAAGTGGGTGTAATCTAGTAGGACAGTCAGCATTGTCCCCCAACTGTAACACGATCCTAAGATCCTCCTCTGTGATAGCTATAGCCTCTCCAAAGATAGTTCCTCTCATACAGTGAAGCTCAGAGGATCGATCAACTACCGCACCTTCCCAGAAGACCTACTGAATAGACCGATAAGGTGTACATGGAGCAGATATAGCGTGTGCAATCCTCGATCTCCTGAGGAAGGTGATAATGCCAGAGAAGTCTGAAGCATTTCTAGATGTCAGATCCAGATGAGCACAAATATTGTGCTTCGTACTCATAGTCCAACGACTTGCCATCTGTTACACAAGGAAAGTAAACATTAGTACCCATTGGTTAAGAATGTCATGAAACACTTGGACTTGAACAAAATTCTTTTCTGTCATGAGAATGAGGCTGTGCGACTGGGATTCAGTCGTGCGAATGACTCCATATGTACTACTGAGGGTGCGACTGGACTCATGCGTATGTCGCCTCATGCGGTTACACCAGTCATGCGACCAAACTCATACGCATAGTTCAGTCGTGCGGTTAAGCTGTTCGCACTCTTCAGTCGTGCGACTGAAGGTCATCAACCTGTCCATTCGCATGTCGTTCTATCCGCTCAATTGAAATTCAATTTTTTTACCAACTTTGAGTTTTAGACTTCATGTTTTGGTTCATTAGACTCGAAATCCATTAGTTTAACATCTAAAACCTTTAATTTCATTTGTTTACGTCTGGTTGGGTTATTTTGCCACATAAGTCGCGGTTTTTCTAATGAGTCCAATTGTCCAGGTTCAGTGTCAAATTGAAGATTTAGTAGTGTTTCTGCACCGCAAATTACCTATAGAATCAATGCAGAATGTCAGTATGTGAGAATCAAGGGTTTATTGAGATCAAACGAAATTTGGGCAGCGTAACGTTAGTCGTGCGATTTAGGGTAAATTTGAGAGTGGTGAGTCTCTGCGATCGACTCTCTCTCTATTTATACTAACCCTAAATTCAATCGTAGACTGGGCTCATACGCACATTTCATTCGGGCGGATGGGCCTCAGTCGTGCGATTGGTTTAGTCGCCCCATTCAGTCGTCCGACTGGAGTTCAGTCATGCGACTTACTCATTCGTTCGCATATAAACATCCGACTTGGTCATTCGTATGGGCCATTCGGTTGGATGGTCCATACTCTTCATCCATTCGTACGAATGGCTCCTATTCGTATGATAAGTCCATACTAATGGTCCATTCGTGCGAATGGGTCATACTTATGAAATTTTCTGCATTTCTTACCATTTTACATTTAAACCCTTTTCAAACTATAGTATAAACATTATAAGCATTTGATCATCTGAGACATGATCCTTTTAACTTGAAAAACTTTTGATCACCTCAGACGTGATCCTTTTAAACAATTTAGTCACCTCAGACGTGACCCTTTTAAACTTTGAAAACACATGTGGCCATCTCAGACATGACCCTTTTAGGTGAGTTAATCCCATACTGATTTTCATGATGTAGTCCGACAAAGAAACTAAAATGACTAACTAACTAGAACCTTAAACTAAATACAAAAATAGAACTTGTTTTTGACTTTTTGTGAGAGATAAATCCTAAGATAGACATCTCCTGGATTTGGTTCCAGAATAGGCAACTTCAATTTAGTTTGACCACACCTAGAACAATTCACTTTTGGAATCATACAGGTAAGTCAAATCATTTGGGACTCGTTATCAAAACCTTTAGATGCTCAATTCTTGGTTTTCATCCAGAGTCGTTAGCAAATTTAGGAAATCACACTGGTACTATTAGATTCCCACATTGATTTGAACTTTCAAGAATTGCAGCCATAATGATTGTCATCATATGTGTCCTCTTAAATCCATACACAGACTTTAGACATAACCTGGTGATAGTTTTAGGTTTAATTATTTCAACTAACATTTGTGGATCCCACACTTATATGGTAATCAACATTCCACAGGAGCTTTTGAGCGGTCTACGGGTATTTTTACAAGAAGAGACTATTCTTAGAGCTTTCAAAGAGAAGCCAATCCTCAGGTCAGTGCCATCACACAGCAGAGAGGCGGCAAACAACAATGAATTCTAGAATATCTAGGTTATGCTTATCCTCAGGTCAGTGTCATCGCATAGCAGAGAGGCACACAACCTATCTTCTTGTTAGAGCAGCTGTATTTTATTTTGCACAGAATGCACCAACAACATATGTCATTAGCTTGATAGCATTTGTCTTTCATTTTTCGTGCTTTGCTCTATTTATGGTCATCCGCACACATTTGTGGCGTTTACATGCTCATTACCCCTTATTGGAATATTGTTGATTGTGTTAACCAGTGATAAGATGGTAGCCCACAATTAGTTGAACAACTTAGTTTGATGTTGAAATTACCAGTCAGGTCTACTCATCTATTGTGTGAATCTACCGACATATCATTTGTGGTCTAGCAACCTCTAGGTCTACTTTCTTTGTGTTACCTTAGTAGTTACCAGTTTTTCTATCATCTTCCCTTTTTATATTGCTTAGACTACACAGACTTATACTTTGAATTTTGCATCTTTTCTAAATTAAATTTTAAAGTCCCTTTTGATTTGTTCCTGTGTACTCTCATTTTCCAAAAGGTTTGAATCGCTATCACAGATACGATCTACCATATATCGGCTATCTACTCCTCCCTCGTTTTTTAATAATAATGTTACTACTTATATCGGCTATCTACTCCTACTCTCCCCCTAAAATTCTAAAATCATACTGGATTTTATTGTTTTAGGATTTTAACAGACAGCTAAATAACATGAATTTAATTTAAACATAATTAAATAAATAAAGAAAAATTGAAAAAGAAAAATATAACTACAATGCATCGGACTACACATGTCATCATCTGGAATTACATCACTTTTCTTTTTAACGCCGTTGACCTCTAACAAATATAGAAAACGTGGTTTATCAAAGGCTTTTGTATAGAGGTCAGCGCGTTGAAAGTCAGTATTAATTTTTACCACATCGATTAAGTTGTTTTCAAAACAGTCTCTTATGAAATGGTATTTAATACCGATGTGTTTGGTCTTTGGATGTTGTACCGGATTTTTAGTTACTGCAATTGCAGCAGAGTTATCAACAAAGATAGGAGTAGAAGAAAACTTTAAACCGTAATCCCGTATTTGCTGTTGAATCTAGATGATTTGTCAACAGCAACTTGCAGCAGCAACGTATTCGGCTTCACAGGTTGACAATGCAACCGAGGTCTGCTTCTTACACTGCCAGGTAACTAATCTCCTCCCAAAGAATTGACACCCTGCTGATGTAGACTTGTAGTTCATCTTGCAGCCCCCGTAATCCGAGTCATTATACGCCGTGAGCTCAAAGTCATCATCATGAGGATACCACAACCCAAGTGTGGGTGTACCCTTCAGATAATGAAATATCCTTTTGACCCCGATCAGATGGTTAACCTTAGGCTTAGCATGATATCTAGAACATAAACATGTAGCATACATGATATCAGGTCTTGAGGTAGTGAGATACATGAGGGATCCAATCATTCCTCGATACATTGTGGCATCTACCAGATCTCCATTTTTGTCAGGTGCTATATCATGATTTGTAACAAGTGGAGTCCCAGCAGCAGACGCATTCTCCATGTCAAACTGACTGAGAATGTCTCCCATATACTTGGTCTGATGTAGAAAGATCCCATTCGGTGTCTGATCCACCTGTAACCCGAGAAAGAATTTCATCTCCCCCATAGCACTCATCTCAAACTCTTTCTTTATAACTGCTTCAAACTCTTTGCATAATTCTTCGTTCTTTGAACTGAAGATTATGTCATCGACATAGATTTGTACTAGCAATAGGTCTCCATCTTTTTCTTTGATGAACAGTGTGCAGTCAATGACTCCCCTGCGAAAGCAGTGTTTCACAAGATGAGTTGAGAGTTTCTCATACCAGGCCCTAGGAGCTTGATCAAGCCCATATAAGGCCTTGTCGAGTTTGTAAACTCTGTCCCGATGATAAGGATCTTCAAATCCCTCGGGTTGACTGACATACACTGTCTCTCGAATTTCCCCATGAAGGAATGCACTCTTCACATCTAATTGATAGACTTTAATCTTCATATACGATGCATAGGCAAGGAAGATACGGATGGCTTCCATCCTTGCCACTGGTGCAAACACTTCATTGTAGTTAATCCCCTCGACTTGGTGAAATCCCTGAACAACCAGTCGAGCCTTGTTCCTGATAATGACCCCTTGGTCATCCTTCTTGCATTTCAAGACCCATTTGGTGCCAATGACCTTAGCACCTTTAGGTTTATCTACCAGAGTCCATACTCCTAACTTCTTGAACTGAAGAAGTTCTTCTTGCATGGCACTCGCCCATGCCTCATCGTTTAGTGCATCACTGACGTATTTTGGCTCAAACTGCGAGACAAAACACCGATAAGCACCATCATGAATGTATCCTTTTCCATAACAGAGGCATAATCAGCTGAGTACAGCTAATTTCGGGTTTGTACACCTGATCGGACATCCCCAATGACATTGTCTAAGGGATGATAAACATTTAGACGTGATCCAGGAGTAGTAGGAACTGCTACCTCAGAGCCAAGGTTATGAACATTTGGTTCTGCATCTGAGGTAGAAGGGGTCTGAGGTTCCGAAGTCGAAGGTGCGTCACCGTTAGATGCTTTTGAACATTTGGTTCTGCATCTGCTGTTGAAATCTCTTCTTCAGGCGTGTAGCTGACCTCAGTTGCAGTTGTCTCTTCTATATTTGACATTGCTATCTCAACTGCAATATCTCCCTCACTCGTGGAATCATCATCTAAATCTTCGACACTGGCAATATTTGATTCCCCTGGACAGACAAACCGAAAACTCCAGTCTTGTCCTTCATCATCATGAGCAGTCAAGGCTTTTGGATCCTTGCTTGATGAGGTAGAACTACTAGCTTGCTTGTCTTGACGAGTGAAGGATGAGAATGGGTTCCCGTTCCCAGTCTTCTTTGGCTTCACACATTCTCTCTTGAAATGCCCCTTTTCTCCATAGTTAAAGCAGGTCATTTTATTCTTGTCAAAGCCAAATGTGGTATCCTTAGTAGCAACCAAGTTTTGTCCGGTGTTTTTCACAAACTTCTTCGCCCTCCGGACAGCACTAGCTAAGGCCCACATAATATCCATTCTCTCCAGCTCCATTTCATCCACCTGCTCATAGTCCTCATATGCCAGATGGCAGTTTCCGATCTTCCCAACAACCCGTCCATCATAGGAATGTACCACTGCTGCCAAAAGATCCATGTGCTCTCAAGCTACATCCACAGTCACATTACCGAGATTATCGGTCTTCAGTCTAGTAGCATTCGCTTCAGTTCTGATGTAATGGGTACAAGAAGACCCTGAAGTTTCTGAACCTGAAGGAGAAGCTTGTGAAGGGCCTGATGAGCTAGACACAAATGTAGTCTGAAGAGGTTCTCCAGACGTCTTAGCTTGAGGTGTGGCATTATACAAAGCTGGATTCTGAGTGTACGAAGACTTCTGAGTTCTGTACTTCATCCTAAGCGCTTCTTCTCGTAGCTTTAGAATGAATTCATTTATATCCAACTTTCCCAGCATCTCATTCTGTCTCAGATTTAACACAAATGAAGCCCACTTTTCCAGCAATCCGTCTGCAAAATTTGACACCTTTTCTTCCATGGTAGTAGCAACGCCATGTGTATGCAGTTCACTCATCAGATGGTAGAATCTATCAATAACATCGTCCAAACTCTTGTTTCCCATCGATGAGAAGTTGTCAAATTCCTTCTTCAGTTTCTTAGCTTTAATTGCCTTCAGCGAAGCATTCCCGTCGTATCTCTTTTCCAGCTCATCCCACGATTTCTTGGCCTGCTTATTCTCTGAGTACTTGCTTATTCTTGAGTACTGGTGGAAAATATCTTTAGGAATAGACTGTGTAATCAATGCATAAACTCTCTTCTCTGCATTATACTTGACTTTCTGAGCATCGGTCATCCCTCCCAAAGTAAGCTTTACTCCATCTGCTCCCACCAGCATACTATACCCAACTCGATAGCTTCCCACAAATTTGGGTCCACTCCATTGAGGTAGATCTCAAAACGTTGTTTCCAGTGGGGAAACTCATCTAACGTTAAGAGTTTTGGTGGTTTATTATGATTCCCCACCTCACTCTCAAGTAACAGTAGGTTCTGGATCCTTGAGTCCTTTCCGGCAGTAAACGCTGACATCTGATCTTCCATCTCGATTAACTTCTAAGAGTACTAATCAAATAGTCAAACTGGTGTGACTGGGTGATGCGAATGGGCTATCCGTGTGAATGAAATCTGCGATTGGTTCAATCGTGCGGCTGAACTAAGCGATTGGTTCAGTCGAGCGAATGAAGCTGATGCGTATGAACACTGTGAACGGATGGCTCAGTCGCACTAATGGAGAGGCGACTCAGCCCAATCGTGCATCTGGAGTATGCGAATGAGTCCAGTCGTGCGAATGGCTCACTCGTGTGACTGAAGCTGCTGTTTTGCGAAAATTCTAGGTTGAACGTGTTTTAGCCGCAAAAATTCGAAATTTTGCAAACCCTAATCGCCTAAGGCCGTAAAAACCGAACTTGATGAGCAGGGTACGTCCAAGACAACTTTTGACACAAAAGATTGCGTTTTTTTAGTGTAAAAACACAAAATTTTTATCAATCTTGATTGAATCACACGTAATCAAGAGCCAAAGCTCTGATACCAATTGTTAGGACCTGGTAATTGAACGAAATACCAAATGATTAACGTGTAAACCAAACCAAATAGTGCGGAATCCTATTTGATTGGCGATCCAATCAGTGAGAACGCACGTAGAATCAATAAAATATTGAATCTAACGTTAAGAATCAATTGGGAATCGATCTACTACGTTCTATGAACTTGGAGTATCAACTTGGAGGTTTCTGGACGGCTAGCGTACGTCTAGAGTCGAAATCGAATAAAAGCTCTAGTTTTTCCACGAATTGGGTTTTATTTATAGTTAGTATTGTTCATTCGTGCGACTAAACCATTAGTATGGTTCAGTCGTGCGATTGAACCATGCGGTTGATTCATCCGCACGACTGAGTGTTCAGTCGTGCGTCTGATTCAGTCGCATGAAGTTGTTCAGGCATATGAAATTTAGGCGCATGGACACTCAGTCGCATGGCCATTCGGACGCATGACCATTGTTGGGCCGCATGGTCCAGTCGGACGCATGAGAACTTCACTTCACCAAGTTTGAGTGTATTCAATATTAAACATTTTGCATAACACTTCAAACAATCACAAACCTAATTAACCATTCAACATCGACTCATTAATGAAATATTAAACATTATAAATGACTGACAATCAATATCATTTCATTAATCATTCCAACCATTACATCAGAATCAGACAAACAAGATCTATTACATTCATATCATGATCTAGGGACATACATGTATCAACAAACTCTCCCTTGGACCTAGATTTCTCTAATGTCTTGTTGTCTTCATTACCTCCTCATACTTCATGTACTTATCCTCTATTGTGACTCCTGCGTGAATCTCAAATGGAAAACAGAGTCTTATGACATTTGGAACTGGAGGGCTTGTACTATATCCTACGTATCATAGAACAGTGGCCACTTGTATAGAGTGTAAACATCATTAGCTGACAAGTTGGTAAGCCACATTGGGTCAAATACCCTGAGAGTATCCATTTGGCCCTCTTTGTTTAGGACTATGACCGCTTCTCCTGTCCTCCAATCGTAGTACCACCACTTAAAGTGTGGAGTGAAGTCTTGTGGCTTTTCCCTGAGTGGGATTCTTGACATCGTGCGCAGAGGACTCCACTTCAACACTATCTTTGGCTTTCCAGTAATGGCATTAACTTCAGACCTTCTGATGTACCTTGTAGGCTATTGGGGTTTAAAGTTAACCCACCTGGTGTCGTACTCCTTCCTTAGGGCAGCCTCAAACCAGCCTGACATCTTTCTCGGGTCAGCATACAACAACTTCAGTTTGGCCAGCTGGTTGAGCTCAAAACCTAGTAGAGTCTTTAGATCATGTGGAAATCTAAAGTACTCTATGCCCTTCTCCCTCTTAACGGCATAAACGTTAAGGTCCTCAAAATATGCCCATGCTATAATCCTGCCTGACACTTATGATGTTCTTGACTCTGTAGAGTTTGGTGTAGGCATCCTGTTTAGGTGCAGCACGTTGGGCTCTAACTTTTTCAAAACAAGCATCCCATTCAGCCTTTCGGATATCAACATCATCATTTGAGGCTTGGGCCGATCCCTCTTTCTTCTCTGACTCCTGCTCCATTTTGTCTACCTCAAATGTATCACTGACAAGGGATTCACCCAGATTGGGGACCACATTTCCCTCATTGTCAGCATACTGAGGTAGTGCTCTACAGTGTCATCTTCTATCTCTATTTCATCAACGTCGTTGAGCTCTTCGTCACATGTTGAGTCGCACGTTGGAGCATGCTTTACAATCTCATCGGGATTTAGCTTGAAGATCTCAGCCAGTTGCTCATTTGATAGATCGTGAATTATTTCTCCTTCTTCAGGGGTATAACTCACTGACCTTCTGACGATCCCTTGCAGATCAAGAATCATAGTTAGCTGAGTCTTGATCTGCTGAAGGGGAGCAACATCAAACTCATCCCTCTGGGTGAATTTGTGAGCCAAGTGTGTTCAAAGATGTTTGTGGAGTGTTGTGGATGCATTTTGTGCATAAGGGGATCGATTTCGGAGGTGATTTGTTTATTTTCATGTTCGGTCGTGGTTTCTATTGAATGTTGATACTATTTGCCCTTTGTGGTTGTTTAGTTTGATTACACTGACCATACCATCGAATTTGATTAGTTTAGTTAGGATGGTGTTTAGAAGATTTGAAAATTGTTATGGTTAGAGTAAAAAAGGTTGATACGGTTAGCAAAAACTATCCATGCGATAACATATTATTATATAACATTTTTGTATAACTAGTTCCTTTTTCATGTATTCTATAAACTTTCACAAATACTTTGATGCACAAATCTATAATTGCCCAATTTCGAGATAAATAAGAAATCTTATATTTTTGGTGGTGTTATTTTGATTTGACTTATTTTTCATCAATCACACATTGAGTTTATTTTGAAGTGTAATTACTTTCATTCCATACGATAGTTTGATTCTTGATTCTTATGAGTGACAAGAGTGGCTTTATTGATCATTTTCAACCGTACCATGTCTAGAGTAATGAAAATTGATGGATCAAAAGTCATCATATGGATGGATTTTATATTTGTGAGCCAAGTGTGTTCAAGATATTTGTGGAGTGTTGTGATGCATTTTGTGTATAAGAGGATCGATTTCAGAGGTGATTTGTTATTTTCATGTCGGTTTTGGTTTTATTTGAATGTAGATACTATTTGCCTTTTGCGTTGTAAGTGTTAGGATCAGTGATCTACGTTTGATTGATTTGAGAGTATAGCAGCGGAGAACAAACAATGAATTAGCCAATTCACAAGAACAAAAAAGATTTTCAAGGTAAGAACAAACGGTTATAGACAGAAAGAATTCTGCAAATATATTTCATTCAATATTCGCTTCGTGGTAACAGAATGTCACACATACAATTAGGTCAACACCTCTTATATAGGAGATGTGACGTCTGCTGATGTCACTTGATAGTGACATCTAACAGAATTTATTCAAACTACTGATAGTTAACACAACTACTGAAGATGTCAAACACCTGACATCTTCTTACAAAAATGCTAAGTGTTAACTATCACTACAACTACTGAAAAGAAACTACTGAAACTACAACGACTGAAGAACATGCTCTTTAGTCGTTTTACAAATACTGAAACAAAAAGAAAACTACTGAAAGGAAACCATCACAATAACTGAAGAATGCTTCTTCAGCTGTTGTAACAAACTCTGAAGGTTTCAGTACTTGTACTTGAACTTCAGCTGTTGTCATTAGCTAATGTCTTCAGTCTTTGTACTTCAGCTGTTAATCTTCAGTACTTTGTTCTTCAGCTGTTGATCTTCAGACTTTGGTCTTCAGCTGTTGAAGTCTTTAGTACTTTAGTCTTCAGCTGTTGAAGTCTTCAGTACTTTAGTCTTCAGCTGTTGAAGTCTTTAGTACTTTAGTCTTCAGTTGTTGAAGTCTTCAGTACTTTAGTCTTCAGCTGTTAAAATCTTCAGACTTTGTCAAACAGCTGATCAAGTCTTCAGCAGTTGTTGTGATGTCTGTGGGACTTAGAGGTTTTTCTGATCAGGCTCATTGGTTCTTTTGGTCCAACAAACTCCCCCATGAACCAATGCAGCCAAAACCTCTAAACTTATTGAAGATGTCCCACTTATTATGGCAGAAGGATTGGTCTTTTTGTCTTCTAGATCAGCTCGGAAGTGACCCTTCTAAGCACAGGCCTTGGGAGAAGTCTCAATGATCTGTTTGGAAAAGTATGAATTGGAACTCTGTCTTGGGGAACTAGACACAGAGTTGTTACCCCATCCATGAGATCTACTTCCCCACTATGAGTCTGTATGACTCTCTTCTGTAGGCCTCAAGGAAGGTAATTTGTTCCTCTATGGTCAGCTCTTCAGCACCTCCTTCAAATAATGATTCAGGCCCATAGTACTCAGATAGGTATTTGACCTGTTTCCATTCTTTAGCTCCACAGTTGTTATTATTCTATAAGCAAATTCATCAGGGTGATTACCCTCTAGAAACAACTGGAGCTCATTCTTTCCGACTTCTTCAAGCCTCTTATAAACTAACCCCTTTTTCACCATTTTATTTTCAAGCATCTTTTGTGGGGTTTGGTTAGCTTTATAAGCTTTCTTGAAGTCTTCTAGGATTCCCAGGGTGATACTACAAAGACCAGGGAGATCACTTCATCTACAATCTTTTTCACCTGGCCAATGTATCTCTGTGGAATGTTTTTCTTGTGAATCCTGTGAGACCCTGGGATCAGGCCAAATCCTTACTCTCTCCTTTTGATATTGAAATGTATGCTTAAGAGTGTATAATCTGAGAGCATGCTTCTTCATGTTGATGATAGAAGATGTGGCTTCATATTCTTTGTCAACCCTCCTCAACAATTCCTCATCGTGTTGTTTGTGAAGTTCTTCTTCTTCTAGCTTCACTTTCACAATTTGTCTTTGAGTTTCAGGAGTAATTGTTAGAGAGTGACTTGTGGCCTTCGGCAACTGTATAACAGCTAAGAGTGGCAGCCTATCTTCATCTTCATCATCATCTTCTTCATCATCTTCTAGCCTCAATACCCTTCTCTTCTTCTTCTGGGGTACATCATCGGCTATTGGTTTTGAGGAAAGGGAGTTGGTTTGGTGGGTTGTTGTTTTGGTGGTTTAGGTGTGGGAATGTTGACAGGCTGTTCTAGCATTTTGGAAGTGAGTGTGGCTTTAGTTTGCTTGGCTAGTTCAGTCCTGCTCCCAGCACCAGCTTCATTCAAAGCTTCAATAACTAATCCTTTAGTGTATACTTCAGACGAACAGATCTTGGTGGTTATTGCCAAGATGCTGTCCCTGGACCAAGCCTTGATTTCGATCATTGATCTTCCAAGATATTTGCTATAAATCTGATCATGATCTCCAGCCTTTCTCTTTCTAACACATCATAACTTGCCCATCTGTTTTGGATTTCTTCAATCTCTAATCTTCTGATCTCAGAGTCAAGTTTGTCAGTGTCATGGCCTTGCCTAAACAACTGATCAATGATGTTATCCATTGATCTGTTGTGTTCAGCATCAGCCTCTTTTACCATCAGCTCCAAGGCAGTCTCCTTCTCATTCTTTCTTTTCTTTGATTTCTCCATGTCAGCTTCCTTCCCCTTCTCTTTTTCATTCTCCACAGCCAACTCCTCTCTTTTTCCACTTCTGTCACTTTTGTTTCTTTCTTTTCTCTTTCCTCTCTGCACTCCTCTTTCTTTTTGCTTTCACTGACTGAATCTCCCCCTTTTTGGTTGCATTGGTTGCAAGGGTTTGATTGTCAGAAAGCTGTTTGCCCACAACTTCTTCTATCAAGGGTTGTATTACTGAGGAAAGCCTCTCATCAATGGTTTTGATCACTATATCAGTGATTATAGGTGTGATGAGAGGTAGGGAATTTTGAAAGATAGCAGCTATTTGCTTAGGGGGGTTCTGTTCCTGAGAAATAGTGCCAGAAGCAGAGGCAGGTGGCTGAGTATTTGGGAGTGGCTCGGTGTTTAGGAGACCTTCAGATGAAGGTGCCATCTGTGGGGTGTGAGAGGCAGATGGTCTTTGATCCGCAGAAGTTTTGGCAAGCAGCTCTTTGAGTCTGCTCACCTCCTCTTCCAGGATGGTGTTTTGGGCTAATACATCGTAAAAGAAGCCCAGGTTATCATCAGTGGGTACTGAATCACCTGACCTCCTGATAGAATCAGGATGAACATGCACTGAGTGTAGATCAGTTGTAGCATGTGCCCCTGTGTCTTGGAACTGGGGACTTCCTGCCTCAGGACTATATCCGTCATAGCAGTTGCCTCTGGTAAGGTCTTAGTAATGGTACCAACTACATCCTGATCATATGCTGAAGCAGGATAAGTGGCAGCCTCACCAGAAGTTCCAATCTCCTTTTCTACACTAGGAAATGGAACATTGTAACCCCTATGTTGTGGGTTATCAGATGCACTTTGATCCTCCCCCTCAATGGTAGAGGTATGCCCAGTTGTAATTGGTATCTGGGGAGGGGGTGAGGAGTGAAACTGACTCAGCACTTGTGCAACAATTAATGTAGGACTTTGGGGGGCTGTTGCATGTGGTGATTGGGTAGAAGCAGATTGCACCCGGGGTGAATGGTGCACTTCAATTGTAACCCTCTCAAGTGAGATAGGTTCCAGCAGTGTGGGTTCCCCAATATTGGTTGCAACAGGATCCTGTGAGATGTTACCTGTGCGGCTTTGGCAGGTTGAGTCGTTGACACAACTGGGAGGTTAATACCAGTATGTGCTTCCTGTGTTTGTGGTACAGGGGCAGCCTCAGGGGACTCATCTCCCTGAGTAGCCGTTTTTGGCTTTTTGGATTTAGGTTTGGTGGGGACTCTGGTTCTGGAGGTAGTGGCTGTGGGTTCCAACTGCGTGGGTTTTCGCAGTTTGGCAGCCTGTTTCAATGTTTGGTCAGAGTTGTGCCTGGAGTATACTTCAGGCAATACAGCCGTTGCAGGGACTCCAAGGCCAACAAGTCCCTCAGCTTTCAGCTGATTCTCTATGATGGCATAATGAACCGAGGATATAATATCCATCGATTAGAAAGAGGTTTTGAGGCCATATCCTTAAGTTCAGAAAAAATAATTTCAGAAAAGTTTAAGTCTTGGTGCTCAAGGATAGAGAATAATACCTGCTGCCACCTGATAGACATTTGATCCCAGGAGGATGTCTTAGGAGCTAAGCAAACATTTACCATGTGAAGATAAGACGTTCTGCATCAAGAAATGCTTCTTCAGGATGGTAGAGGCACTGAGGTTTCCCTGATATCCATGGTGGGCAAAGGATAAATCAGTTGTGCCCTTTGGATACCCAACGGGGAAAGTGGCATCATCCAAGTTAAGGGTTTGGCGAATGACTTCCGAAGTGATGACCACTTGGTGATTGTTGACGAACGACTGGAGAGACTCGGTGTTGTTCTCCCCAGTTAGAAGGGTGACGTTCGTCCAAAACTGGTGAAGGATTCGACATGAATGGTGGGATTTAAAAGGAAGGCCGTTTGGTAGGGAGATTGGACCATTAGATCAATGGCGTTGTCGAACTTGTCCAGAAAGGTGATTTTGTGAGGTAGGAAACACAGTTATGGCGTGGTTTGAGCTGCATGGTCGCCATTAATGAGAGAGAAGTTTTGGAGATTTGAACGTTAGGTTGGAGAGGATGAAGCGCTGAAGGATTAGGTATGGGGTATTTATAGGGTAAGGGTTAGAAAACGACTGAAGGGTTGGTGTTAGTCATCAGTAGTTGTAACGACTGATGACATGGTATTACCCTTTCAGAAGTTGAAATAACTGAAGTCTTGGTTTTAGGCAGCAGCAGTTATAAAACTACTGAAAACCATGGTTTTGACTTCAGATGTTTGAAAACAACTAAGACTCGGTTTGGTCTTCAGGTGTTGTAAACAACTGATAACTTGGTATTAGTCATCAGTAGTTGTGAAACTACTAAAGACATGGTTTTGTCATCAGTTGTTGTAAACAGCTGATGACTTGGTGTTAGTCATTAGTAGTTGTGAAACTACTGAAGACATGGTTTTGTCATCAGTTGTAGAAAAAACTGAGGAGAAAGTTCTCATCAGTAGTTTTCGTCAATTCATAGCCTTTCAGCTGTTTCATACTGTCCTCAACACTTACTCATCAGCCTTTTAGCTGTGTTCAGTTGTTTCATAGGACAACAGTACTTATCTGTTTTTACTGACATCAGTAGTTATAACTATATCAGTAGTTGTAACTTTATCAGTTGTTTTAACAGAATCAGTACTATATGTGATATGGTACTAATGATCATCAGTACTTATATACTGAGATCATCAGTAGTTATCACTTATTCTAGCTGTAGCATACCAAGCCGTAACACTAGGTTTTGGAAAGTTGAACTATCCAAAGGCTTAGTAAAAATGTCTGCAAGCTCATCAGCACTAGGCACAAACTTAGATCAATCAGACCTTTTTCAAAACAATCTCTAATAAAATGATGTATGATCTCTATATGTTTGGTCCTAGAGTGCTGGACTGGATTTTTGACAATGCACAGAGCTGAAGCACTATCCATTAATAATGGAGTCTTAATCTCTGTAATGCCATAATCCAAAAGTTGGTTCTGAAGCTAGAGTACCTGAGAAGTACAACTTGCAGCTGCAATGTACTCTGCTTCAGCAGTGGATGTAGCACCAGATGTTTGTTTCTTACTCTGCCAAGAAATCAAACAATTGCCTAGGAATTGACATCCACCAGAAGTTGACTTTCTAGTTAACTTGCACCCTGCATAGTCACTATCTGAAAAAGCAACTAATTTGCAAGAGTGTCAAGTGGAATACCATAAACCTAGAGATTGTGTACCTTGCAAATATCTAAAGATCCTCTTGACTGCAATCAATGAGACTCTTTAGGAGCAGCCTGAAATCTAGCACAGACACAAGTAGCAAACATGATATCTGGTCTAGAAGCTATTAAGTACATCAAGGACCCAATCATACATCTGTAAAGTGTTTCATCAACAGCTTTACCTTTCTGATCCTCATCCAGTTGTGTGGTGTTGCACATGGGAGTAGAACAGGCTTACAATTTTGTAAATCAAACTTATTCAAAAGATCTTTTGTATATTTGGACTGATGAATAAAGGTTCCATCAGCCTTTTGTTTGATCTGCAATCCTAGAAAGAACTGTAATTCTCCCATTGCACTCATTTCAAACTCTTTTTCATTAATTTGGTAAAATCATCACACAACTAGGGATCAGAGGATGCAAAAAAATATCATCAACATAAATTTGAACAAGTAGCTTATGCTGATCCACCTTCTTAATAAACAAAGTTTTATCTATGGAGTCTCTAGTGAAATTATTCTTGAGAAGAAAAGTGGAAAGTGTCTCATACCAGGCTCTAGGAGCTTGTTTCAGCCCATAAAGAGCCTTATCAAGTTTATACACCCATTCAGGATGTTTATTGTCCTCAAAACCTGGTGGTTGACACACATAAACTTCTTCTTTTATTTTACCATATAAAAATGCACTTTTTACATCCATTTGAAAAACTTAAGATGGTGGAATGCAGCATAGGCTAAGAATAATCAAATTGCCTCTAGTCTGGCTACAGGGGCAAAGGTTTCATCATAATTAATACCTTCTTCTTGTGAGAACCCCTGTACAACCAGTCTAGCCTTGTTCTTAACAATAAGCCATTTCATCAGTTTTATTCCTAAACACCCATTTAGTGCCTATTGCACACTTACCTGGGGGTAGAGGAACCAGTTCCCACACTTGCTGTTTCTTGAACTGAAGTAGCTCAAGCTGCATGGCTTCAACCCATCCATTGTCTCTTAAAGCATATGATAGTTCTTTGGCTCTAGCTGACTGATGAAGAGAGCATAGAAGCAGAAGTTAGACAATTGACTTCTTGTTGAAACACCAACATTGATATCACCAATGATTTGAGACATTGGGTGATTCTTCAGCTCTTGATAAACAATGATATCTGTGCAAGTGTTTGTAGAACCTTCAGCAGCAGCAGATGTTGATGCAGACTCTTGAAACCAAGAATTTGATGGTAACTCAAAAGATGTAGAGGAATCAAAAATCTCATCAGCATTTGTTATGGATGGAACTGCTGAAGCTACAGGAACATCAAGTTTAGCAGACTCAGGTAGTGGGTCACTAAACTTGAATAGGTGAGTATTGATATTATCATCATCATCATCAATACCACCAGGTGGAAGACATGCTGCAGAAGATGATTTATCCATATGGTCTGCAACAACTGGAGGTTGATAAGGAACATATTGTAGTATGTCAAAATCAAACAACTCCACAGGGTTTTGTGGAATCTTGTCCATTGGTGATTCATTAAACTTCACATGCAAAGTCTCTTCGACTATCTTTGTTCTGCAGTTGAAGACTCTGTATGCTTTGCAAGTAGATGAATAACCAACAAAATACCCTGCATCCACCTTAGGATCAAATTTTTGGAGTTGATCCTTTGTGTTGAGAATAAAACAAGGACACCCAAATGCTCTGAAAAATGAAATGAGAGGAGCCAAGTGATGTAGAACTTCATATGGAGTCTTCATCAACCTCTGATTTACTAAGGCTTTATTCTGCACATAGCAAGCTGTGTTAACAGCTTCAGCCCAAAAGGTCAGTGGCAAACCAGAGTCAGCCAACATAGACCTTGCAGCTTCAATTAGGGTCCTGTTCTTTCTCTCCACTACTCCATTTTGTTCTGGAGTCCTTGGGATGCTAAACTGCCTTTTGATTCCCTTTGAAAGATAAAATTCATCAAGTGTATAGTTTCTAAATTCAGTTCCATTGTCACTCCATATATACTTGACTGAAAGGGAATACTGCTTCTTAACATACAACACAAAGTTGATAATCTTCTGAGCAACCTCATTCTTTGAATACAGAAAGAAAGTCCATACAAATCTGGAGTAATCATCCACAATTACCAGACATTATTTCTTTTTTGCCATGCTCATCACTCTCACAGGACCAAATAGATCCAAATGCAGTAATTGCAAGCAGGCAGTGGACTTAGGCTCTTCAATAGGAGGGAATGAGACTTTGTGTTGTTTTCCTTTTAAATAAGCAGTGTAGGTTTCATCACAGTGGAACTCCTTTATTGGTAAGCCTCTCACTAAACTATTGTGGATCAGCTGATTCATGTTTTTGAAATTAACATGACCCAGCCTTCTGTGCCACAGTTTAGATTCCTGAGGAGAGGCTTTGGAAAATAGGCAAGGATGGCCTCTGAGATCTATTTTCTTGGAAAGATCTAAGGCATACACTCTTCCTGTCCTGTTGGCCCTCAGGAGAGTGTGATCATCCAACACCTTATCAATCAAATTCAGAACTTTGGATGACAGAATCCTACAGTTCTGACCGGTGAAAAGAGCAACATGGCCTTTATCACACATTTGACTGACACTCAAGAGATTGTACTTGAGATTTTCCACATGATTAACATCATCAAACTTTATTTCTCCATTGGAGACAAAGCCTTTTCCAATGATGTAACCCTTAGCATCATTGCCAAAAGAAACAAACCCATTCTTTCCTTGAGAGTAGTCATGAAGAAGAGAGCTGTTCCCTGTCATATGCATAGATCCTCCACTGTCTACATACCAGATGCTACTTTGGCATGTTGAATAACCCTGCAATCATAAACAATTAGTTAGTTTTTGAGACCCAAACCTTTTTGGTTTTGGGTCTATTCACATCAACAGATGGTAAACTAACAGACTTGCTATGAATAACAGCCTGAGGGGATGGAGATGGTGAAGAAGAAGATTCCTTTGGCATGGAATTTCTTCTC
Organism: Flaveria trinervia; assembly: GCA_025506515.1. Lineage (NCBI taxonomy): Eukaryota > Viridiplantae > Streptophyta > Magnoliopsida > Asterales > Asteraceae > Flaveria > Flaveria trinervia. Next base: position 47,700,040 of record CM046446.1, read on the forward strand.
TGTGGTTTCAACACAGGAGCATCTAATTGGTTGACTCTCCCCAATAGATGTTGAACCATCATAACAAGTTGTGTCTGATTTTGTGATAAAGCCTTCAGCTCATCAGACACATTAGTGCTTGAGTTGGATGGGTTCCTGTGTTGTACCATCTCTCTTTGAGCAACCTCAGCTGTTGCCTGTTTAACCCCTTTCTTTTTGGATTTCTTTTTGGATTTTGGGGTTATAGGTTTTGATGTTGCTGGTATAAATTTGATTTCAAACTTAGTTTTCATTTTATCCATTTTCTCTTTAATGTTTTCATTATGTTTGAGTTTGGAGCCTTTTTTATACCAGCAATCATCAGTAAGATGATTGAATAAGCCACATATTTCACATGGCTTTTTCTTCATCTTAAGTTGATCATCTGCTGAAGAAGATGAAACTACTGAAGACTTGTTCTTCAGCAGTTTGCTATCAGTACTAGCAGTTTTCTTTGCTTTAGTACCTGCTTTCTTGATATCTTCTTTAGTAGTTTTCCCACCCTTTCTACTTGTAGTTTTCTTTCCTTTAGTACATGTAGTAGTTTGGGCTTGTTCTCCAGGTGTTATGACATTCTTTTTAGTACTTTCAGTACTTTGTGAAATATCACCTGGAGTGATCAACTTTGTGATCATGTGAGTGTCAGCATTTGAACCATCAATATCAGCTGATAGTTTCTGAGAGGAATTAATGCTGACTTCTACTTCTGATGGTGCTGTATAGATAGTAGATCACATGATGAAAAGGATTGGTTATTGCTTTCACCATGAGATTCTACCTCTGCTCTGGGAGTAAAGTCTATAGGAGGAGCAGTGTGATTATAACCAATGCCAAACATCACATTGGAAGCAGATTGCTTACTAAGAAGCATTTCAAAACCCTTGCAAGAATTTACCCATCGATCACACTCTACCTGGGTAGTTGCAAGTGTTTCTTTGAGGTCTGTGTACTTCTCTAGAAGTATCTCTTCCCTAGCCTTATCATTAGTGATTTGGCATTTAAGTTTGTAAATCTCATCATTCGTATAATTAATCACAGACTCAAATTCAGCTTTGCTTTTGGAATTTTTTGTTCTAGTTCCTTTTTCATGTATTCTATTAAAGTTTCACAAATACTTTGATGCACAAATCTATAATCGCCCAATTTTGATTGAAATATTAAGAAATCTTATCTTCTTGGTTGTGTTACCTTGCTTTGATTTATTTTCATCAATCGCACATTGAGTTTTATTTTTGACATGGAATTACTTTCATTCCATAATGATAGTTTGATTCTTGATTCTTATTGAGTGATGCGAGTGGTTTTATTGATCATTTTCAACTCGTATCCATTGTATAGAGCCTATGAAGGATTTCATGGATCAAAAGTCATCATATGGATAGATTTTAGTATATTTATCAGCGAAGAGTGTTCAAAGATGTTTGTGGAGTGTTGTGGGTGCATTTTGCTAACGAGAGGATCGACTTCAAACATGATTTGTTTATATTCATGTTCGGTTTTGGTTTCTATTTGAATTTAGATACTATTTACCCTTTGTGGTTGTTTAGTTGATTACATTGATCATTACCATCGAATATGATTCGTTTAGTTCAGGAGGGTGTTTAGAAGGCTTGAAAATCAAAATGGTAGAGTAAAAAAGGTTGATACGGTTAGCAGAACTATCCATGCGATATCTATTATTGTATAACATTTTTGTATAACTTGTTCCTTTTTCATGTATTCTATTATGCTTTCACAAATATTTTGATGCACAAATCAATATTCCCCCAATTTCAATTAAAATATTAAGAAATCTTATCTTCTTTGTCGTGTTACCTTGTTTTGACTTAATTTTATCAATTGCACATTGAGTTTGATGTTTAACATGTAATTACTTTCATTCCATAATGATAGCCTGATTCTTGATTCTTATTGAGTGACAACAGTGATTTTATTGATCATTTTCAACTCGTATCCATGGTCTAGAGCTTAATGAAGGATTTCATGGATCAAAAGTCATCATATGGATAGAATTTAGTATATTGTGAGCCAAGTGTATTCAAAGATGTTTGTGGTGTGCTGCGGATGCATTTTGTGAATAAGGGGATCGATTTTGGAGGTGATTTGTTTATTTTCATGTTTGGTTTTGGTTTCTATTTGAATGTAGATACTATTTGCCCTTTGTGGTTGTTTAGTTTGATTACATTGACCATTACCATCGAATTTGATTAGTTTAGTTTAGGAGGGTGTTTAGAAGATTTGAAAATTGTTATGGTAGAGTAAAAAAGGTTGATACGGTTAGCAAAAACTATCCATGCGATAACTATTATTATATAACATTTTTGTATATCTAGTTCCTTTTTCATGTATTCTATTAAACTTTCACAAATACTCTGATGCACAAATCTATAATTGCCCAATTTCGATTGAATAAATAAGAAATCTTATATTTTTGGTGGTGTTATTTTGATTTGACTTATTTTTCATCAATCACACATTGAGTTTTATGTTTGAAGTGTAATTACTTTCATTCCATAACGATAGTTTGCTTCTTGATTCTTATTGAGTGACAAGAGTGGCTTTATTGATCATTTTCAACTCGTATCCATGTTCTAGAGCTTAATGAAAATTTTGAGGATCAAAAGTCATCATATGATTGAATTAGTATATTTGTGAGCAAGTGTGTTCAAAGATATTTGTGGAGTGTTGTGGATGCATTTTGTGTATAAGAGGATCGATTTCAGAGGTGATTTGTTTATTTTCATGTTCGGTTTGGGTTTCTATTTGAATGTAGATACTGTCGGGTTTTATAGAACACAAAACATAGTTTAACCTTTTATACTTTCAGAAAACGCAGCGGATGTTAAGGATTATAACATGTTTATAATCTGAAAAAAACGTGTTCTATAAGCTGTTTTAAGATGAAAACGAAAACCCAAATCAATAGGATCTTTGATATGTGAGTGAACAAGCTATTAGCAAATGTAAAACACCATAAAATCACAGCTTCAATGAGCTGTGATAACTACCTTCTTCCAGCAGCAAAACGACCAAGGAAGATAGGGTTTAGATGCTCAAATCTTGGCCAAGACTTCAAGGAAGAAGCCCTCAAGTGTGTTTACCCCCAAGCTCTTTGCAAGACACCTTCTTGTTAGGAAGAACACCACCAAAATCAACACAAAATCGATCTCCAAGAGCTTCAAAGCTGCTGCTGCCCAGTTCCGAAACTTGAGAGGGAGAGAGAGGAGAGAGCTTTTGTGTTTTGCATGTCTTAGAAGAGTGTGATTCAATTGAGTGTTTGGCTAGTAAATGTATGTGTGTGTTTTCAAGACACAATTTGGTCCTATCAAACTAAAAAGGGGCGGCCAAAACAACCAAGTTTGAAAAAGTTCCCCCTTTTTAATTTTGTAACACATAACATATTGTCACTAGTCATATGTCACACAATAAAAGGTTACTCTCTAGACATTATTATAAGTGTGACATATGTGCTCTTTAATTAAACAATTTAATTAAAGTACACTCATGTGTTATTAGTGTTATTTAAACCCCTTTTAAATGACAAGAATAACAATAAACACATCAACAAATTATCCTTATAATTTGTTCCATCTCTTATGCAATTTATTTAGAAAACCCATTTTCTAAATTGGTGTAAATATTTAATTGCATGATCATATCATCAATTAAACATAAATTGGTGTTTGCTAAGCTTGTTATTGGGTATAACCCGACTTGGATCATAACGTATTAACCACATCCATCTTCTAAGTGTCTTGGGCACACAGAATCCTTCAATCTCCCACTTGCCCAAGATTCATAGAAGATTGATGCAAGCAGTAAATACCGCCTAACAACGGTTTACTACCCTTAATACGCATGACTTACAGCCATTCAATAACATCATCCTTTCAAGTACCCTACTTGAAAGGATTTAGGTGAATCAATCATCTAACCTTTTGTTACAGATGTCATGTGAAATCCAAGGACACAGAATGATCATTCCTTGTTGATTTAACTTAATCAAGCCTTAGACATCTAACTCTCAACGAATAAGAGGAAACAATTCCATCTTGACTACATACGTTTCTCACAAACACTTCGTGTTATATCTGAACATACCCTTATGTACTGTCCACTATTTCAGGACAATGAAGAATTAGCTCAAGGTATAATACTTAGTGAATATCAAAACTCAATATGTATCTCAGGTCGGAGGATACCAAATGATATTCGCCTTTACTCAAATTTACTTATGATCAATCATTAAGATTCCATGTAGTAAAATTTGAGATGCGGGTTAGTCCAATATTGTGTCCCACAAATATCTACAAACCTTGGTAGCAACCCATTGCTCTATATTCATCCTTATGAATATCAACCAATCCAAGTTCATAATAATCTTACTCTCACACTTGTTCCCACAGTATGAGCGACTTCGGACATTTTAGAGTAAACATTTTACTCATGGATAAAACATGCTAAATAGGAACATTAATTGAAACACTATAACCAAATAATTTTTATTCAAATATATAGAGTTCCACATATCCAAATACAAATTTACAGATCAAATCCAATCACTGGAATATCGAAGTCCCATGGCACAAGTATGACCTTCATGCTTTGCCTTTTCAAGGAGCTTCGTGAGAGGATCCGCAATGTTTTGATCCGTGTGAACTTTGCGAATACATATCTTTCCCTTTTCAACTTCATCTCGTATGTAGTTGAATCTCCACTCAATGTGCCTAGTCTTTTGATGGCACGAGGTTCCTTGATTTGAGCAATCGCACCCTCGTTGTCACAAAATCTCTAGGGGTTCCTGAATGGAAGGGATAACCCCTAGATCGGCAATGAATTTCTTCAACCATGCAGCTTCTTGAGCTGCCAATGAGGCGGCGACGTATTCTGATTCTGTAGTTGATAGAGCCACCACATCCTGCTTGGAGCTCTTCCAAGAGACAGCTCCTCCATTCAGAATGAAAATGTATCCCGATTGTGACCGTGAATCGTCACGATTGGTTTGGAAACTCGCATCCGTGTAACCTTTTACAACGAGCTCCTCGTCACCAGATCCATAGATCAGGAACATATCTCTTGTCCTCCTTAGGTATTTAAGTATGTTCTTAACAGCCATCCAATGACTGTTCCCAGGATTTTGCTGGTAACGACTTGTCATGCTCAAGGCGCATGACACATCCGGTCGAGTGCATATCATCGCATACATGATGGATCCAATAGCTGATGCGTATGGGATTGCCTTCATTTTATCTTGCTCATCCTTTGAGCTAGGACATTGAGTCGTACTCAATATTGTTCCTCTTTGAATGGGTACAGTACCTTTCTTAGAGTTTTCCATCTTGAACCTTTTCAAGATTTTATCAATGTACGCACTTTGATTCAAACCAATCAACCGCCTTGATCTATCCCTATAGATCTTTATTCCCAGAATATAGCGGCTTCACCAAGATCCTTAATGGAAAAACAACTTCCAAGCCAGGTTTTTACACCTTCCAGGGTTGAATGTCATTTCCAAATAGTAGTATGTCATCAACATACAATACTAGGAAAGTTATTGTGCTCCCACTAGCCTTCTATACACACAAGCCTCATCAGCGTTTTTGATGAAGCCAAATTTCTTTACTTCCTCGTCAAAACGGTGATTCCAGCTTCTCGATGCTTGTTTCAATCCTAGATTGATTTCTTTAACTTGCATACTTTATTAGGATGTTTTGGATCGACAAAACCTTCAGGCTGAACCATATAGACATCTTCCTCAAGATATCCATTTAGGAAGCGGTTTTGACATCCATTTGCCAAATCTCATAATCATAATGAGCAGCTATGGCAAACAATATTCTTATAGACTTTAGCATCGCAACAGGTGAGAAAGTTTCATCATAATCAACCCCTTGAGTTTGAGTGAAACCCTTCGCTACAAGTCTAGCTTTTATAGTATCCAAGTTTCCATGCATATCGGTTTTTCTTCTTGAAAACCCACTTACTTCCAACTACCTGGAATTAAGAGGTGGTACAACAAGTTCCCAAACTTGATTGTCATACATGGATTGCATCTCAACGTTCATGGCCTCAAGCCATTTGTCACAATCCGAATTGGACATTGCATCATGGTATGTGGTTGGCTCATCTGAATCTACCAATAGCATCCATCCATGAAAAATCCGTATCTTTCAGGTGGATTACTAATTCTACCACTTCTTCGAACGTTTTTTGTGTGTATTGATCACCCTTTTGATCATCCTCAACATCCTCATGTTGAGTGCTAGTTTCAACCAAACGTGCATAGGGTTGTGGTTCTTGATCTCTTCAAGGTCCACTGTTCTACTGCCAGCTCCTTCCATAAGGAACTTTGTTTCTAAGAACTCACCCTTTCTGGCAACAAACACTTTTTGTTCCAGTGGATCATAGAAATAATATCCCATAGAATCTCTAGGATATCCAACAAAGATACACTTGGTGGATCGGACTTCCAATTTGTTTGGGGTGGGAGTCTTAACATAAGCCTCACATCCCAAACCCTTAAGTATGATAGGGATGGAACTCTTCCATGCCATATCTCAAAGGGTGTCCTTTCCACCTTTTTGGTTGGGGCCATATTTAGAATACGGGACGCGGAGAGCAGAGCGAAACCCCAAAATGATAGAGGTAATGTGCTTCTAGCCATCATAGATCGAACCATATCCAATAAGGTTCGATTCCTCCTCTCAGACACACCATTATGTTGTGGTGTTCCAGGTGGAGTGAGTTGTGAGACAATCCCACAACTCCTAAGATGATCTTGAAAAGCATCACTCAGGTATTCACCTCCTCTATCTGTACGGAGAACTTTAATTGACTTGTTAAGTTGATTTTTCTACTTCATTCTTGAAGATTTTGAACATTTCAAAAGCTTCATCTTTGTGCCTTAATAAGTACCCATACCCATAGCGACTATAATCGTCGGTAAAGGTAATGAAGTATCTTTCACCATTCCTAGTCATTGGCTTAAAGGACCACATACATCTGAATGTATGATTCCTAATAGATCTTTTGCCCTTTCGTTAGTTCCACTAAAGGGTGTCTTAGTCATTTTACCTTGTAAACAAGATTCACAAACGTCAAATGAATCACATTCATTTGTTTTTAAAAGACCATTCTTTTGTAGTGTTTGTAAACGTTTCTTGTTATATGGCCAAGACGACAATGCCAAAGATAGGTATCACTCAAGTCCAACTTGAGTTTCTGGTGTTAGTTTGGTACAATGAGCTATTTAAAGTATTTTCATGAACCAATTCATAATACCATTAATGGGAATAGCTTTGAAATAGAACATACCATTAAAAGAAACATGATATCTTTTTCAACAAATGATAATACATATCCAAATTGTTTTAACAGGGCTACAGAGATAATTTCCTAGTCAACTAGGAGCATACACAACATTGTTCAAAATCACTTCCAAACCATTTGGAAGTTTCAAGATGTAGTCACCACGGGCTTCAACTTGAACTTTAGCACCATTGCCCATGTAGAGGCTTACATCCCCTTTCTTGAAGTCACTACTTCTTTTGAACCCCTGCAACAATTGCAAATGTGTTCCACATCCGTATCTAATACCCATGTGTTAGAGGATATCATGTTTAAATCAATATGGATCATGTATATTGTACCTGAGGTCTGCCCGCCATCCCTCTTTGCTTTCAACTCTTGGAGATGGACAGGACAATTCCTTGCCCAATGTCCAATCTCCCCACACTGAAGCATGGGTCGTTAGTAGCAACCTTTTGCTTTTTCTCTTGTGGTTTGGGTGGCATCCTTGCCACCCCTTTCCCTTTTCCCCAGCGGGTCCCTTACCCTTTGCAACCTTTTGCCTTGGGTGCGGGACGAGGCCTTTTATTGTTCCCACCTTCATGGATGGTGAGAACGGGTAAAACCCTTTTACCCATGCCGCCTCAGCCGTTTTGAGCATTGAGTGAAGCTCACCATGCTTTTTTCCATGCATTCATGTTGTAGTTCAACACGAATGTCTCGAACTTCTTGGTAAGGCCATTTAGGATCAAATCCGTGGCCAATTCCTTCGAGATGGGGCAATTAAGCCTCTCGAGGCGGTCAATGTGACTTTTCATCTTAAGTACATAAGATGAAACAGATGGTTGTCATCCATAACATGCATGGAGTGCTCGAACCGTTTCGAAGCGCTCAACCTCTGCTTGCTGTTGGAACGTTTCCTTCAGTTGTTATCATGTCGTAAGCTCCGTGGTGTTCATACTCCTTTTGGAGATCTGGAGTCATGCTCGCTAGCATGAGACAAGACACCTGGACGGAGTCCTCAGTGTATTTCAGCCAATCGTTATAGGCCTCCTCATCATCCTCGCTAGGTTGATCGGGGATAGGGTCGTCTAAAACATACGATCTTTTCTCTTGCTTGAGAACGATTCTCAAGTTTCGATACCATCGATGAAGTTGTTATGATTTAGACGTTCCTTTTGGAGGATCGCTCGTAGAGATTGGTTGGACGCGGAAGAGTTATCGGAATTATCATTATTTGAGGCCATCTACAAAATTTTAACAAAGTTTTATTTTAGTATTTTCGATATTGTAATTTTAATAATAAATGCCTTTCAAGGTCTTTTCATATTAAAATCTAGAACCCAACATTACATTTAAATTGTGGTTAGGTGACCTTTATCCCACATTTTAAATTAATAAGGTGGTCAACGTTTGACGATTGTAACCATTTGCAACTTCTAGAAATATGGGATCGACTTGAAACATCATATGTAAAGTCGGCATGTAAATCCCATCAACACCATTCGGAAACCACATCGTAGGTGATCCATTTGACGTGATTTGCAAATCAAGACACCCTACTTACACCCACGTGTGAGTTTGCCAAAACAAGTGGTTAGGTGACCTTTATCCACAAATAAGGCATTCTCACCTCAAATCACAAGTTCCCTTAAAGTGGTTAGGTGACCTTTATCCCACTAAGAGTTCCCAAGTGACTCAAGTGTTGTGTAAAAGGACGGTGTTGATCTTGTTAAAGAAATGTATAGAGGTTGCATAATTCTAGTTTAGAAACTCTATGTTCTTGTATTTGCATGCTTTCAAATACAAGGTACCCTATGGTTCTTAGATTAAAACCTATTTTAATCTTTAAAATCATTAAACCATTTTAGTAACTTTATTTAAACTTTTAAGAACCATCAATTTTCAGCTTGTTAAGTTTGTTAATGAGTTTATTATGAATATCCAAATATCAACCAAACAATCAAACAACAAACAATCAACCAAACATAAACAACCATATGTGCATTTGTGCATAACCATAGCATCTAACTGGTCCACACTTGTTTGCCATCACAAGTGTGGTCCATAGGTCATTCCTAAGGGTCACAAACAAGAAATGGAAAACATCCAAAAGCCTCCCACTTGAAACCGCATCCAAAATGCTCCATGTTTCTTTCATGACCTTCCTTTGTGCTTCCAATGTGTATGTCTTCATATTACAAGATATAAAGTCCTAATACAAGATATCTAGTAAATGAAAATACACCTAATCTATTCATTACAACCCAATAATAAATGAATTACATTTGAAACAAAGCACAAACAACAAATAATATAACCCAATTGAATGAATGAATACAACCATTACAAACATCCAAACAACCACAAGGTCAATGGCTAGGTTATGCACTAAAACAAGCATCTATCATATCATCCAAAATATAATGAAAACCCCTCTTAAAACCACGAAATTTCAGCCAACATAAACTGAAATTTCGGGTTTTATTTTGTCCATACAAAACAAACAACAAACATGTATATCTTTCAAAGTTTAATCACAAGCATGTGTGATATGACTTTGAAAGATTGGGGTTTCATATCATATGAACTTAGCAGCCCAAATCCAGCCTATACTAAGCTTATAATCATTCCTTAAAACCAATTTTAAAGACAAAACAAGCAAGTCATCCACATAACCGGCTCTTGATGCCATTGTCGGGTTTTATAGAACACAAAACATAGTTTAACCTTTTATACTTTCAGAAAACGCAGCGGATGTTAAGGATTATAACATGTTTATAATCTGAAAAAAAACGTGTTCTATAAGCTGTTTTAAGATGAAAACGAAAACCCAAATCAATAGGATCTTTGATATGTGAGTGAACAAGCTATTAGCAAATGTAAAACAACATAAAATCACAGCTTCAATGAGCTGTGATAACTACCTTCTTCCAGCAGCAAAACGACCAAGGAAGATAGGTTTTAGATGCTCAAATCTTGGCCAAGACTTCAAGGAAGAAGCCCTCAAGTGTGTTTACCCCCAAGCTCTTTGCAAGACACCTTCTTGTTAGGAAGAACACCACCAAAATCAACACAAAATCGATCTCCAAGAGCTTCAAAGCTGCTGCCCAGTTCCGAAACTTGAGAGGGAGAGAGAGGAGAGAGCTTTTGTGTTTTGCATGTCTTAGAAGAGTGTGATTCAATTGAGTGTTTGGCTAGTAAATGTATGTGTGTGTTTTCAAGACACAATTTGGTCCTATCAAACTAAAAAGGGGCGGCCAAAACAACCAAGTTTGAAAAAGTTCCCCCTTTTTAATTTTGTAACACATAACATATTGTCACTAGTCATATGTCACACAATAAAAGGTTACTCTCTAGACATTATTTATAAGTGTGACATATGTGCTCTTTAATTAAACAATTTAATTAAAGTACACTCATGTGTTATTAGTGTTATTTAAACCCCTTTTAAATGACAAGAATAACAATAAACACATCAACAAATTATCCTTATAATTTGTTCCATCTCTTATGCAATTTATTTAGAAAACCCATTTTCTAAATTGGTGTAAATATTTAATTGCATGATCATATCATCAATTAAACATAAATTGGTGTTTGCTAAGCTTGTTATTGGGTATAACCCGACTTGGATCATAACGTATTAACCACATCCATCTTCTAAGTGTCTTGGGCACACAGAATCCTTCAGATACTATTTGCCTTTTGTCGTTGTTAAGTGTTAGGATCAGTGATCTACGTTTGATTGATTTGAGAGTATAGCAGTGGAGAACAAACAATGAATTAGCCAATTCACAAGAACACAAAAGATATTCAAGGTAAGAACAAACGGTTATAGACAGAAAGAATTCTGCAAAATATATTTCATTCAATATTCGCTTTCGTGGTAACAGAATGTCACACATACAATTAGGTCAACACCTCTTATATAGGAGATGTGACGTCTGCTGATGTCACTTGATAGTGACATCTAACAGATTTATTCAAACTACTGATAGTTAACACAACTACTGAAGATGTCAAACAGCTGAGATCTTCTTACAAAAATGCTAAGTGTTAACTATCACTACAACTACTGAAAAGAAACTACTGAAACTACAACGACTGAAGAACATGCTCTTCAGTCGTTTTACAAATACTGAAACAAAGAGAAAACTACTGAAAGGAAACCATCACAACAACTGAAGAATGCTTCTTCAGCTGTTGTAACAAACTCTAAAGGTTTCAGTACTTGTACTTGAACTTCAGCTGTTGTCATCAGCTAATGTCTTCAGTCTTTGTACTTCAGCTGTTGATCTTCAGTACTTTCTTCTTCAGCTGTTGATCTTCAGACTTTGTTCTTCAGCTGTTGATCTTCAGACTTTGGTCTTCAGCTGTTGAAGTCTTCAGTACTTTAGTCTTCAGCTGTTGAAGCCTTCAGTACTTTAGTCTTCAGCTGTTGAAGCCTTCAGTACTTTAGTCTTCAGCTGTTGAAGTCTTCAGTATTTTAGTCCTCAACTGTTGAAATCTTCAGACTTTGTCAAACAACTGATCAAGTCTTCAGCAGTTGTTGTGATGTCTGTGGGACTTAGAGGTTTTTCTGATCAGGCTCATTGGTTCTTATGGTCCAACATTAAGTTTAATTACATTAACCATTACCATCGAATTTCATTACTTTAGTTTAGGAGGGTGTTTAGAAGGTTTGAAAATCGTTATGGTAGAGAAAAAAGGTTGATACGGTTAATAAGAACTATCCATGCGATAACTATGATTATATAATGTTTTTGTATAACTAGTTCCTTTTTCATGTATTCTATTAAAGTTTCACAAATACTTTGTCGCACAAATCTTTAAACACCTAGTTTCAATTGAAATAATAAGAAATCTTATATTCTTGGTGGTGTTACCTTGAATTATCTTATTATTCATCAATCACATATTGAGTTTTATGTTTGACGTGTAATTACTTTCATTCCATAATGATAGTTTCATTCATGCTTCTTATTGAGTGATAAGACTGGTTATATTGATCATTTACAATTCCTATCCATGGTCTAGAGCTTGATAAAGGATTTCATTGATCAAGAGTCATCATTTGGATAGAATTTAGTAGATTTGTGAGCGTAGAGTGTTAAAATATGTTTGTGGAGTGTTTTGGATGCATTTTGCAAACGAGAGGATCGATTTCAAAGGTGATTTGTTTATGTTCATGTTCGGTTTTGGTTTCTATTTGAATGTAGATACTATTTGCCCTTTGTGGTTGTTTAGTTGATTACATTTTTCATTACCATCAAGCATGATTAGTTTAGTTCAGGAGAGTGTTTAGAAGGCTTGAAAATCAAAATGGTAGAGTAAAAAAGTTGATATGGTTAGCAGAACTATCCATGCGATATCTATTATTGTATAACATTTTTGTATAACTTATTACTTTGTCATGTATTCTATTAAGCTTTCACAAATATTTCGATGCACAAATCTATATTCCCCTAATTTCAATTAAAATAATAAGAAATCTTATCTTCTTTGTCGTGTTACCTTGATTTGACTTATTTTCATCAATCACACATTAAGTTTGATGTTTGACGTGTAATTACTTTTATTCCATAACGATAGTCTGAATATGAGTGGTTTTATTGATCATTTTCAACTCGTATCCATGGTCTAGAGCTTATGAAGGATTTAATGGATCAAAAGTCATCATATGGATAGAATTTAGTATATTTATGAGCCAAGAGTGTTCAAAGATGTTTGTGGAGTATTGTGGATGCATTTTATGCACAAGAGGATCGATTTCAGAGGTGATTTGTTTATTTACATGTTCGGTTTTGGTTTCTATTTGAATGTAGATACTATTTGCCCTTTGTGGGTGTTTACTTTGATTACTTTGACCATTACCATCGAATTTGATTAACTTAGTTTATGACGGTGTTTAGAAGGCTTGAAAATCGAAATGGTAGAGTAAAAAAGGTTGATACGGTTAGCAAAAACTATCCATGCGATAACTATTATTAAATAACGTTTTTGTATAACTAGTTCCTTTTTCATGTATTCTATTAAACTTTCACAAATACTTTGATGAAATCTATAATCGCCCAATTCGATTGAATAAATAAGAAATCTTATATTTTTGGTGTTGTTATTTTGATTTGACTTATTTTCATCAATCACAAATTGAGTTTTATGTTTGAAGTGTAATTACATTCATTCCATAACCATAGTTTGCTTCTTGATTCTTATTGAGTGACAAGGTGGCTTTATTGATCATTTTCAACTCGTATCCATGGTCTAGAGCTTAATGAAAATTTTCATGGATCAAAAGTCATCATATGGATTGAATTTAGTATATTTGTGAGCCAAGTGTGTTCAAAGATATTTGTGGAGTGTCGTGGATGCATTTTGTGTATAAGAGGATCGATTTCAGAGGTGATTTGTTTATTTTCATGTTCGGTTTTGGTTTCTATTTGAATGTAGATACTATTTTCCTTTTGTCGTTCTTTAGTTTAATTACATTAACCATTACCATCGAATTTCATTAGTTTAGTTTAGGAGGGTGTTTAGAAAGTTTGAAAATCGTTATGGTAGAGAAAAAAGGTTGATACGGTTAGTGAAAACTATCCATGCGATAAGTATTATTATATAATGTTTTTGTATAACTAGTTCCTTTTTCATGTATTCTATTAAAGTTTCACAAATACTTGGTTGCCCAAATCTTTAATCACCTAGTTTCAATTGAAATAATAAGAAATCTTATCTTCTTGGTGGTGTTATCTTGATTTAACTTATTATTCATCAATCACATATTGAGTTTTATGTTTGACGTGTAATTACTTTCATTCCATAATGATAGTTTCGTTCATGCTTCTTAATGAGTTATAAGACTGATTTTATTGATCATTTACAATTCCTATCCATGGTCTAGAGCTTGATGAAGGATTTCATTGATCAAGAGTCATCATTTGGATAGAATTTAGTAGATTTGTGAGCGAAGAGTGTTAAAATATGTTTGTGGAGTGTTTTGGTTGCATTTTGCAAACGAGACGATCGATTTCAAAGGTGATTTGTTTATGTTCATGTTCGGTTTTGGTTTCTATATGAATGTAGATACTATTTGCCCTTTGTGGTTGTTTAGTTGATTACATTTTTCATTACCATCAAGTATGATTAGTTTAGTTCAGGAGAGTGTTTAGAAGGCTTGAAAATCAAAATGGTAGAGTAAAAAAGGTTGATATGGTTAGCTGAACTATCCATGCGATATCTATTATTCTATAACATTTTTGTATAACTTGTTACTTTTCCATGTATTCTATTAAGCTTTCACAAATATTTCGATGCACAAATCTATATTCCCCTAATTTCAATTAAAATAATAAGAAATCTTATCCTCTTTGTCGTGTTAACTTGATTTGACTTATTTTCATCAATCACACATTAAGTTTGATGTTTGACGTGTAATTACTTTCATTCCATTACGATAGTCTGATTCTTGATTCTTATTGAGTGATATGAGTGGTTTTATTGATCATTTTCAACTCGTATCCATGGTCTAGAGCTTATGAAGGATTTCATGGATGAAAAGTCATCATATGGATAGAATTTAGTATATTTATGAGCCAAGAGTGTTCAAAGATGTTTGTGGAGTGTTGTGGATGCATTTTGTGCACAAGACGATCGATTTCAGAGGTGATTTGTTTATTTACATAATCGGTTTTGGTTTCTATTTGAATGTAGATACTATTTTCCCTTTGTGGGTGTTACTTTGATTACTTTGACCATTACCATCGAATTTGATTAATTTAGTTTATGACGGTGTTTAGAAGGCTTGAAAACCGAAATGGTAGAGTAAAAAAGGTTGATACAGTTAGCAAAAACTATCCTTGTGATAACTATTATTAAATAACGTTTTTATATAACTAGTTCATTTTTCATGTATTCTATTAAACTTTCACAAATACTTTGATGAAATCTATAATCGCCCAATTTTGATTTAATAAATAAGAAATCTTATATTTTTGGTGGTGTTATTTTGATTTGACTTATTTTTCATCAATCACACATTGAGTTTTATGTTTGAAGTGTAATTACTTTTATTCCATAACCATAGTTTGCTTCTTGATTCTTATTGAGTGACAAGAGTGGCTTTATTGATCATTTTCAACTCGTATCCATGGTCTAGAGCTTCATGAAATTTTCATGGACCAAAAGTCATCATATGGATTGAATTTAGTATATTTGTGAGCCAATTGTGTTCAAAGATATTTGTGGAGTGTTGTGGATGCATTTTGTGTATAAGAGGATCGATTTCAGAGGTGATTTGTTTATTTTCATGTTTGGTTTTTGTTTCTATTTGTATGTAGATAATATTTGCCTTTTGTCATTGTTTAGTTTAATTACATTAACCATTATCATCGAATTTCATTAGTTTAGTTTAGGAGGGTGTTTAGAAGGTTTGAAAATCGTTATGGTAGAGAAAAAAGGTTGATACGGTTAGCAAAAACTATCCATGCGATAACTATTATTATATAATGTTTTTGTATAACTAGTCCCTTTTTCATGTATTCTATTAAACTTTCACAAATACTTTGATGCACAAATCTATAATTGCCCAATTTCGATTGAATAAATAAGAAATCTTATATTTTTGGTGGTGTTATTTTGATTTGACTTATTTTTCATCAATTACACATTGAGTTTTATGTTTGAAGTGTAATTACTTTCATTCCATAACGATAGTTTGCTTCTTGATTCTTATTGAGTGACAAGAGTGGCTTTATTGATCATTTTCAACTCGTATCCATGTTCTAGAGCTTAAT
This sequence comes from Flaveria trinervia, assembly GCA_025506515.1. Taxonomy (NCBI): domain Eukaryota; kingdom Viridiplantae; phylum Streptophyta; class Magnoliopsida; order Asterales; family Asteraceae; genus Flaveria; species Flaveria trinervia. The sequence continues at coordinate 47,716,137 of CM046446.1, forward strand.
GAAAATTTTCATGGATCAAAAGTCATTATATGTATTGAATTTAGTATATTTGTGAGCCAAGTGTGTTCAAAGATATTGTGGAGTGTTGTGGATGCATTTCGTGTATAAGAGGATCGATTTCAGAGGTGATTTGTTTATTTTCATGTTCGGTTTTGTTTCTATTTGAATGTAGATACTATTTGCCTTTTGTCATTGTTTAGTTTAATTACATTAACCATTACCATCGAATTTCATTAGTTTTGTTTAGGAGGGTGTTTAGAAGGTTTGAAAATCGTTATGGTAGAGAAAAAAGGTTGATACGGTTAGTAAAAACTATCCATGCGATAACTATTATTAAATAACGTTTTTGTATAACTAGTTCCTTTTTCATGTATTCTATTAACTTTCACAAATACTTTGATGAAATCTATAATCGCCCAATTTCGATTGAATAAATAAGAAATCTTATATTTTTGGTGTTGTTATTTTGATTTGACTTATTTTTCATCAATCACAAATTGAGTTTTATGTTTGAAGTGTAATTACATTCATTCCATAACCATAGTTTGCTTCTTGATTCTTATTGAGTGACAAGGGTGGCTTTATTGATCATTTTCAACTCGTATCCATGGTCTAGAGCTTAATGAAAATTTTCATGGATCAAAAGTCATCATATGGATTGAATTTAGTATATTTGTGAGCCAAGTGTGTTCAAAGATATTTGTGGAGTGTCGTGGATGCATTTTGTGTATAAGAGGATCGATTTCAGAGGTGATTTGTTTATTTTCATGTTCGGTTTTGGTTTCTATTTGAATGTAGATACTATTTTCCTTTTGTCGTTCTTTAGTTTAATTACATTAACCATTACCATCGAATTTCATTAGTTTAGTTTAGGAGGGTGTTTAGAAAGTTTGAAAATCGTTATGGTAGAGAAAAAAGGTTGATACGGTTAGTGAAAACTATCCATGCGATAAGTATTATTATATAATGTTTTTGTATAACTAGTTCCTTTTTCATGTATTCTATTAAAGTTTCACAAATACTTGGTTGCCCAAATCTTTAATCACCTAGTTTCAATTGAAATAATAAGAAATCTTATCTTCTTGGTGGTGTTATCTTGATTTAACTTATTATTCATCAATCACATATTGAGTTTTATGTTTGACGTGTAATTACTTTCATTCCATAATGATAGTTTCGTTCATGCTTCTTAATGAGTTATAAGACTGATTTTATTGATCATTTACAATTCCTATCCATGGTCTAGAGCTTGATGAAGGATTTCATTGATCAAGAGTCATCATTTGGATAGAATTTAGTAGATTTGTGAGCGAAGAGTGTTAAAATATGTTTGTGGAGTGTTTTGGTTGCATTTTGCAAACGAGACGATCGATTTCAAAGGTGATTTGTTTATGTTCATGTTCGGTTTTGGTTTCTATATGAATGTAGATACTATTTGCCCTTTGTGGTTGTTTAGTTGATTACATTTTTCATTACCATCAAGTATGATTAGTTTAGTTCAGGAGAGTGTTTAGAAGGCTTGAAAATCAAAATGGTAGAGTAAAAAAGGTTGATATGGTTAGCTGAACTATCCATGCGATATCTATTATTCTATAACATTTTTGTATAACTTGTTACTTTTCCATGTATTCTATTAAGCTTTCACAAATATTTCGATGCACAAATCTATATTCCCCTAATTTCAATTAAAATAATAAGAAATCTTATCCTCTTTGTCGTGTTAACTTGATTTGACTTATTTTCATCAATCACACATTAAGTTTGATGTTTGACGTGTAATTACTTTCATTCCATTACGATAGTCTGATTCTTGATTCTTATTGAGTGATATGAGTGGTTTTATTGATCATTTTCAACTCGTATCCATGGTCTAGAGCTTATGAAGGATTTCATGGATGAAAAGTCATCATATGGATAGAATTTAGTATATTTATGAGCCAAGAGTGTTCAAAGATGTTTGTGGAGTGTTGTGGATGCATTTTGTGCACAAGACGATCGATTTCAGAGGTGATTTGTTTATTTACATAATCGGTTTTGGTTTCTATTTGAATGTAGATACTATTTTCCCTTTGTGGGTGTTTACTTTGATTACTTTGACCATTACCATCGAATTTGATTAATTTAGTTTATGACGGTGTTTAGAAGGCTTGAAAACCGAAATGGTAGAGTAAAAAAGGTTGATACAGTTAGCAAAAACTATCCTTGTGATAACTATTATTAAATAACGTTTTTGTATAACTAGTTCCTTTTTCATGTATTCTATTAAACTTTCACAAATACTTTGATGAAATCTATAATCGCCCAATTTTGATTTAATAAATAAGAAATCTTATATTTTTGGTGGTGTTATTTTGATTTGACTTATTTTTCATCAATCACACATTGAGTTTTATGTTTGAAGTGTAATTACTTTTATTCCATAACCATAGTTTGCTTCTTGATTCTTATTGAGTGACAAGAGTGGCTTTATTGATCATTTTCAACTCGTATCCATGGTCTAGAGCTTCATGAAATTTTCATGGACCAAAAGTCATCATATGGATTGAATTTAGTATATTGTGAGCCAATTGTGTTCAAAGATATTTGTGGAGTGTTGTGGATGCATTTTGTGTATAAGAGGATCGATTTCAGAGGTGATTTGTTTATTTTCATGTTTGGTTTTTGTTTCTATTTGTATGTAGATAATATTTGCCTTTTGTCATTGTTTAGTTTAATTACATTAACCATTATCATCGAATTTCATTAGTTTAGTTTAGGAGGGTGTTTAGAAGGTTTGAAAATCGTTATGGTAGAGAAAAAAGGTTGATACGGTTAGCAAAAACTATCCATGCGATAACTATTATTATATAATGTTTTGTATAACTAGTCCCTTTTTCATGTATTCTATTAAACTTTCACAAATACTTTGATGCACAAATCTATAATTGCCCAATTTCGATTGAATAAATAAGAAATCTTATATTTTTGGTGGTGTTATTTTGATTTGACTTATTTTCATCAATTACACATTGAGTTTTATGTTTGAAGTGTAATTACTTTCATTCCATAACGATAGTTTGCTTCTTGATTCTTATTGAGTGACAAGAGTGGCTTTATTGATCATTTTCAACTCGTATCCATGTTCTAGAGCTTAATGAAAATTTTCATGGATCAAAAGTCATTATATGTATTGAATTTAGTATATTGTGAGCCAATTGTGTTCAAAGATATTTGTGGAGTGTTGTGGATGCATTTTGTGTATAAGAGGATCGATTTCAGAGGTGATTTGTTTATTTTCATGTTTGGTTTTTGTTTCTATTTGTATGTAGATAATATTTGCCTTTTGTCATTGTTTAGTTTAATTACATTAACCATTATCATCGAATTTCATTAGTTTAGTTTAGGAGGGTGTTTAGAAGGTTTGAAAATCGTTATGGTAGAGAAAAAAGGTTGATACGGTTAGCAAAAACTATCCATGCGATAACTATTATTATATAATGTTTTGTATAACTAGTCCCTTTTTCATGTATTCTATTAAACTTTCACAAATACTTTGATGCACAAATCTATAATTGCCCAATTTCGATTGAATAAATAAGAAATCTTATATTTTTGGTGGTGTTATTTTGATTTGACTTATTTTCATCAATTACACATTGAGTTTTATGTTTGAAGTGTAATTACTTTCATTCCATAACGATAGTTTGCTTCTTGATTCTTATTGAGTGACAAGAGTGGCTTTATTGATCATTTTCAACTCGTATCCATGTTCTAGAGCTTAATGAAAATTTTCATGGATCAAAAGTCATTATATGTATTGAATTTAGTATATTTGTGAGCCAAGTGTGTTCAAAGATATTTGTGGAGTGTTGTGGATGCATTTCGTGTATAAGAGGATCGATTTCAGAGGTGATTTGTTTATTTTCATGTTCTGTTTTGGTTTCTATTTGAATGTAGATACTATTTGCCTTTTGTCATTGTTTAGTTTAATTACATTAACCATTACCATCGAATTTCATTAGTTTTGTTTAGGAGGGTGTTTAGAAGGTTTGAAAATCGTTATGGTAGAGAAAAAAGGTTGATACGGTTAGTAAAAACTATCCATGCGATAACTATTATTATATAATGTTTTTGTATAACTAGTTCCTTTTTCATGTATTCTATTAAAGTTTCACAAATACTTTGTTGCACAAATCTTTAATCACCTAGTTTCAATTGAAATAATAAGAAATCTTATCTTCTTGGTGGTGTTACCTTGATTTAACTTATTATTCATCAATCGCACATTGAGTTTTATGTTTGACATGTAATAACTTTCATTCCATAATGATAGTTTCGTTCATGCTTCTTATTGCTTGATAAGACTGGTTTTATTGATCATTCACAATTCCTATCCATGGTCTAGAGCTTGATAAAGGATTTCATTGATCAAGAGTCATCATTTGGATAGAATTTAATAGATTTGTGAGCGAAGAGTGTTAAAATATGTTTGTGGAGTGGTTTGGTTGCATTTTGCAAACGAGAGGACCGATTTCAAAGGTGATGTATTTATGTTCATGTTCGGTTTTGGTTTCTATTTGAATGTAGATACTATTTGCCCTTTGTGGTTGTTTAGTAGATTACATTTTTCATTACCATCAAGCATGATTAGTTTAGTTCAGGAGAGTGTTTAGAAGGCTTGAAAATCAAAGTGGTAGAGTAAAAAAGTTGATACGGTTAGCAGAACTATCCATGTGATATATATTATTGTATAACGTTTTTGTATAACTTGTTACTTTGTCATGTATTCTATTAAGCTTTCACAAATATTTCGATGCACAAATCTATATTCCCCTAATTTCAATTAAAATAATAAGAAATCTTATCTTCTTTGTCGTGTTACCTTGATTTGACTTATTTTCATCAATCACACATTAAGTTTGATGTTTGACGTGTAATTACTTTCATTCCATAACGATGTTCTGATTCTTGATTCTTATTGAGTGATAAGAGTGGTTTTATTGATCATTTTCAACTCGTATCCAAGGTGTAGAGCTTATGAAGGATTTAATGGATCAAAAGTCATCATATGGATAGAATTTAGTATATTTATGAGCCAAGAGTGTTCAAAGATGTTTGTGGAGTGTTGTGGATGCATTTTATGCACAAGAGGATCAATTTCAGAGGTGATTTGTTTATTTACATATTCCGTTTTGGTTTCTATTTGAATGTAGATACTATTTGCCCTTTGTGGGTGTTTACTTGGATTACTTTGACCACTACCGTCGAATTGATTAATTTAGTTTATGACGGTGTTTAGAAGGCTTGAAAATCGAAATGGTAGAGTAAAAAAGGTTGACACGGTTAGCAAAAACTATCCATGCGATAACTATTATTAAATAACGTTTTTGTATAACTAGTTCCTTTTTCATGTATTCTATTAAACTTTCACAAATACTTTGATGAAATCTATAATCGCCCAATTTCGATTGAATAAATAAGAAATTTTATATTTTTGGTGGTGTTATTTTGATTTGACTTATTTTTCATCAATAACACATTGAGTTTTATGTTTGAAGTGTAATTACTTTCATTCCATAACGATAGTTTGCTTCTTGATTCTTATTGAGTGACAAGAGTGGCTTTATTGATCATTTTCAACTCGTATCCATGGTCTAGAGCTTAATGAAAATTTTCATGTATCAAAAGTCAGCATATGGATTGAATTTAGTATATTTGTGAGCCAAGTGTGTTCAAAGTTATTTGTGGAGTGTTGTGGATGCATTTTGTGTATGAGGATCGATTTCAGAGGTGATTTGTTTATTTTCATGTTCGGTTTTGGTTTCTATTTGAATGTGGATACTATTTGCCTTTTGTCATTGTTTAGTTTAATTACATTAACCATTAGCATCGAATTTTTAGTTTAGTTTAGGAGGATGTTTAGAAGGTTTGAAAATCATTATGGTAGAGAAAAAAAGGTTGATACAGTTAGTAAAAACTATCCATGCGATAACTATTATTATAAAATGTTTTTGTATAACTAGTTCATTTTTCATGTATTCTATTAAAGTTTCACAAATACTTTGTTGCACAAATCTTTAATCACCTAGTTTCAATTGAAATAATAAGAAATCTTATCTTCTTGGTGGTGTTACCTTGATTTAACTTATTATTCATCAATCGCATATTGAGTTTTATTTTGACGTGTAATTACTTTCATTCCATAATGATAGTTTCGTTCATGCTTCATATTGAGTGATAAGACTGGTTGTATTGATCATTTACAATTCTATCCATGGTCTAGAGCTTGATAAAGGATTTCATTGATTAAGAGTCATCATTTTGATAGAATTTAGTAGATTTGTGAGCGAAGAGTGTTAAAATATGTTTGTGGAGTGTACTGGATGCATTTTGCAAAATGAGAGGATCGATTTCAAAGCTGATTTGTTTATGTTCATGTTCGGTTTTGGTTTCTATTTGAATGTAGATACTATTTGCCCTTTGTGGTTGTTTAGTTGATTACATTTTTTATTACCATCAAGTATGATTAGTATAGTTTAGGAGAGTGTGTAGATGGCTCGAAAATCAAAATGGTAGAGTAAAAAGGTTGATATGGTTAGCAGAACTATCCATGCGATATCTATTATTGTACAACATTTTTGTATAACTTGTTACTTTGTCAACTATTCTATTAAGCTTTCACAAATATTTCGATGCACCAATCTATATTCCCCTAATTTCAACTAAAATAATAAGAAATCTTATCTTCTATGTCGTGTCACCTTGATATGACTTATTTTCATCAATCACACATTAAGTTTGATGTTTGACGTGTAATTACTTTCATTCCATAACGATGTTCTGATTCTTGATTCTTATTGAGTGATAAGAGTGGTTTTATTGATCATTTTCAACTCGTATCCAAGCTGATTTGTTTATGTTCATGTTCGGTTTTGGTTTCTATTTGAATGTAGATACTATTTGCCCTTTGTGGTTGTTTAGTTGATTACATTTTTTATTACCATCAAGTATGATTAGTATAGTTCAGGAGAGTGTGTAGATGGCTCGAAAATCAAAATGGTAGAGTAAAAAAGGTTGATATGGTTAGCAGAACTATCCATGCGATATCTATTTTGTACAACATTTTGTATAACTTGTTACTTTGTCATCTATTCTATTAAGCTTTCACAAATATTTCGATGCACCAATCTATATTCCCCTAATTTCAACTAAATAATAAGAAATCTTATCTTCTATGTCGTGTCACCTTGATATGACTTATTTTCATCAATCACACATTAAGTTTGATGTTTGACGTGTAATTACTTTCATTCCATAACGATGTTCTGATTCTTGATTCTTATTGAGTGATAAGAGTGGTTTTATTGATCATTTTCAACTCGTATCCAAGGTCTAGAGCTTATGAAGGATTTAATGGATCAAAAGTCATCATATGGATAGCATTTAGTATATTTATGAGCCAAGAGTGTTCAAAGATGTTTGTGGAGTGTTGTGGATGCATTTTGTGCACAAGAGGATCGATTTCAGAGGTGATTTGTTTATTTACATATTCGGTTTTGGTTTCAATTTGAATGTAGATACTATTTGCCCTTTGTGGGTGTTTACTTTGATTACTTTGACCATTACCATCGAATTTGATTAACTTAGTTTATGACGGTGTTTAGAAGGCTTGAAAATCGAAAAGGTAGAGTAAAAAAGGTTGATACGGTGAGCAAAAACTATCCATGCGATAACTATTATTAAATAACGTTTTTGTATAACTAGTTCCTTTTTCATGTATTCTATTAAACTTTCACAAATACTTTGATGAAATCTATAATCGCCCAATTTCGATTGAATAAATAAGAAATCTAATATTTTTGGTGGTGTTATTTTGATTTGACTTATTTTTCATCAATCACACATTGAGTTTTATGTTTGAAGTGTAATTACTTTCATTCCATAACGATAGTTTGCTTCTTGATTCTTATTGAGTGACAAGAGTGGCTTTATTGATCATTTTCAACACGTATCCTTGGTCTAGAGCTTAACGAAAATTTTCATGGATCAAAAGTCATCATATGGATTGAATTTAGTATATTTGTGAGCCAAGTGTGTTCAAAGATATTTGTGGAGTGTTGTGGATGCGTTTTATGTATAAGTGGAACGATTTCAAAGGTGATTTGTTTATTTTCATGTTCAGTTTTGGTTTCTATTTGAATGTAGATACTATTTGCCTTTTGTCGTTGTTTAGTTTAATTACATTAACCATTACCATCGAATTTCATTAGTTTAGTTTAGGAGGGTGTTTAGAAGGTTTGAAAATCGTTATGGTAGAGAAGAAAAGGTTGATACGGTTAGTAAAAACTATCCATGCGGTAACTATTATTATATAATGCTTTTGTATAACTTGTTCCTTTTCCATGTATTCTATTAAAGTTTCACAAATACTTTGTTGCACAAATCTTTAATCACCTAGTTTCAATTGAAATAATAAGAAATCTTATCTTCTTAGTGGTGTTACCTTGATTTAACTTATTATTCATCAATTGCAAATTGAGTTTTATGTTTGACGTGTAATTACTTTCATTCCATAATGATAGTTTCGTTCATGCTTCTTATTGAGTGATAAGACTGGTTTTATTGATCATTTACAATTCCTATCCATGGTCTTGAGCTTGATAAAGGATTTCATTGATCAAGAGTCATCATTTGGATAGAATTTAATAGATTTGGGAGCGAAGAGAGTTAAAATATGTTTGTGGAGTGTTTTGGTTGCATTTTGCAAACGAGAGGATCGATTTCAAAGGTGATGTGTTTATGTTCATATTTCGGTTTTAGTTTCTATTTGAATGTAGATACTATTTGCCCTTTGTGGTTGTTTAGTTGATTACATTTTTTATTACCATCAAGTATGATTAGTTTAGTTCAGGAGAGTGTTTAGATGACTTGAAAATCAAAATGGTAGAGTAAAAAATGTTGATATGGTTAGCAGAACTATTCATGCGATATCTATTATTGTATAACATTTTTGTATAACTTGTTGTACTTGTCATGTATTCTATTAAGCTTTCACAAATATTTCGATGCACCAATCTATATTTCCCTAATATCAATTAAAATAATAAGAAATCTTATCTTCTTTGTCGTGTCACCTTGATTTGACTTATTTTCATCAATCACACATTAAGTTTGATGCTTGACGTGTAATTACTTTCATTCCATAACGATAGTCTGATTCTTGATTCTTATTGAGTGATAAGAGTGGTTTTATTGATCATTTTCAACTCGTATCCATGGTCTAGAGCTTATTAAGGATTTCATGGATCAAAAGTCATCATATGGATATAATTTAGTATATTCATGAGCCAAGAGTGTTCAAAGATGTTTGTGGAATGTTGTGGATGCATTTTGTGCACAAGAGGATCGATTTCAGAGGTGATTTGTTTAATTACATATTCGGTTTTGGTTTCTATTTGAATGTAGATACTATTTGCCCTTTGTGGGTGTTTACTTTGATTACTTTAACCATTACCATCGAATTTGATTAATTTAGTTTATGACGGTGTTTAGAAGGCTTGAAAACCGAAATGGTAGAGTAAAAAAGGTTGATACGGTTAGCAAAAACTATCCATGTGATAACTATTATTAAATAATGTTTTTGTATAACTAGTTCCTTTTTCTTGTATTCTATTAAACATTTCACAAATACTTTGAGGCACAAATCTATAATCGCCCAATTTCGATTGAATAAATAAGAAATCTTATATTTTTGATGGTGTTATTTTGATTTGACTTATTTTTCATCAATCACACATTGAGTTTTATGTTTGAAGTGTAATTACTTTCATTCCATAATGATAGTTTGCTTCTTGATTCTTATTGAGTGATAAGAGTTGCTTTATTGATCATTTTCAACTCGTATACATGGTCTAGAGCTTAATGAAAATTTTCATGGATCAAAAGTCATCATATGGATTGAATTTAGTATATTTGTGAGCCAAGTGTGTTCAAAGATATTTGTGAAGTGTTGTGGATGCATTTTGTGTATAAGAGGATCCATTTCAGAGGTGATTTGTTTGTTTTCATGTTCAGTTTTGGTTTCTATTTGAATGTAGATACTATTTGCCTTTTGTCGTTGTTTAGTTTAATTACATTAACCATTACCATCGAATTTCATTAGTTTAGTTTAGGAGGGTGTTTAGAAGGTTTGAAAATCGTTATGGTAGAGAAAAAAAGGTTGATACGGCTAGTAAAAACTATCCATGCGATAACTATTATTATATAATGTTTTTGTATAACTAGTTCGTTTATCATGTATTCTATTAAAGTTTCACAAATACATTGTTGCACAAATCTTTAATCACTTAGTTTCAATTGAAATAATAAGAAATCTTATCTTCTTGGTGGTGTTACCTTGATTTAACTTATTATTCATCAATCACATATTGAGTTTTATGTTTGACGTGTAATTACTTTCATTCCATAATGATAGTTTCGTTCATGCTTCATATTGAGTGATAAGACTGGTTTTATTGATCATTTACAATTCCTATCCATGGTCTAGAGCTTGATAAAGGATTTCATTGATCAAGAGTCATCATTTTGATAGAATTTAGTAGATTTGTGAGCGAAGAGTGTTAAAATATGTTTGTGGAGTGTTTTGGATGCATTTTGCAAACGAGAGGATCGATTTCAAAGGTGATTTGTTTATGTTCATGTTCGGTTTTGGTTTCTATTTCAATGTACATACTATTTGCCCTTTGTGGTTGTTTAATTGATTACATTTTTCATTACCATCAAGTATAATTAGTTTAGTTCAGGAGAGTGTTTAGTGGGCTTGAAAATCAAAATGGTAGAGTAAAAAAGGTTGATATGGTTAGCAGAACTATCCATGCGATATCTATTATTGTATAACATGTTTGTATAACTTGTTACTTTGTCATGTATTCTATTAAGCTTTCACAAATATTTCGATGCACAAATCTATATTCCCCTAATTTCAATTAAAATAATAAGAAATCTTATCTTCTTTGTCGTGTTACCTTGATTTGACTTATTTTCATCAATCACACATTAAGTTTGATGTTTGACGTGTAATTACTTTCATTCCATAACGATGTTCTGATTCTTGATTCTTATTGAGTGATAAGAGTGGTTTTATTGATCATTTTCAACTCGTATCCAAGGTCTAGAGCTTTTGAAGGATTTAATGGATCAAAAGTCATCATATGGATAGAATTTAGTATATTATGAGCCAAGAGTGTTCAAAGATGTTTGTGGAGTGTTATGGATGCATTTTGTGCACAAGAGGATCGATTTCAGAGGTGATTTGTTTATTTACATATTCGGTTTTGGTTTCTATTTGAATGTAGATACTATTTGCCCTTTGTGGGTGTTTACTTTGATTACTTTGACAATTACCATCAAATTTGATTAATTAGTTTATGATGGTGTTTAAAAGGCTTGAAAATCGAAATGGTAGAGTAAAAAATTTGATACGGTTAGCAAAAACTATCCATGCGATAACTATTATTAAATAACGTTTTTTATAACTAGTTCCTTTTTCATGTATTCTATTAAACTTTCACAAATACTTTGATGAAATCTATAATCGCCCAATTTCGATTGAATAATATAAGAAATCTTATATTTTTGGTGGTGTTATTTTGATTTGACTTATTTTTCATCAATCACACATTGAGTTTTATGTTTGAAGTGTAATTACTTTCATTCCATAACCATAGTTTGCTTCTTGATTCTTATTGAGTGACAAGAGTGGCTTTATTGATCATTTTCAACTCGTATCCATGGTCTAGAGCTTAATGAAAATTTTCATGGATCAAAAGTCATCATATGGATTGAATTTAGTATATTTGTGAGCCAATTGTGTTCAAAGATATTTGTGGTGTGTTGTGGATGCATTTTGTGTATAAGAGGATCGATTTCAGAGGTGATTTGTTTATTTTCATGTTCGGTTTTGGTTTCTATTTGTATGTAGATAGTATTTGCCTTTTGTCGTTGTTTAGTTTAATTACATTAACCATTACCATAGAATTCATTAGTTTAGTTTAGGAGGGTGTTTAGAAGGTTTGAAAATCGTTATGGTAGAGAAAAAAAGGTTGATACGGTTAGTAAAACTATCCATGCGATAACTATTATTATATAATGTTTTTGTATAACTAGTTCCTTTTTCATGTATTCTATTAAAGTTTCACAAATCCATTGTTGCACAAATCTTTAATCACTTAGTTTCAATTGAAATAATAAGAAATCTTATCTTCTTGGTGGTGTTACCTTGATTTAACTTGTTATTTGTCAATCAAATATTGAGTTTTATGTTTGACGTGTAATTACTTTCATTGCATAATGATAGTTTCGTTCATGTTTCATATTGAGTGATAAGACTGGTTTTATTGATCATTTACAATTCCTATCCATGGTCTAGAGCTTGATAAAGGATTTCATTGATCAAGAGTCATCATTTTGATAGAATTTAGTATATTTGTGAGCGAAGAGTGTTAAAATATGTTTGTGGAGTGTTTTGGATGCATTTTGCAAACGAGAGGATCGATTTCAAAGGTGATTTGTTTATGTTCATGTTCGGTTTTGGTTTCTATTTGAATGTAGATACTATTTGCCCTTTGTGGATGTTTAGTTGATTACATTTTTCATTACCATCAAGTATGATTAGTTTAGTTCAGGAGAGTGTTTAGTAGGCTTGAAAATCAAAATGGTAGAGTAATAAAGGTTGATATGGTTAGCAGAACTATCCATGCGATATCTATTTTTGTATAACATGTTTGTATAACTTGTTACTTTGTCATGTATTCTATTAAGCTTTCACAAATATTTCGATGCACAAATCTATATTCCCCTAATTTCAATTAAAATAATAAGAAATCTTATCTTCTTTGTCGTGTTACCTTGATTTGACTTATTTTCATCAATCACACATTAAGTTTGATGTTTGACGTGTAATTACTTTCATTCCATAACGATGTTCTGATTCTTGATTCTTATTGAGTGATAAGAGTGGTTTTATTGATCATTTTCAACTCGTATCCAAGGTGTAGAGCTTATGAAGGATTTAATGGATCAAAAGTCATCATATGGATAGAATTTAGTATATTTATGAGCCAAGAGTGTTCAAAGATGTTTGTGGAGTGTTGTGGATGCATTTTGTGCACAAGAGGATCGATTTCAGAAGTGATTTGTTTATTTAGATATTCGGTTTTGGTTTCTATTTGAATGTAGATACTATTTGCCCTTTGTGGGTGTTTTCTTTGATTACTTTGACCATTACCATCGAATTTGATTAACTTAGTTTATGACGGTGTTTAGAAGGCTTGAAAATTGAAATGGTAGAGTAAAAAAGGTTGATACGGTTAGCAAAAACTATCCATGCGATAACTATTATTAAATAACGTTTTTGTATAACTAGTTCCTTTTTCATGTATTCTATTAAACTTTCACAAATACTTTGATGAAATCTATAATCGACCAATATCGATTGAATAAATAAGAAATCTTATATTTTTGGTGTTGTTATTTTGATTTGACTTATTTTTCATCAATCATACATTTTATGTTTGAAGTGTAATTACATTCATTCCATAACCATAGTTTGCTTCTTGATTCTTATTGAGTGACAAGAGTGGCTTTATTGATCATTTTCAACTTGTATCCATGGTCTAGAGCTTAATGAAAATTTTCATGGATCAAAAGTCATCATATGGATTGAATTTAGTATATTTGTGAGCCAATTGTGTTCAAAGATATTTTTGGAGTGTTGTGGATGCATTTTGTGTATAAGAGGATCGATTTCAGAGGTGATTTGTTTATTTTCATGTTTGGTTTTGGTTTCTATTTGAATGTAGATACTATTTGCCTTTTGTCGTTCTGTAGTTTAAATACATTAACCATTACCATCGAATTTCATTAGTGTAGTTTAGGAGGGTGTTTAGAAAGTTTGGAAATGGTTATGGTAGAGAAAAAAAGGTTGATACGGTTAGTAAAAACTGTCCATGCGATAACTATTATTATATAATGTTTTTGTATAACTAGTTCCTTTTTCATGTATTCTATTAAAGTTTCACAAATACTTTGTTGCCCAAATCTTTAATCACCTAGTTTCAATTGAAATAATAAGAAATCTTATCTTCTTGGTGGTGTTACCTTGATTTAACTTATTATTCATCAATCACATTGAGTTTTATGTTTGACGTGTAATTACTTTCATTCCATAATGATAGTTTCGTTCATGCTTCTTATTGAGTGATAAGACTGGTTTTATTGATCACTTACAATTCCTATCCATGGTCTAGAGCTTGATAAAGGATTCATTGTTCAAGAGTCATCATTTGGATAGAATTTCGTAGATTTGTGAGCGAAGAGTGTTAAAATATGTTTGTGGAGTGTATTGGATGCATTTTGCAAAATGAGAGGTCGATTTCAAAGGTGATGTGTTTATGTTCATGTTCGGTTTTGGTTTCTATTTGAATGTAGATACTATTTTCCCTTTGTGGTTGTTTAGTTGATTACATTTTTCATTACCATCAAGTATGATTAGTTTAGTTCAAGAGAGTGTTTAGAAGGTTTGAAAATCAAAATCGTAAAGTAAAAATGGTTGATATCGTTAGCAGAACTATCCATGCGATATCTATTATTGTATAATTTTTGTATAACTTGTTACTTTGTCATGTATTCTATTAAGCTTTCACAAATATTTCGATGCACTAATCTATATTCCCCTAATTTCAATTAAAATAATAAGAACTTATCTTCTTTGTCGTATTACCTTGATTTAACTTATTTTCATCAATCACACGTTAAGTTTGATGTTTGACGTGTAATTACTTTCATTCCATAACGATTGTCTCATTCTTGATTCTTATTGAGTGATAGGAGTGGTTTTATTGATCATTTTCAACTCGTATCCATGGTCTAGAGCTTATGAAGGATTTCATGGATCAAAAGTCATCATATGGATAGAATTTAGTATATTTATGAGTCAAGAGTGTTGAAAGATGTTTGTGGTGTTGTGGATGCATTTTATGCACAAGAGGATCGATTTCAGAGGTGATTTTTTATTTACATATTCGGTTTAGGTTTCTATTTGAATGTAGATACTATTGGCCCTTTGTGGGTGTTTACTTTGATTACTTTGACCATTACCATCGAATTTGATTAATTTAGTTTATGACAGTGTTTAGAAGGCTTGAAAATCGAAATGGTAGAGTAAAAAAGGTTGATACGGTTAGCAAAAACTATCCATGCGATAACTATTATTAAATAACGTTTTTTATAACTAGTTCCTTTTTCATGTATTCTATTAAAGTTTCACAAATACTTTGTTGCACAAATCTTTAATCACCTAGTTTCAATTGAAATAGTAAGAAATCTTATCTTCTTGGTGGTGTTACCTTGATTTAACTTATTCATCAATCGCAAATTGAGTTTTATGTTTGACATGTAATTACTTTCATTCCATAATGATAGTTTCGTTCATGCTTCTTATTGAGTGATAAGACTGGTTTTATTGATCATTTACAATTCCTATCCATGGTCTAGAGCTTGATAAAGGATTTCATTGATCAAGAGTCATCATTTGGATAGAATTTAATAGATTTGTGAGCGAAGAGTGTTAAAATATGTTTGTGGAGTGTTTTAGTTGCATTTTGCAAACGAGAGGATCGATTTCAGAGGTGATTTGTTTATTTACATGTTTGGTTTTGGTTTCTATTTGTATGTAGATACTATTTTCCCTTTGTGTTGTTTAGTTGATTACATTTTTCATTACCATCAAGTATAATTAGTTTAGTTCAGGAGAGTGTTTAGTGGGCTTGAAAATCAAAATGGTAGAGTAAAAAGGTTGATATGGTTAGCAGAACTATCCATGCGATATCTATTATTGTATAACATGTTTGTATAACTTGTTACTTTGTCATGTATTCTATTAAGCTTTCACAAATATTTCGATGCACAAATCTATATTCCCCTAATTTCAATTAAAATAATAAGAAATCTTATCTTCTTTGTCGTGTTACCTTGATTTGACTTATTTTCATCAATCACACATTAAGTTTGATGTTTGACGTGTAATTACTTTCATTCCATAACGATGTTCTGATTCTTGATTCTTATTGAGTGATAAGAGTGGTTTTATTGATCATTTTCAACTCGTATCCAAGGTCTAGAGCTTTTGAAGGATTTAATGGATCAAAAGTCATCATATGGATAGAATTTAGTATATTTATGAGCCAAGAGTGTTCAAAGATGTTTGTGGAGTGTTATGGATGCATTTTGTGCACAAGAGGATCGATTTCAGAGGTGATTTGTTTATTTACATATTCGTTTTGGTTCTATTTGAATGTAGATACTATTTGCCCTTTGTGGGTGTTTACTTTGATTACTTTGACAATTACCATCAAATTTGATTAATTTAGTTTATGATGGTGTTTAAAAGGCTTGAAAATCGAAATGGTAGAGTAAAAAATTTGATACGGTTAGCAAAAACTATCCATGCGATAACTATTATTAAATAACGTTTTTATATAACTAGTTCCTTTTTCATGTATTCTATTAAACTTTCACAAATACTTTGATGAAATCTATAATCGCCCAATTTCGATTGAATAAATAAGAAATCTTATATTTTTGGTGGTGTTATTTTGATTTGACTTATTTTTCATCAATCACACATTGAGTTTTATGTTTGAAGTGTAATTACTTTCATTCCATAACCATAGTTTGCTTCTTGATTCTTATTGAGTGACAAGAGTGGCTTTATTGATCATTTTCAACTCGTATCCATGGTCTAGAGCTTAATGAAAATTTTCATGGATCAAAAGTCATCATATGGATTGAATTTAGTATATTTGTGAGCCAATTGTGTTCAAAGATATTTGTGGAGTGTTGTGGATGCATTTTGTGTATAAGAGGATCGATTTCAGAGGTGATTTGTTTATTTTCATGTTCGGTTTTGGTTTCTATTTGTATGTAGATAGTATTTGCCTTTTGTCGTTGTTTAGTTTAATTACATTAACCATTACCATAGAATTTCATTAGTTTAGTTTAGGAGGGTGTTTAGAAGGTTTGAAAATCGTTATGGTAGAGAAAAAAAGGTTGATACGGTTAGTAAAAACTATCCATGCGATAACTATTATTATATAATGTTTTTGTATAACTAGTTCCTTTTTCATGTATTCTATTAAAGTTTCACAAATCCATTGTTGCACAAATCTTTAATCACTTAGTTTCAATTGAAATAATAAGAAATCTTATCTTCTTGGTGGTGTTACCTTGATTTAACTTGTTATTTGTCAATCAAATATTGAGTTTTATGTTTGACGTGTAATTACTTTCATTGCATAATGATAGTTTCGTTCATGTTTCATATTGAGTGATAAGACTGGTTTTATTGATCATTTACAATTCCTATCCATGGTCTAGAGCTTGATAAAGGATTTCATTGATCAAGAGTCATCATTTTGATAGAATTTAGTATATTTGTGAGCGAAGAGTGTTAAAATATGTTGTGGAGTGTTTTGGATGCATTTTGCAAACGAGAGGATCGATTTCAAAGGTGATTTGTTTATGTTCATGTTCGGTTTTGGTTTCTATTTGAATGTAGATACTATTTGCCCTTTGTGGATGTTTAGTTGATTACATTTTTCATTACCATCAAGTATGATTAGTTTAGTTCAGGAGAGTGTTTAGTAGGCTTGAAAATCAAAATGGTAGAGTAATAAAGGTTGATATGGTTAGCAGAACTATCCATGCGATATCTATTTTTGTATAACATGTTTGTATAACTTGTTACTTTGTCATGTATTCTATTAAGCTTTCACAAATATTTCGATGCACAAATCTATATTCCCCTAATTTCAATTAAAATAATAAGAAATCTTCTTCTTTGTCGTGTTACCTTGATTTGACTTATTTTCATCAATCACACATTAAGTTTGATGTTTGACGTGTAATTACTTTCATTCCATAACGATGTTCTGATTCTTGATTCTTATTGAGTGATAAGAGTGGTTTTATGATCATTTTCAACTCGTATCCAAGGTAGAGCTTATGAAGGATTTAATGGATCAAAAGTCATCATATGGATAGAATTTAGTATATTTATGAGCCAAGAGTGTTCAAAGATGTTTGTGGAGTGTTGTGGATGCATTTTGTGCACAAGAGGATCGATTTCAGAAGTGATTTGTTTATTTAGATATTCGGTTTTGGTTTCTATTTGAATGTAGATACTATTTGCCCTTTGTGGGTGTTTTCTTTGATTACTTTGACCATTACCATCGAATTTGATTAACTTAGTTTATGACGGTGTTTAGAAGGCTTGAAAATTGAAATGGTAGAGTAAAAAAGGTTGATACGGTTAGCAAAAACTATCCATGCGATAACTATTATTAAATAACGTTTTTGTATAACTAGTTCCTTTTTCATGTATTCTATTAAACTTTCACAAATACTTTGATGAAATCTATAATCGACCAATATCAATTGAATAAATAAGAAATCTTATATTTTTGGTGTTGTTATTTTGATTTGACTTATTTTTCATCAATCATACATTTTATGTTTGAAGTGTAATTACATTCATTCCATAACCATAGTTTGCTTCTTGATTCTTATTGAGTGACAAGAGTGGCTTTATTGATCATTTTCAACTTGTATCCATGGTCTAGAGCTTAATGAAAATTTTCATGGATCAAAAGTCATCATATGGATTGAATTTAGTATATTTGTGAGCCAATTGTGTTCAAAGATATTTTTGGAGTGTTGTGGATGCATTTTGTGTATAAGAGGATCGATTTCAGAGGTGATTTGTTTATTTTCATGTTTGGTTTTGGTTTCTATTTGAATGTAGATACTATTTGCCTTTTGTCGTTCTGTAGTTTAAATACATTAACCATTACCATCGAATTTCATTAGTTTAGTTTAGGAGGGTGTTTAGAAAGTTTGGAAATGGTTATGGTAGAGAAAAAAAGGTTGATACGGTTAGTAAAAACTGTCCATGCGATAACTATTATTATATAATGTTTTTGTATAACTAGTTCCTTTTTCATGTATTCTATTAAAGTTTCACAAATACTTTGTTGCCCAAATCTTTAATCACCTAGTTTCAATTGAAATAATAAGAAATCTTATCTTCTTGGTGGTGTTACCTTGATTTAACTTATTATTCATCAATCACATATTGAGTTTTATGTTTGACGTGTAATTACTTTCATTCCATAATGATAGTTTCGTTCATGCTTCTTATTGAGTGATAAGACTGGTTTTATTGATCACTTACAATTCCTATCCATGGTCTAGAGCTTGATAAAGGATTCATTGTTCAAGAGTCATCATTTGGATAGAATTTCGTAGATTTGTGAGCGAAGAGTGTTAAAATATGTTTGTGGAGTGTATTGGATGCATTTTGCAAA
Organism: Flaveria trinervia; assembly: GCA_025506515.1. Lineage (NCBI taxonomy): Eukaryota > Viridiplantae > Streptophyta > Magnoliopsida > Asterales > Asteraceae > Flaveria > Flaveria trinervia. The sequence continues at coordinate 47,735,537 of CM046446.1, forward strand.
ATGAGAGGATCGATTTCAAAGGTGATGTGTTTATGTTCATGTTCGTTTTGGTTTCTATTTGAATGTAGATACTATTTTCCCTTTGTGGTTGTTTAGTTGATTACATTTTTCATTACCATCAAGTATGATTAGTTTAGTTCAAGAGAGTGTTTAGAAGGTTTGAAAATCAAAATCGTAAAGTAAAAATGGTTGATATCGTTAGCAGAACTATCCATGCGATATCTATTATTGTATAACATTTTTGTATAACTTGTTACTTTGTCATGTATTCTATTAAGCTTTCACAAATATTTCGATGCACTAATCTATATTCCCCTAATTTCAATTAAAATAATAAGAAATCTTATCTTCTTTGTCGTATTACCTTGATTTAACTTATTTTCATCAATCACACGTTAAGTTTGATGTTTGACGTGTAATTACTTTCATTCCATAACGATTGTCTCATTCTTGATTCTTATTGAGTGATAGGAGTGGTTTTATTGATCATTTTCAACTCGTATCCATGGTCTAGAGCTTATGAAGGATTTCATGGATCAAAAGTCATCATATGGATAGAATTTAGTATATTTATGAGTCAAGAGTGTTGAAAGATGTTTGTGGAGTGTTGTGGATGCATTTTATGCACAAGAGGATCGATTTCAGAGGTGATTTGTTTATTTACATATTCGGTTTAGGTTTCTATTTGAATGTAGATACTATTGGCCCTTTGTGGGTGTTTACTTTGATTACTTTGACCATTACCATCGAATTTGATTAATTTAGTTTATGACGGTGTTTAGAAGGCTTGAAAATCGAAATGGTAGAGTAAAAAAGGTTGATACGGTTAGCAAAAACTATCCATGCGATAACTATTATTAAATAACGTTTTTTATAACTAGTTCCTTTTTCATGTATTCTATTAAAGTTTCACAAATACTTTGTTGCACAAATCTTTAATCACCTAGTTTCAATTGAGATAGTAAGAAATCTTATCTTCTTGGTGGTGTTACCTTGATTTAACTTATTATTCATCAATCGCAAATTGAGTTTTATGTTTGACATGTAATTACTTTCATTCCATAATGATAGTTTCGTTCATGCTTCTTATTGAGTGATAAGACTGGTTTTATTGATCATTTACAATTCCTATCCATGGTCTAGAGCTTGATAAAGGATTTCATTGATCAAGAGTCATCATTTGGATAGAATTTAATAGATTTGTGAGCGAAGAGTGTTAAATATGTTTGTGGAGTGTTTTAGTTGCATTTTGCAACGAGAGGATCGATTTCAGAGGTGATTTGTTTATTTACATGTTCGGTTTTGGTTTCTATTTGTATGTAGATACTATTTTCCCTTTGTGGTTGTTTAGTTGATTACATTTTTCATTACCATCAAGTATAATTAGTTTAGTTCAGGAGAGTGTTTAGTGGGCTTGAAAATCAAAATGGTAGAGTAAAAAGGTTGATATGGTTAGCAGAACTATCCATGCGATATCTATTATTGTATAACATGTTTGTATAACTTGTTACTTTGTCATGTATTCTATTAAGCTTTCACAAATATTTCGATGCACAAATCTATATTCCCCTAATTTCAATTAAAAATATAGAAATCTTATCTTCTTTGTCGTGTTACCTTGATTTGACTTATTTTCATCAATCACACATTAAGTTTGATGTTTGACGTGTAATTACTTTCATTCCATAACGATGTTCTGATTCTTGATTCTTATTGAGTGATAAGAGTGGTTTTATTGATCATTTTCAACTCGTATCCAAGGTCTAGAGCTTATGAAGGATTTAATGGATCAAAAGTCATCATATGGATAGAATTTAGTATATTTATGAGCCAAGAGTGTTCAAAGATGTTTGTGGAGTGTTATGGATGCATTTTGTGCACAAGAGGATAGATTTCAGAGGTGATTTGTTTATTTACATATTCGGTTTTGGTTTCTATTTGAATGTAGATACTATTTGCCCTTTGTGGGTGTTTACTTTGATTACTTTGACAATTACCATCGAATTTGATTAATTTAGTTTATGATGGTGTTTAGAAGGCTTGAAAATCGAAATGGTAGAGTAAAAAATTTGATACGGTTAGCAAAAACTATCCATGCGATAACTATTATTAAATAACATTTTTGTATAACTAGTTCCTTTTTCATGTATTCTATTAAACTTTCACAAATACTTTGATGAAATCTATAATCGCCCAATTTCGATTGAATAAATAAGAAATCTTATATTTTTGGTGGTGTTATTTTGATTTGACTTATTTTTCATCAATCACATATTGAGTTTTATGTTTGAAGTGTAATTACTTTCATTCCATAACCATAGTTTGCTTCTTGATTCTTATTGAGTGACAAGAGTGGCTTTATTGATCATTTTCAACTCGTATCCATGGTCTAGAGCTTAATGAAAATTTTCATGGATCAAAAGTCATCATATGGATTGAATTTAGTATATTTGTGAGCCAATTGTGTTCAAAGATATTTGTGGACTGTTGTGGATGCATTTTGTGTATAAGAGGATCGATTTCAGAGGTGATTTGTTTATTTTCATGTTCGGTTTTGGTTTCTACTTGTATGTAAATAGTATTTGCCTTTTGTCGTTGTTTTTTAATTACATTAACCATTACCATCGAATTTCATTAGTTTAGTTTAGGAGGGTGTTTAGAAGGTTTGAAAATCATTATGGTAGAGAAAAAAGGTTGATACGGTTAGTAAAACTATCCAAGCGATAACTATTATTATATATGTTTTTGTATAACTAGTTCCTTTTTCATGTATTTATTAAAGTTTCACAAATACTTTGTTGCCCAAATCTTTAATCACCTAGTTTCAATTGAAATAATAAGAAATCTTATCTTCTTGGTGGTGTTACCTTGATTTAACTTATTATTCATCAATCACATATTGAGTTTTATGTTTGACGTGTAATTACTTTCAATCCATAATGATAGTTTCGTTCATGCTTCTTATTGAGTGATAAGACTGGTTTTATTGATCATTTACATTCCTATCCATGGTCTAGAGCTTGATAAAGGATTTCATTGATCAAGAGTCATCATTTGGATAGAATTTAATAGATTTGTGAGCGAAGAGTGTTAAAATATGTTTGTGGAGTGTTTTGGTTGCATTTTGCAAACGAGAGGATCGATTTCAGAGGTGATTTGTTTATTTACATGTTCGGTTTTGGTTTCTATTTGTATGTAGATACTATTTCCCTTTGTGGTTGTTTAGTTGATTACATTTTTCATTACCATCAAGTATGATTAGTTTAGTTCAGGAGAGTGTTTAGAAGGCTTGAAAATCAAAATGGTAGAGTAAAAAAGGTTGATATGTTTAGCAGAACTATCCATGCGATATCTATAATTGTATAACATTTTTGTATAACTTGTTACTTTGTCATGTATTCTATTAAGCTTTCACAAATATTTCGATGCACAAATCTATATTCCCGTAATTTCAATTAAAATAATAAGAAATCTTATCTTCTTTGTCGTGTTACCTTGATTTGACTTATTTTCATCAATCACACATTAAGTTTGATGTTTGACGTGTAATTACTTTTATTCCATAACGATAGTCTAATTCTTGATTCTTATTGAGTGATAAGAGTGGTTTTATTGATCATTTTCAACTCGTATCTATGGTCTAGAGCTTATGAAGGATTTCATGGATCAAAAGTCATCATATGGATAGAATTTAGTATATTTATGAGCCAAGAGTGTTCAAAGATGTTTGTGGAGTGTTGTGGATGCATTTTGTGCACAAGAGGATCAATTTCAGAGGTGATTTGTTTATTTAAACATTTGGTTTTGGTTTCTATTTGAATGTAGATACTATTGGCCTTTTTTCGTTGTTTAGTTTGATTACTTTGACCATTACCATCGAATTTGATTAATTTAGTTTTTGACGGTGTTTAGAAGGCTTGAAAATCGAAATGGTAAAGAAAAAAAGGTTGATACGGTTAGTAAAAACTATCCATCCGATAACTATTATTATATAATGTTTTTGTATAACTAGTTCCTTTTGCATGTATTCTATTAAAGTTAAACAAATACTTTGTTGCACAAATCTTTAATCACCTAGTTTCAATTGAAATAGTAAGAAATCTTATCTTCTTGGTGGTGTTACCTTGATTTAACTTATTATTCATCAATCGCAAATTGAGTTTTATGTTTGACATGTAATTACTTTCATTCCATAATGATAATTTCGTTCATGCTTCTTATTCAGTGATAAGACTGGTTTTATTGATCATTTACAATTCCTATCCATGGTCTAGAGCTTGATAAAGGATTTCATTGATCAAGAGTCATCATTTGGATAGAATTTAATAGATTTGTGAGCGAAGAGTGTTAAAATATGTTTGTGGAGTGTTTTAGTTGCATTTTGCAAACGAGAGGATCGATTTCAGAGGTGATTTGTTTATTTACATGTTCGGTTTTGGTTTCTATTTGTATGTAGATACTATTTTCCCTTTGTGGTTGTTTAGTTGATTACATTTTTCATAACCATCAAGGATGATTAGTTTAGTTCAGGAGAGTGTTTAGAGGCCTTAAAAATCAAAATGGTAGAGTAAAAAAGATTGATACGGTTAGCAGAACTATCCATGCGATATCTATTATTGTATAACATTTTTGTATAACTTGTTACTTTGTCATGTATTCTATTAAGCTTTCACAAATACTTCGTTGCACAAATCTATATTCCCCCAATTTCAATTAAAGTAATAAAAAATCTTAACTTCTTTGTCGTGTTACCTTGATTTGACTTATTTTCATCGATCACACATTGAGTTTGATGTTTGACGTGTAATTACATTCATTCCATAACGATAGTCTGATTCTTGATTCTTATTAAGTGATAAGAGTGGTTTTATTGATCATTTTCAACTCGTATCCATGGTCTAGAGCTTATGAAGGATTTCATGGATCAAAAGTCATAATATGGATAGAATTTAGTATATTTATGAGCCAAGAGTGTTCGAAGATGTTTGTGGAGTGTTGTGGATGCATTTTGTGCACAAGAAGATCGATTTCAGAGGTGATTTGTTTATTTACATATTCGGTTTTGGTTTCTATTTGAATGTAGATACTATTTGCCCTTTGTGGGTGTTTACTTTGATTACTTTAACCATTACCATCGAATTTGATTAATTTAGTTTATGACGGTGTTTAGAAGGCTTGAAAACCGAAATGGTAGAGTAAAAAAGGTTGATATGGTTAGCAAAAACTATCCATGTGATAACTATTATTAAATAATGGTTTTGGATAACTAGTTCCTTTTTCTTGTATTCTATTAAACATTTCACAAATACTTTGATGAAATCTATAATTGCCCAATTTCGATTGAATAAATAAGAAATCTTATATTTTTGGTGTTGTTATTTTGATTTGACTTATTTTTCATCAATCACAAATTGAGTTTTATGTTTGAAGTGTAATTACATTCATTCCATAACCATAGTTTGCTTCTTGATTCTTATTGAGTGACAAGAGTGGCTTTATTGATCATTTTCAACTCGTATCCATGGTCTAGAGCTTAATGAAAATTTTCATGGATCAAAAGTCATCATATGGATTGAATTTAGTATATTTGTGAGCCAAGTGTGTTCAAAGATATTTGTGGAGTGTTGTGGATGCATTTTGTGTATAAGAGGATCGATTTCAGAGGTGATTTGTTTATTTTCATGTTCGGTTTTGGTTTCTATTTGAATGTAGATATTATTTGCCTTTTGTCGTTGTTTAGTTTAATTACATTAACCATTACCATCGAATTTCATTAGTTTAGTTTAGGAGGGTGTTTAGAAAGTTTGAAAGTCGTTATGGTAGAGAAAAAAGGTTGATACGGTTAGCAAAAACTATCCATGCGATAACTATTATTATATAATGTTTTTGTATAACTATTCCTTTTTAATGTATTCTATTAAAGTTTCACAAATACTTTGTTGCACAAATCTTTAATCACCTAGTTTCAATTGAAATAGTAAGAAATCTTATCTTCTTCGTGGTGTTACCTTGATTTAACTTATTATTCATCAATCACATATTGAGTTTTATGTTTGACGTGTAATTACTTTCATTCCATAATGATAGTTTCGTTCATGCTTCATATTGAGTGATAAGACTGGTTTTATTGATCATTTACAATTCCTATCCATGGTCTAGAGCTTGATAAAGGATTTCATCGATCAAGAGTCATCATTTGGATACAATTTAGTAGATTTGTGAGCGAAGAGTGTTAAAATATGTTTGTGGAGTGTTTTGGATGCATTTTGCAAACGAGAGGATCGATTTCAAAGGTGATTTTTCTATGTTCATGTTCGGTTTTGGTTTCTATTTGAATGTAGATACTATTTGCCCTTTGGGGTTGTTTAGTTGATTACATTTTTCATTACCATCAAGTATGATTAGTTTAGTTCGGGAGAGTGTTAGAAGGCTTGAAAATCAAAGTGGTAGAGTAAAAAAGTTGATACGGTTAGCAGAACTATCCATGTGATATATATTATTGTATAACGTTTTTGTATAACTTGTTACTTTGTCATGTATTCTATTAAGCTTTCACAAATACTTCGATGCACAAATCTATATTCCCCCAATTTCAATTAAAATAAAAAATCTTAACTTCTTTGTCGTGTTACCTTGATTTGACTTATTTTCATCAATCACACATTGAGTTTGATGTTGACGTGTAATTACATTCATTCCATAACGATAGTCTGATTCTTGATTCTTATTAAGTGATAAGTGGTTTTATTGATCATTTTCACTCATATCCATGGTCTAGAGCTTATGAAGGATTTCATGGATCAAAAGTCATAATATGGATAGAATTTAGTGTATTTATGATCCAAGAGTGTTCGAAGATGTTTGTGGAGTGTTGTGGATGCATTTTGTGCACAAGAGGATTGATTTGAGAGGTGATTTGTTTAATTACATATTCGATTTTGGTTTCTATTTGAATGTAGATACTAATTGCCCTTTGTGGGTGTTTACTTTGATTATGTTAGGACGTGGTATTTGAACTAAATACCTAGTGATTAGCGTGTAGACCAGATCAAATAGTGCGGAATCTTATTTTATTGGCGATTCAATCAGTGAGAACACACGAAGAATCAATCAAGAATTGAATCTAACGTTAGAAGTCGATTGGGAATCGATCTAATGTGTTCTGTGAACTTGGAGAACGAATTGTGAAGCTTCTGGACGGCTAGGGTACGTCTGGAATCGTAATTAATGAATGCCATTTTCTTTTCCACGAATTGGGTTGTATTTATAGGTTAGTATTGTTCATTCGTGCGACTGAATAATTCGTATGAAGTTATTCATTCATATGGTCCAATCGCATGGGTCATTTGCATGAGAACTTCATTTTGTTAAGTTTGAATGTATTAATTAATAACATTATGTGTACAATTCAAACAACCACAAACCTAATAACCAATTCAACGTCGACTCATTGATGAAATATTAAACATTATAAATAACAAACAAACAATATCATTTCATTAATCATTCCATCATTATCTCAGAATCAGACAAACAAGATCTATTACATTCATATCATGATCTAGGGACATACATGTATCAACAAACTCCCCCTTGGACCTAGATCTCTCTAATCTCTTGTTTTCTGCATAACCTCCTTGTATTTCTTGTACTTCTCCTCTTTTGTGACTCCCGTGTGAATCTCAAACGCGAAGCGGAGTCATATAACGTTCTGGAACTGGAAGGCTTGTACAATATCTTGCGTATCATAGAACAGTGGCCACTTGTATAGCGTATAGACATCATTATCCGACAAGTTAGTAAGCCACATCAGGTCAAATACCCTGATCGGATCCATTTGTCCCTCTTTGCTTAGAACTATGACCGCTTCAGCTATTCTCCAATCGTAGTACCACCACTTAAATGTGGAGTGAAGTCCTATGGCATTTCCCTGAGTGGGATTCTTGACATTGTGCGCGGAGGATTCCACTTCAACACTATCTTGGGCTTGCCAGTAATGGCATCAACCTCAGACCTTCTGATATACCTAGTAGGCTGTTGGGGTCTGAACTTAACCCATCGGGTGTGGTACTCCTTCTTTAGGGCAGCCTTAAACCAGCCTGACATCTTCCTCGGTTCAGCATACAAAAGCTTTAGCTTAGCCAGCTGGTTGAGCTCAAAACCTGGTAGAGTCTTCAGATCATGTGGAATCTGAAGTACTCTATGCCCTGTTCTCTCTTAACCGCATAAGCATTAAGATCCTCAAAATACGCCCATGCTATGATCCTTCCTGACACCTTGTGATGTTTCTTGACTCTGTAGAGTTTGGTGTAGGCATCCTTCTTTGGTGCAGCACGTTGGGCTCTAACTTCTTCAAAACATGCAGCCCACTCAGCCTTTCGAATGTCGACATCATCAATTGAGGCTTGGGCTGTTCCTACTACTTTCTCTGTTTCTTGCTCCATCTTGTTCAACACCTCAAAAGTATCGCTAACAAGGGATTCACCCAGATTGGGGACCACATTACCCTCATTGTCAGCGTACTGAGGGTAATCCTCGGAAGTGATATCGTCGATCTCGACTTCATCAACATCGTTGAGCTCTTCGTCACTAGTCGAATCGCATGTCGGAGCATCTTTCACTATCTCATCTGGATTTAGCTTGAAAAGCTCTGCGAGTTGCTCGTTTGATAGGTCATGAATTATTTCCCCTTCTTCAGGGGTATAATTCACTGACCTCCTAACAATCCCTTGCAGATCAAGAATCATTGTTAGCTGAGTCTTGACCTGCTGAAGGGGAGCAATATCAAACTCATCTCTTTGGTAATTGGATCATTTGATTTAACATTCAACACATAAATCATTAGTAATTAATCAAACAGAAATGCATTAACTTAATATAAACATTCAATACATCGTTTTCAATACAGGATTCAAATACAAAAGTAAATAAATACATAAACATCTACTCTTTACTTTTATCATGTATCATCGTTTCGTCACTTGGAGGAGCAGAAGTAGAAGCAGGTTGGTCTTGTCTGTTCTTTGACCTTTTCTCTTGACCTGAAGCAGAGGCCGATGCAGCTGCATCCCCTCCTTCTGCTTCATCATCATCGTCCTTCTCCTCTGTCCTATCTCCTTCGGTTTCCTCATTCTCCTCTGAATCACTCTAATCATCCTCATCATCATCTTCATCACCGTCCCCTTCCTTGATCTTCAAGAGATCCTCCTTAGATCCTTTAAGCTTTAACATGATAGTCTTCTTTGCCTCCTCCAACTCCTCTATCTTCTTGCTTGATGTGACATTATGTGCTTGGAGTTGGGCTATTTCAGTGCTCTGAGCAGCCATCTGTGGGCCTGCTCCTCGATAACTCGAGCCTGCTCTGCAATCTGGTGAGATTGTGCAGCAGTCAGGTCAGTAAGCTGGCGGATCTGGGCTGCCTTCTCCTCATCTGCAGCTAGTAAGCACATCACCATCCTGTTCAGTGCAGAAAGCTGTTCCTCTACCCCGATTGGAGGTAGAGGTGATCCATAAGTATGTGAGGGATGGGCTGAGGGTCCTGCTTGGTGTGAAGTGGTGGTGGTGGTGGCTGTAGTGAAGATAGGTATGTGAAATGGTGGAGGTGATGTGGGAGTAAAGGATATGGTGGGGGATGGAATCTGTACTGTGGTGGGGGTATGTGGTGGCTGTGGTAGCTGTGGTGGATGTGGTGGCTGTGGTGGCTGTGGTGGTGGATGGTATCTGTACTATGGTGGGAGATATGGTAGTGGCTGTGGTAGTTGTGGTGGATGTGGTGGAAGTAGAGGCTATGGTGGTAACGAAGGTCAACCGACGCTTTTTCTTCGTCTGACCATGGGGCTTAGCCATCCTTTTTCTCCTTGTCCCCGCTGAGGTGGATGCTCCCCCTACAATCCTGCCTGCTGACCCCGGTGCATAACTTGGGTCAGTATCAGTCTCTCCGAAGTCTCTCGGGTGTTCACCACCACCCTTAGCCCATGTTATGTGGGAACAACTTTGCTTCCACAGTTCGCGTTAGGGGCTCCTCATCCGACTCCTCCTCCTCCTCCGCACCCTGAACAAAATCCTGATGGAATCCAGCTAACTCGGCTACTTCTCCAGATGGGACGGACACTGGAGGTACACATCAGACACATGCCTCTAGGTGGAATAGGCATACCGTCTCCAGCATCCCCACTGTCATCATCATCCGAGTCATGAGTGGGTAGAGCAATCTGCTCCACATCAGAGTCACTATCATTGTGGCGCCACTTTCTCTTTGGTGGCACCACGTAGTCCTCCCGGGCCAGATGCCCAAACAACCTCCTGACAGGGGGTTTCACTTGCTTCCCCTGTACACTTTCATCCTCCCCAAGGTAGTGTCATCCATCACCTCGAGGACTACCGCATCCTCCTTCTCCTTCTCCTTCGGCAGGGAGGGAAGCTTCTGATCTATGATCATCTGCATAAACCTCAGGTACATACAGAAGCCTTCCTTCCCTTTCCCCTCGATGTTCTCCACCGGTAGGTGGAGATCATCTTGGAGAAGCTGAACGGGTGGTTCAGCACCAACGCAACATACGCGTTTTGTATCTGGTCGGATAGCTCGTCAAAACTCCCCTTCCTGGAAGCTATGCACTTAAGCAGCACATGTGCAAGATACTTAAACTGGGGACAGAGGTTATTCTTGTTGAGTACCCCAGCATTGATGTCCCCAGATTACTTGGCTCTAAGAAAGCATCCTCTGACTGTGAGGGGGTGTAATCGAGTCGGACAATCAGTGTGATCCCCCAATTGTAATACGATCCTTAGATCCTCTTCTAGATCGTAATAGCCTCTCCAAAGATGGTACTTCTGATGCAATGAGGCTCAGACGATCTATCAACTGTAGCGCCTTCCCAGAAGGCCTGCTGAATGGATCATAAGGAGTACAAGGTAGATATGGCATGTGCAATCCTCGATCTCAATAGAAATGTGATGATGCCAGAGAAATCAGCAGCGTTTCTGGATGTCAAGTCCAGATGAGCACATATATTGTGCTTCATGCTCATAATCCATCGACTCGCCATCTATTACACAAAGATAGTAAACATTAGTACCATTGGCTAAGAAAGTCATGAAACTTAAACTTGAAGAAAATCTTTCTGTCATGCGATTGAGATTGTGCGACTGAGATCAGTCGTGTGATTGAACAGTGCGAATGGGGTTCAGTCATGCGACTGATCCCATGCGTACCACTGAGTGTGCGACTGGCTCATACGTATATAACCTCATGCGGTTACACCAGTCGTGCGACTGAACTTCATACACATGGTTCAGTCGTGCGTTTAAGCAGTTCGCACCCTTCAGTCGTGCGACTGAAGTTCATCAATCTGTCCATTCGCATGATGTCTGACTGTTCGATTCAAATTCACTTTTTCACCATTTTTGAGTTTTAGACATCGTATCTGGTTCATTTGACTCGCAATACATTCTTATAACACCTAACATCTTTACTTTCTTTTGTTTGAGTCATTTAGTTAGGTGATTTAGTCACTTAAGTCTCGGTTCTTTTGCGAGTCTGAATGTACCGAATTTGCATCAAATTGAAAGTTATGGAGAGATATCTTTCCGTTATTACCTGTAGAGTCGATGTATATGTCAGTAATTAGAAACGGGGGGATTTAAGATCAAATGAAATTTGGGCAGAGTGGCGTTAAGTCGTGCAATTCAGGGTTAATTTGAGGGTGGTGAGTCTCTGCGACCGACTCCCCCTCTATTTATACTAACCCCAGATTCAATCGTGCGACTGAGCTCATACGCACATTTCAGTCGTGTGAGTGGGACTCAATCGTGCGATTGGTTCAGTCGTCCTTCTTCAGTCACCGACTAGATCTCAGTCGTACGACTAACTCACTCGTCCGCCCTTAAGCGTCCGACTGGGCCAATCATATGGGCCATTCGGTTGGATGGTCCATATTCATCGTCCATTCGTACGAATGGCTTCCATTTGTATGATTGGTCCATACGTATGGTCAATTCGTGCGAATGGGTCATACTTATTAAATTTTCTGCCAATTTGAATATTTAACATTTAAAACCCCTTTAATTGTAGTAATTAATGTTATGAGCATTTGATCATCTCAGACATGATCGTTTTGACTTGAAAACTTTTTGATCACCTCAGACGTGACTGTTTTAAACTTTTAAACCACATGTGGTCATCTCAGACATGACCCTTTTAGTGAGTTGATCCCTTACTGATTTTCCTGCTGTAGTCAGACAAACAAACTAACTAACACGACTAACTAAATTAGAAAATTAAACTAAAGAATAAAAATAAGAATTGTTTTTGCTTTTTGTGAGAGATAAGTCCTGAGATGGAAATCTACTAGATTTGGTTCTGGAATAGACAGCTTCAACTTAGATTGACCATACCTGGACCAATTCAATTTTGGAATCATACAGGCACGTCAAATCATTTTGGACTTGTTATCAAAATATTTTGATGCTCAATTCTTGGTGTTCATCCAGAGTCGTTAGCAACTTTAGGAAATCATACTGGAACTCTTAGATTACCACATTGATTTGAACTTTCAAGAATTGCAGCCACAATGATTGTCAATATGTTTGTCCACTTAAATCCATACACAGACTTTTGACACAAACTGGTGATTGTTTTAGGTTTAATTATTTCAATTAACATTTGTGGATCCCACACTTATATGGTAATCAACATTCTGAGGAGCTTTTGAGCGGTCTACGGGTATTTTACAAGGAGAGACTATTCTTAGAGCTTTCAAAGAGAAGCCAGTCCTCAGGTCAGTGCCATCGCACAACAAAGAGGCGACAAACAACAATGAATTCTAGAATATCTAGGTTATGCTTATCCTCATGTCAGTGTCATCGCACAACAGAGAGGCACACAACCTTTCTCTTTGTTAGAGCAGCTTAATATTCTTTTGCACAAAATGCACCAACAACATAAGTCATTAGCTTTATAGCATTTTCCTTTCATTTTTCTTGCTTTGCTCTATTTATGGTCATCTGCACACCTTTGTGGCGTTTACATGCTCATTTCCCCTTATTTGAATATTGTTGACTATGTTAACCAGTGATAAGATGGAAGCCCACAGTCAGTTGAACAACTTAGTTTGATCTTGAAATCACCAGTCAAGTCTAATCATCTATTTTGTTGAATCTACCGACATATCATTTGTGGTCTAGCAGCCTCTAGGTCTACTCTCGTTGTATTGCCTTAGGAGTTACCAGTTTTTCTATCATCTTCCCTTTTATATTGCTTAGACTACACAGACTTATACTTTGAGTCTTTGCATCTTTTTTAAATTTAAATTTTACAGTCCCTCTTGATTTGTTCCTGTATACTATTATTTTCCAAAGGGTTTGAATCGGTATCACAGGTACGGTCTACCTTATATTAGCTATCCACTCCTTCTCCCTCTTTTTTTTAAATGTTACTGCTGACAAATTCTCCCCCTAAAATACTAAAATCATAACTGGTTTAATTATTTTAGGATTTTTAATAAACAGCAACATAACATGAGTTTAAATTGACCAGACTAAATAAACAAATAAAATAAAAAATAAAATAGAAAACTTAAACTAAACTACATCAGAGTACACATTATCATCATCAAGAATAACCTCACTTTTCTTTTTAACGCCGTTGACCTCTAGCAAATATTGAAAACGTGGTTTATCAAAGGCTTTAGTATATAGGTCAGCGCGTTGAAAATCAGTATTAATTTTTACCACATCAATTAAGTTCTTTTCAAACAGTCTCTTATGAAATTGTATTTAATACCGATATGTTTGGTCTTAGGATGTTGGACCGGATTTTAGTTACTGCAATTGCAGCAGAGTTATCAACACAAATAGGAGTAGAGTAGAACTTTAAACCGTAATCCCGCATTTGCTGTTGAATCCAGATGATTTTGTGACAGCAACTTGCAGCAGCAACATATTCGGCTTCACAGGTTGACAATGCAACTGATGTCTGCTTCTTACACTGCCAAGTAACTAGTCTTCTCCAAAGAATTGACACCCTGCGGATGTAGACTTGTAGTTCATCTTGCAGCCTCTGTAATCCGAGACACTATACGCCATGAGCTCAAAGTCATCATCGTGAGGATACCACAACCCAATGTGGGTGTACCCTTCAGATAACAAAAAATCCTTTTGACCCCGATCAGATGGTTGACCTTAGGCTTAGCCTGATATCTAGAACATAAACATGTAGCATACATGATATCAGGTCTTGAGGTAGTGAGATACATGAGGGAACCAATCATTCCTCGGTACATCATGGCATCTATAAGGTCTCCATTTTCATCAGGTGCTATGTCGTGATTCGTAGCAAGTGGAGTCCCAACAGCAGATGCATTCTCCATGTCAAAACGACTGAGAATGTCTCCTACATACTTGGTCTCATGTAGAAAGATCCCATTTGGGGTGTGATCCACCTGTAACCCTAGAAAAAACTTCATGTCCCCCATAGCACTCATCTCAGACTCTTTCTTCATAACTGCTTCAAACTCTTTGTATAATTCTTCATTCTTTGAACCGAATATTATGTCATCAACATAGATTTGTACTAGCAGTAGATCGCCATCCTTTTCTTTAATGAACAGCGTGCAGTCAATGACTCACCTGTGAAAGCCGTGTTTCACAAGATGAGTCGAGAGTTTCTCATACCAAGCTCTTGGAGCTTGATGAAGCCCGTATAAAGCCTTGTCGAGCTTGTAGACTCTATCCCGATGATAAGGATCTTCAAATCCCTCAGGTTGACTGACATAGACTGTTTCTCTGATTTCCCCATGAAGGAATGCACTCTTCACATCTAATTGATAGACTTTAATCTTCATGTACGATGCATAGGCAAAGAAGATGCGAATGGCTTCCATCCTTGCCACGGGTGCAAACACCTCATTGTAGTCAATTCCCTCGACTTGGTGAAAACCCTGAACCACCAATCGAGCCTTTTCTGATAATGACCCCTTGGTCATCTTTCTTGCATTTGAAAACCCATTTGGTGCCAATGACCTTAGCACCTTTAGGTCTATCAACCAGAGTCCGTACACCTAACTTCTTGAACTAAAGAAGTTCTTCTTGCATGGCACTCACCACGCCTCATCATTTAGTGCATCACTGACGTATTTTGGCTCAAACTGTGAGACAAAACACCGATAAGCACCATCATGAATATATCCCTTTTCCATAACTGAGGCGAAATCAGTGAGTATAGCTGATTTCGGGTTTGCACTCCTGATCTGACATCTCAAATGACATTGTTTAGGGGATGATAGACATTTAGTCGGGATCCTGAGTAGTAGGGAACAACTACCTCAGAGCCAGATTATGAACATTTGGTTCTGCATCTGAGGTAGTTGGAGTGTGAGGTTCCGTAGTCGAAGGTGCATCACATGTAGATGCTTGTGGACTTTCAGGAAATGGAACCTGTGTCACACCCCAACCTTGACGGCGGAATCGTCGAGATGTGAGGGTTAAGATTGTTCACAGCCACATAACGCTATATTTAAGTGTAATTATTAAAATTTTAAGTTTCAAAAGTCATTACAAACATAAGTCTCAAAACATGAAATAATCCCAAATAAAACAAAACGTAGCATAACATTTATTCATTTAACTAGGTCCAAGTCCTAGTTTTATTTCCAAGCTTCAAAAGTCCACTTTAAACTTGGGGATTTCCTGAAACATGATAAAAATAAGAGTCAACTAAAAATAGTTGGTGAGTTTCCAAGGTTTTCATACATAATAAGAAAAAGGTTACGAGTAGCAATTCATGTCATAGGTTATAGCTAGTAAGGTTATAGAACACATAACGTTACAATCAAACCTCGACTTGATTACAAGTATAAAAGATTGGCTAAGTGTATTTGGTTCCCTAGTGCACAAGCATACGGCTCCTAGGAGTCGGCAATACATCGACTTTAGCACCAAATAGGCTTGTCAGGCCCAAAGATCTAAGACGTCACCAGGCTAGCAATAGTTAATGATTGTAAACAAAACTATGTATCTCATATAAACACTTACAATACACAATAAACCATGACATAATAATAAGATGAATTGCATGTGCTTACAAGTCTCAAACGTTAATAAGTGTACAATGTATAGATTATCATGTTTCACCCCAAAGTAGTGTGAAATAAAATAAAATGGGGCAAGGAAAACTCACTTGATCAATAAGTATATAATAAGGATCAATAAGAATAATATATGCCGTTCCAAGGTAAAACGTCACAAGACACCTAAATATATAAATATTTCAAGATTTAGATCAAGGTTTATCAATTAAACATGAACTAGGCTCCTTGGAATTTAAGAGAGTTTTGTTAGCCAATTTAGTTTATTAATAATATAATATATATATATATATATATTATATATATATATATTATATATATATTATATATATTATATATATATTTGCAAACATAAGGAAATATTCTTACAAAATTGTAAATTATTGCTTTTAGTTTGAGTATCATATAACTTTAATCGAAGAAGGTGTACGATTATTATTGATTCAAGTAACAATTTAATTTTTACGTAAACTCATTCTTATAACAATAATTAAAATTTAATTAATTAAATATTAAGGTATTTTATAAAAATAAATTTACAGAAAAATCATTTTGTTAATTTAAAGGTTAAAAGTTTATGAAAATTATTTTTTTGTAATTTTAAGAATTTTCTAGTAAAGAATTAAGGCCTAAAAAGGCTTTTAAAAAAAATAAGAGGGTGCCCGGGTTCGAACCCGGGACCTCTTGAATGCAAGGTGTGTTGTGAACCGTGTGTACCATGGCTTCCAGCCGCGGTATAACTCGGTTCCATTCCTTTTAACACCAAGTCCCCAACCTCAAGACCCTAGTTTAGATCCGATCAAAATTGATCATCTAAACGATGTTGATAACCAAATTAACCTGGGGCTTTTGTTCCCATGCTTAATCGAGCATAACCATGTATGTAATTTACCGAATAAGTTCGAATTAAAGTAATCCTAACGAAGAACAAGTCGCGGTCGTCGAACCCAGTGGATGAGAAATCCCCAATGATAATCCAATTAACTCGCAGATAGCCTCGAATGATGATCTCGATGGAAGAAGCACCTGCTGATTCTGTTCAATTCGTTCGGAGATAGGATTTTGGCAAGGTTACAGGTCGCGAAAGAAAACGGAAATTGGATTCGTTGTTTGTGTTGTTTCAGGTGCAATTGGAATTGATAGAAGCTTTAGACTACTTAGTCGTTCGATTAAGAACATTTAATCTAGTTATTATTGAGTTTTAATGGCCGAACGGCTATATGGTTAAAAACGCTCGATAATCACTCGATCGGGTCATAACCGACGTTTAAACGCAATTAAAGTCCATGATTGAGTTCGAATCGGTTCAAGAACGCTTTGGGGACGGTTTCAGATAAAAAACATCGTTTTTGGCGGTTTGGTGCCTCGCCGGACTTGGCCGGAGTCCAGCCGGCGAGGTCACCGGAAAAAACGGGGTGAGAAGGGGGGGGGGGTTTGATTTTTGATAAATTACACCTTGGTCCCTCAACTTTGATTTTCTATTATTTTATGCATAAAGTTCTATTTCAAGTTTCTAAAATGACAAATTAACCCTCAAACTTAATCTAAATTTATAATTTAAAGATGGTTAAGTTTATTAATCTTTATTATTAGCAATCTTATATTACTATACTATTATTCAATATTTATTATTTACTTTTTTATTATAAACCTCATTATTATTATACATACATAACATTTCATGAAAACCCAATTACAATAGATATTAAACACAAACAATCACAAAGTTTCGAATTTGACAAAGATAATCCTTGTAAGAGTAAACGAAGTTAACTTTTAGTTAACGAAATACGAAATGTTACAACCTGTTCCTCCTGACTATTCTGGTCATCTTCTTCAGCTTCATCTCCAGAGGAGGAGTCACTGTCATCGACTACTCCCCTGAATAGATGATTCTCCCTGTGAGCTAGATGGTGTATTTAAGATATCATACGTCATTCTAGTAGCTAACTCGTCATCCGAGGGAGAGGGATGTTGAAAGGCTTCAAGAATCCATCATAGTTGAAAAAGTAGGCGGGTCCTTTGCCAGTAGGTGGTGTGGTATATCTCTGAACGTCAACATTACACCACACTTCTACTAGACGTTGAGTTGTTGTAAACTCGCTTGTTCGGTATGTTGTATCCTAGAAAGATTCCTCATCTGCCTTCTCACTGAATTTACCTTCTTGTGTCTTCTTCAGAAGTGTGCATGGCGCGCCAAATGGTTTGAGATACTCCAAATTCGGTTTGCGTCTTTGTGGTAGCTCGTAACATGTCTTTCCGTGGCGCTTGACTATCAGGACTCGATTTAGTGTATAACATGCATTCGCCACTGCCTCATTCCAGAATTGGATAGGCAGTTTCGAGTCTGCCAGCATAGTCCGTGCTGTCTCTATCAAGCTTCTGTTCTTTCTCTCAGCAACGCCATTCATCTGAGGCGTGTAGGCAGAAGTGAATTGATGCACAATTCCCTTTTCCTTGCAGTATGCATCCATCCATTGGTTCTTGAATTCTGTTCCGTTGTCTGAGCGTACTTGTCTAACCTTCAGCTTGTAGAGAGATTCCAGTGTGGTTACCAACTCCTTGAATGACTCAAATGTTTCTAATTTGGATTTCAGAAACATTACCCAAGTGAACCTTGAGTAGTCATCAGTGACCACAAAACAATACAAGTCGCCTGCAATGCTCTTTGTACTGACTGGACCAAACAGATCCATGTGAAGAAGTTCAAGAGGAAGTTCTATTGAATGAACTTTCTTTTCCGTATGAGACTTCTTCATGTTTGCCTTTCTTGCAAGCTACACAAAAGTCAGGAAGCTCGAAGTTCTTGACATTAACTCCTCTCACCAGATCCTTCTGAATCAAGTGATTCATCTTCCTTTGACTAATGTGTCCCATTCTCCTATGCAGGAGATGGAATCCTTTTCAGTAGCTTTAGATAGAAAACACTGAACCTCATGATCCGTTGTAGACGTTGTTGACAAATCCAAAACATAAAGGTCTTTATATCTTAAAGAAGTCATCATAACTTGGTCCTCTGGGATCACGTAGTCTTTCTTTAGCACGTAACACTTCTTGTTGTCGAAGATGACTTTAAATCCCTATCACATATTTGGGAAACAGAAAGTAAGTTATTTTGTAGTTGTTGAACGTAGTTCACCTTATCAAACTTAACTTTCTGATTCCACTTCTTCTCCCTGGGCTATGATATAGCCTCCCTTGTTTCCAGCAAACGAAACATGACCTCCCTTTATTGCTTGACGTTTGATAAAAGAGCCCTGTTTCGTGTCATGTGCCTGGATGCTCCGCTGTCTACAATCCACGTGTTAGTTTCAGCATTGTATCGAACACCTTGCACATACAGAGTAAAGGATTAGTTTGGGTTAGGAACCCAAGCCTTTACTAGCTTGGGTTTCCCAGAGGCATCACACATCATAAATTCCACCCATTGACCCTTAGAGGATGAGGGTAACTCTCAGTTCCTTCTTGTCATCATATCAGACACAGAGGATGTTCTCCTTCCATATTCCAGATTTGTGCAAGGCTTGTTTGTGATAAAAGTCGACTGACTTACAGGTGAATTTTAGGTTCACTAGTTCTTCTAGGTGGAGTCAGAGAATTCCTTTTAGAAGACCTAGGCTTTGAAACCCGAGGTTCAATCTTCTTCCTAGGTGTGATAGAGATGACAATAGGAGGCAATGTGTCCATATTCACCACAGTTGTAGCATGACCTGCTATCAACTTTATGATTAAACTTTCTTTGTGGAGAAGTGTGTGACACTCTAGTAACATCACTCACTCTAGGTTTTGACTCTGGTTCTTTGGATGTTTTCTCTGGTTTAACAAAGTTAACTGTTTTAAACTGTTTAACATCTTTTTCTTTTTGGTTAATGATTTTGACTTGAAATATGTGAAAGATTTACCTTAAAAGTCTTTTTAGGTTCTGATTTGACTCTGTTTGACTCTGACTTTAAGTTAACTTTTTCAAATTCCTTTTCCATATTAACACAAGGCAATTTACCCTTTGCTTTTGAAATGGCCTCCTTTTGTTTGTTTCCAGAGTCAATAGATGAACATAAGGAATCTAGATCACTAACAAGAGGAGTAGACACCACATGATCCTTGATGGGATTATTATTTATTGGTCTAGTTTTAGTGTTCATTAAGGTCTCAGATGGTGGTGGAACCACTTTATAACCCAATCCCTCCCCGTTGTTCCTTTCTCTCACTAAGTGTTGGACTATGTGTGAAGAACTAGTCAAACTGTGCAGTTTCTGTTTAATGAATTTACTTCTACTTTTAGAACTGCCTTTTGCTTCTTAGTGTCTTCTAGGGAGTTTAGATAATACCTAATGTCATTAGCTTGGTTAAAAGCAACTACTTCGGTTTCCCTAAGCTGTTTAGTCAAAAGGTCTATCTTTTCTTTATAACTCTGCTCATTTAGTTTTAATACCCTATTAGCCTCAGTGCACAGTTGCAAATCTTTTACTAAGTTATTATTATGATCTAATAACCTGGAAAATTTGTCATCTATGCTATTCCTAAAAGTATCACAATCAGAACAAGCATGATTATCAAACATTTGGTGAGTAGTACTTACCTGAGTTGCTTGAGAAGAGTTAGCCATCAACGCCGCATCAGATGTCTCTGGTACTGGGGATTCTGTCTTTTCTGTCTCTGATGTGGTAGTCTCCTCTTTAGACTTGTAACTGACCTTAGTAGCAGTTGCTTCTTCACTATGTGACATCGCTATCTCAATGCTAGATCTCCTTCACTAGCGGATTCATTGTCAATATCTTCTACACTTGCAATGTTTGATTCCCCTGGTGAGACAAACCTAAAGCTCCAATCTGTCCTTCATCATCATGAGCAGTCAAGGCTTTTGGATCCTTGCTTGATGAAGTAGAATTGGTAGCTTGCTTGTCTTGACGGGTGAAGGACGAGAACGGGTTCCCATTACCGTCTTGTTAGGCTTGACACATTCTCTTTTGAAGTGGCCCTTCTCTCCACAGTTGAAGCAGGTCACTTTGCTCTTGTCAAAGCTAAATGTGGTATCCTTAGTAGCTACCAAGTTCTGTCCGGTTTGTTTTACAAACTTCTTTGCCCTCCGGACAGCACTAGCTAAGGCCACATTATGTCCATCCTCTCAAGCTCCATTTCGTCTACCTGCTCGTAGTCCTCGTCTGCCAGATGGCAGTTTCCAATCTTTCCAGCAACAAATTCATCATAAGAATGAACCACTGCAGCCAAAAGATCCATGTGTTCTCGAGCTACTTCCACAGTCACATTACCGAGATTCTCGGTCTTCATTTTAGTAGCACTTGCTTCGGATCCAATATAGTGGGTACAAGAAGGTCCCAACGTGTCTGATCTGAAGGAGACGCATGTGAAGGACCCGATGAGCTAGACACAAATGCAGTCTGGAGAGGTGCTCCAGATGTCTTAGCTTGAGGCGTGGCGTTGTACAAAGCTGGATTTTGATTGTACAAAGACTTCTGAGCTCTGTACTTCATCCTAAGTGCCTCTTCTCACAACTTAAGAATGAAGTCATTAATATCCAGTTTTGCCAGCATTCCATTCTGTCTAAGGTTAGACACGAATGAAGCCCACTTTTCAGGCAATCCGTCTGCAAAGTTAGTAACTTTCTCTTCCATGGTAGTAGCCAGCCCATGTGTATGCAGTTCACTCATCAGATGGTAGAATCTATCTATAACGTCGTCTAAACTCTCGTTTCCCATCGATGAGAAGTTATCGAATTCCTTCTTTAACTCCTTAGCCTTGATTGCCTTCAACGAAGCATTCCCGTCATACCATTTTTCTAGCTCATCCAAAGTTTCTAGGACTGCTTATTCTTTGAGTACTGGTGGAATATGTCTTTAGGAATAGACTGTGTAATCAATGCATAAACTCTTTTCTCTGCATTGTATTTAACTTTCTACATGTCCGTCATCCCTCCTAACGTTAGCTTAACTCCATCAGCTCTCACCGGTGTACTATATCCAATCTCGATGGCTTCCCACAGATTTGGATCCACTCCATTGAGATAGATCTCAAAACGTTGTTTCAAGTGGGGAAACTCATCTAACGTCAAGAGCTTTGGTGGTTTATTATGATTACCCACTTCACTCTCAAGCAACAGCAGGTTCTGTATCCTAGAGTCCTTCCCAGCAGTAAAGGCTGACATTTGATCTTCCATGGCGAATAACTTTAAGTCTATTGAAACAAACTGTCACTAGTGCGACTGATGCGCATGGTCTAGTCGTTCGTATGAACTCTGCGACTGGTTCAATCGTGCGGCTGAAGCGATCGGCTCAGTTGTGCAAATGAATCTGATGCGTATGAGCAATGCGAACGAACGGTTCAATCGTACGAATGGAGATGTGACTAGGTCCAATTGTGTGGCTGGACTATGCGAATGAAGTCCAGTCGTGCGAATGGACTCTCGTGCGACTGAAGCTGCTGTTTTGCGAAATTTTCTAGGTTAAACGTGTTTCAGCCGTAAAAATTCGAATTTTCACAAGGTCTAATCGCCTAAGTCCGTAGAAACCAAACTTTGCTGAGCAGGTAACGTCCAAGATCACTTTTGACACCAAAAATTGCGTTTTAATGCAAAAACACAAATTTTTATCAATCTTGATTGAATCACAGGTAATCAAGAGCCAAAGCTCTCATACCACTTGTTAGGACCTGGTATTGGAACTAAATACCTAGTGATTAGCGTGTAGACCAGATCAAATAGTGCGGAATCCTATTTGATTGGTGATCCAATCAGTGAGAACACACGAAGAATCAATCAAGAATTGAATCTAACGTTAGAAGTCGATTGGGAATCGATCTAATGTGTTTTGTGAACTTGGAGAAAGAATTGTGAAGCTTCTGGACGGCTAGGGTACGTCTGGAATCGTAATTAATGAATGCTATTTTCTTTTCCACGAATTGGGTTGTATTTATAGGTTAGTATTGTTTATTTGTGCGACTGAATCATTTGTATGAAGTTATTCATGCATATGGTCCAATCGCATGGGACATTTGCATGAGAACTTCATTTTGTTAAATTTGAATGTATTAATTAATATAACATTATGTGTAACAATTCAAACAACCACAAACCTAATTAACCAATTCAACATCGACTCATTAGTGAAATATTAACATTATAAATAACAACAAACAATATCATTTCATCAATCATTCCAATCATTACCTCAGAATCAGACAAACAAGATCTATTACATTCATATCATAATCTAGGGACATACATGTATCAACAGATTACTTTAACCATTACCATCGAATTTGATTAATTTAGTTTATGACGGTGTTTAGAAGGCTTGAAAACCGAAATGGTAGAGTAAAAAAGGCTGATACGGTTAGTAAAAACTATCCATGCGATAGCTATTATTAAATAACGTTTTTGTATAACTGGTTCCTTTTACATGTATTCTATTAAACTTTCACAAATACTTTGATGCACAAATCAATAATCGCCTAATTTCGATTGAATAAATAAGAAATCTTATATTTTTGGTGGTGTTGATTTGATTTGACTTATTTTTCATCAATCACACATTGAGTTTTATGTTTGAAGTGTAATTACTTTCATTCCATAATGATAGTTTGCTTCTTGATTCTTATGGAGTGACAAGAGTGGCTTTATTGATCATTTTCAACTCGTATCCATGGTCTAGAGCTTAATGAAAATTTTCATGGATCAAAAGTCATCATATGGATTGAATTTAGTAAATTTGTGAGCCAAGTGTATTCAAAGATATTTGTGGAGTGTTGTGGATGCATTTTGTGCATAAGAGGATCGATTTCAGAGGTGATTTGTTTATTTTCATGTTCGGTTTTGGTTTCTATTTGAATGTAGATACTATTTGCCTTTTGTCATTGTTTAGTTTAATTACATTAACCATTACCATTGAATTTCATTAGTTTGGTTTAAGAGGGTGTTTAGAAGGTTTGAAAGTCGTTATGGTAGAGAAAAAAGGTTGATACGATTAGCAAAAACTATCCATGCGATAACTATTATTATATAATGTTTTTGTATAACTAGTTCCTTTTTCATGTATTCTATTAAAGTTTCACAAATACTTTGTTGCACAAATCTTTACTCACCTAGTTTCAATTGAAATAATAAGAATCTTATCTTCTTGGTGGTGTTACCTTGATTTAACTTATTATTCATCAATCACATATTAAGTTTTATGTTTGATGCGTAATTACTTTCATTTCATAATGATAGTTTCGTTCATGCTTCTTATTGAGTGATAAGACTGGTTTTATTGATCATTTACAATTCCTATCCATGGTCTAGAGCTTGATAAAGGATTTCATTGATCAAGAGTCATCATTGGATAGAATTTAGTAGATTTGTGAGCGAAGAGTGTTAAAATATGTTTATGGAGTGTTTTGGATGCATTTTGCAAACGAGAGGATCGATTTCAAAGGTGATTTGTTTATGTTCATGTTCGGTTTTGGTTTCTGTTTGAATGTAGATACTATTTGCCCTTTGTGGTTGTTTAGTTGATTACATTTTTCATTACCATCAAGTATGATTAGTTTAGTTTAGGAGAGTGTTTAGAAGGGTTGAAAATCAAAATGGTAGAGTAAAAAAGGTTGATATGGTTAGCAGAACTATCCATGTGATATCTATTATTGTATAACATTTTTGTATAACTTGTTACTTTGTCATGTATTCTATTAAGCTTTCACAAATATTTCGATGCACAAATCTATATTCCCCTAATTTCAATTAAAATAAAAAGAAATCTTATCTTCTTTGTCGTGTTACCTTGATTTGACTTATTTTCATCAATCACACATTAAGTTTGATGTTTGACGTGTAATTACTTTCATTCCATAACGATAGTCTGATTCTTGATTCTTATTGAGTGATAAGAGTGGTTTGATTGATCATTTTCAACTCGTATCCATGGTCTAGAGCTTATGAACGATTACATGGATCAAAAGTCATCATATGGATAGAATTTAGTATATTTATGAGCCAAGAGTGTTCAAAGATGTTTGTGGAGTGTTGTGGATGCATTTTGTGCACAAGAGGATCAATTTCAGAGGTGAATTGTTTATTTACATATTCGGTTTTGGTTTCTATTTGAATGTAGATACTATTTGCCCTTTGTGGGTGATTACTTTGATTACTTTGACCATTACCATGGAATTTGATTAATTTAGTTTATGACGGTGTTTAGAAGGCTTGAAAATCGAAATGGTAGAGTAAAAAAGGTTGATACGGTTAGCAAAAACTATCCATGCGATAACTATTATTAAATAACGTTTTTGTATAACTACTTCCTTTTTCATGTATTCTATTAAACTTTCACAAATACTTTGATGAAATCTATAATCGCCCAATTTCGATTGAATAAATAAGAAATCTTATATTTTTGGTGGTGTGTTTTGATTTGACTTATTTTCATTAATCACACATTGAGTTTTATGTTTGAAGTGTAATTACTTTCATTCCATAACGATAGTTTGCTTCTTGATTCTTATTGAGTGACAAGAGTGGCTTTATTGACCATTTTCAACTCGTATCCATGGTCTAGAGCTTAATGAAAATTTTCATGGATCAAAAGTCATCATATGGATTGAATTTAGTATATTTGTGAGCCAAGTGTGTTCAAAGATATTTGTGGAGTGTTGTGGATGCATTTTGTGTATAAGAGGATCGATTTCAGAGGTGATTTGTTTATTTTCATGTTCGGTTTTGGTTTCTATTTTAATGTAGATACTATTTGCCCTTTGTCGTTGTTTAGTTTAATTACATTAACCATTACCATCGAATTTCATTAGTTTAGTTTAGGAGGGTGTTTAGAAGGTTTGAAAATCATTATGGTAGAGAAAAAAAGGTCGATACAGTTAGTAAAAACTATCCATGCGATAATTATTATTATATAATGTTTTTGTATAACGAGTTCCTTTTTCATGTATTCTATTAAAGTTTCATAAATACTTTGTTGCACAAATCTTTAATCACCTAGTTTCAATTGAAATAATAAGAAATCTTATCTTCTTGGTTGTGTTACCTTGATTTAACTTATTATTCATTAATCACATATTAAGTTTTATGTTTGACGTGTAATTACTTTCATTCCATAATGATAGTTTCGTTCAAGCTTCTTATTGAGTGATAAGACTGGTTTTATTGATCATTTATAATTCCTATCCATGGTCTAGAGCTTGATAAAGGATTTCATTGATCAAGAGTCATCATTTGGATAGAATTTAGTAGATTTGTGAGCGAAGAGTGTTAAAATATGTTTATGGAGTGTTTTGGATGCATTTTGCAAACGAGAGGATCGATTTCAAAGGTGATTTGTTTATGTTCATGTTCGGTTTTGGTTTCTGTTTGAATGTAGATACTATTAGCCCTTTGTGGTCGTTTAGTTGATTACATTTTTCATTACCATCAAGTATGATTAGTTTAGTTCAGGAGAGTGTTTAGAAGGGTTGAAAATCAAAATGGTAGAGTAAAAAATGTTGATACGGTTAGCAGAACTATCCATGCGATATCTATTATTGTATTACATTTTTGTATAACTTGTTACTTTGTCATGTATTCTATTAAGCTTTCACAAATACTTCGATGCACAAATCTATATTCCCCCAATTTCAATTAAAATAATAAAAAATCTTAACTTCTTTGTCGTGTTACCTTGATTTGACTTATTTTCATCAATCACACATTGAGTTTGATGTTTGACGTGTAATTACATTCATTCCATAACGATAGTCTGATTCTTGATTCTTATTAAGTGATAAGAGTGGTTTTATTGATCATTTTCAACTCGTATCCATGGTCTAGAGCTTATGAAGGATTTCATGGATCAAAAGTCATAATATGGATAGAATTTAGTATATTTATGAGCCAAGAGTGTTCGAAGATGTTTGTGGAGTGTTGTGGATGCATTTTGTGCACAAGAGGATTGATTTCAGTGGTGATTTGTTTATTACATATTCGGTTTTGGTTTCTATTTGAATGTAGATACTATTAGCCCTTTGTGGGTGTTTACTTTGATTACTTTAACCATTACCATCGAATTTGATTAATTTAGTTTATTACGGTGTTTAGAAGGCTTGAAAACCGAAATGGTAGAGTAAAAAAGGTTGATACGGTTAGTAAAAACTATCCATGCGATAACTATTATTAAATAACGTTTTTGTATAACTAGTTCTTTTTCATGTATTCTATTAAACATTCACAAATACTTTGATGCACAAATCTATAATCGCCTAATTTCGATTGAATAAATAAGAAATCTTATATTTTTGGTGGTGTTGTTTTGATTTGACTTATTTTTCATCAATCACACATTGAGTTTTATGTTTGAAGTGTAATTACTTTCATTCCATTATGATAGTTTGCTTCTTGATTCTTATTGAGTGACAAGAGTGGCTTTATTGATCATTTTCAACTCGTATCCATGGTCTAGAGCTTAATGAAAATTTTCATGGATCAAAAGTCATCATATGGATTGAATTTAGTAAATTTGTGAGCCAAGTGTATTCAAAGATATTGTGGAGTGTGTTGGATGCATTTTATGCATAAGAGGATCGATTTCAGAGGTGATTGTTTATTTTCATGTTCGGTTTTGGTTTCTATTTGAATGTAGATACTATTGCCTTTTGTCGTTGTTTAGTTTAATTACATTAACCATTACCATCGAATTTCATTAGTTTAGTTTAGGAGGGTGTTTAGAAAGTTTGAAAGTCGTTATGGTAGAGAAAAAAGGTTGATATGGTTAGCAAAAACTATCAATGCGATAACTATTTTTATATAATGTTTTCGTATAACTAGTTCCTTTTTAATGTATTCTATTAAATTTCACAAATACTTTGTTGCACAAATCTTTAATCACCTAGTTTTAATTGAAATAGTAAGAAATCTTATCTTCTTGGTGGTGTTACCTTGATTTAACTTATTATTCATCAATCACATATTGAGTTTTTGTTTGACGTGTAATTACTTTCATTCCATAATGGTAGTTTGATTCGTGCTTCTTATTGAGTGATAAGACTGGTTTTATTGATCATTTACAATTCGTATCCATGGTCTAGAGCTTGATAAAGGATTTCATTGATCAAGAGTCATCATTTGGATAGAATTTAGTAGATTTGTGAGCGAAGAGTGTTAAAATATGTTTATGGAGTGTTTTGGATGCATTTTGCAAACGAGAGGATCGATTTCAAAGGTGATTTGTTTATGTTCATGTTCGGTTTTGGTTTCTATTTGAATGTAGATACTATTTACCCTTTGTGGTTGTTTAGTTGATTACATTTTTCATTACCATCAAGTATGATTAGTTTATTTCAGGAGAGTGTTTAGAAGGCTTGAAAATCAAAATGGTAGAGTAAAAAAGGTTGATACGATTAGCAGAACTATCCATGCGATATCTATTATTGTATAAAATTTTTGTATAACTTGTTACTTTGTCATGTATACTATTAAGCTTTCACAAATACTTCGATGCACAAATCTATATACCCCCAGTTTCAATTAAAATAATAAAAAATCTTAACTTCTTTGTCGTGTTACCTTGATTTGACTTATTTTCATAAATCACACATTGAGTTTGATGTTTGACGTATAATTACATTCATTCCATAACGATAGTCTGATTCTTGATTCTTATTAAGTGATAAGAGTGGTTTTATTGATCATTTTCAACTCGTATCCAAGGTCTAGAGCTTAAGAAGGATTTCATGGATCAAAAGTCATAATATGGATAGAATTTAGTATATTTATGAGCCAAGAGTGTTCAAAGATTTTGTGGAGTGTTGTGGATGCATTTTGTGCACAAGAGGATCGATTTCAGAGGTGATTTGTTTATTTACATATTCGGTTTTGGTTTCTATTTGAATGTAGATACTATTTGCCCTTTGTGGGTGTTTACTTTAATTACTTTGACCATTACCATGGAATTTGATTAATTTAGTTTATGACGGTGTTTAGAAGGCTTGAAAATCGAAATGGTAGAGTAAAAAAGGTTGATACGGTTAGCAAAAACTATCCATGCGATAACTATTATTAAATAACGTTTTTGTATAACTAGTTCCTTTTTCATGTATTCTATTAAACTTTCACAAATACTTTGATGAAATCTATAATCACCCAAGTTCGCTTGAATAAATAAGAAATCTTATATTTTTGGTGGTGTTATTTTGATTTGACTTATTTTTCATCAATCACACATTGAGTTTTATGCTTGAAGTGTAATTACTTTCGTTCCATAACGATAGTTTGCTTCTTAATTTTATTGAGTGACAAGAGTGGCTTTATTGATCATTTTCAACTCGTATCCATGGTCTAGAGCTTAATGAAAATTTTCATGGATCAAAAGTCATCATATGGATTGAATTTAGTAAATTTGTGAGCCAAGTGTATTCAAAGATATTTGTGGAGTGTGTTGGATGCATTTTGTGCATAAGAGGATCGATTTCAGAGGTGATTTGTTTATTTTCATGTTCGGTTTTGGTTTCTATTTGAATGTAGATACTATTTGCCTTTTGTCGTTGTTTAGTTTAATTACATTAACCATTACCATCGAATTTCATTAGTTTAGTTTAGGAGGGTGTTTAGAAAGTTTGAAAGTCGTTATGGTAGAGAAAAAAAGGTTGATATGGTTAGCAAAAACTATCCATGCGATAACTATTATTATATAATGTTTTTGTATAACTAGTTCCTTTTTAATGTATTCTATTAAAGTTTCACAAATACTTTGTTGCACAAATCTTTAATCACCTAGTTTCAATTGAAATAGTAAGAAATCTTATCTTCTTGGTGGTGTTACCTTGATTTAACTTATTATTCATTAATCACATATTGAGTTTTATGTTTGACGTGTAATTACTTTCATTCCATAATGATAGTTTCGTTCATGCTTCATATTGAGTGATAAGACTGGTTTTATTGATCATTTACAATTCCTATCCATGGTCTAGAGCTTGATAAAGGATTTCATTGATCAAGAGTCATCATTTGGATAGAATTTAGTAGATTTGTGAGTGAAGAGTGTTAAAATATTTGTGGAGTGTTTTGGATGCATTTTGCAAACGAGAGGATCGATTTCAAAGGTGATTTTTTTATGTTCATGTTCGGTTTTGGTTTCTATTTGAATGTAGATACTATTTGCCCTTTGGGGTTGTTTAGTTGATTACATTTTTCATTACCATCAAGTATGATTAGTTTAGTTCGGGAGAGTGTTTAGAAGGCTTGAAAATCAAAGTGGTAGAGTAAAAAAGGTTGATACGGTTAGCAGAACTATCCATGCGATATCTATTATTGTATTACATTTTTGTATAACTTGTTACTTTGTCATGTATTCTATTAAGCTTTCACAAATACTTCGATGCACAAATCTATATTCCCCCAATTTCAATTAAAATAATAAAAAATCTTAACTTCTTTGTCGTGTTACCTTGATTTGACTTATTTTCATCAATCACACATTGAGTTTGATGTTTGACGTGTAATTACATTCATTCCATAACGATAGTCTGATTCTTGATTCTTATTAAGTGATAAGAGTGGTTTTATTGATCATTTTCAACTCGTATCCATGGTCTAGAGCTTATGAAGGATTTCATGGATCAAAAGTCATAATATGGATAGAATTTAGTATATTTATGAGCCAAGAGTGTTCGAATATGTTTGTGGAGTGTTGTGGATGCATTTTGTGCACAAGAGGATTGATTTCAGTGGTGATTTGTTTAATTACATATTCGGTTTTGGTTTCTATTTGAATGTAGATACTATTTGCCCTTTGTGGGTGTTTACTTTGATTACTTTGACCATTACCATCGAATTTGATTAATTTAGTTTAGGACGGTGTTTAGAAGGCTTGAAAATCAAAATGGTACAGTAAAATAGATTGATACGGTTACCAAAAACTATCCATGCGATAACTATTATTAAATAACATTTTTGTATAACTAGTTCGTTTTTCATGTGTTCTATTAAACTTTCACAAATACTTTGATGCACAAATCTATAATCGCCCAATTTTGATTGAATAAATAAGAAATCTTATATTTTTGGTGCTGTTATTTTGATTTGACTTATTTTTCATCAATCACACATTGAGTTTTATGTTTGATGTGTAATTACTTTGATTCCATAATGATAGTTTGCTTCTTGATTCTTATTGAGTTACAAGAGTGGCTTTATTGATCATTTTCAAGTCGTATCCATGATCTAGAGCATAATGAAGGATTTCATGGATCAAAAGTCCATATGGATTGAATTTAGTATATTTGTGAGCCAAGTGTGTTCAAAGATTGTGTGGAGTGTTGTTGTTGGATCTAGAAAGGCTGGTGCCACCAAAACCAAGTCACTTAGAAGATTGGGTACAACAAATAAAGGACTTCCGAAGCCAAGTGTGGAACTTCCGAAGGAAAAAGGAGATCTTCCGAAGACAAAGTGTTAAGCTTACTTCCGAAGGAAAAGTTCCAACTTCCAAAGATAAAGAACCTACTTCCGAAGTACAGAAGTCCTCAAGCCTCGGAAATATAGAAGCCTCTTCCTAAGTATAAGTGGGTTCGGAAGAACTTGTTCTTCCGAAGCCAACTTACCTTCGGAAAACACTGCTATTATCCAGTGGACATAAGTATGGTCTCGTGACACTCCGCTATAAATCTCTGAGATACTGCATGGAGTTTTCTCAAAAGCTATGCAGTTGACCATACTTTAATCCACTGTTTACCTTTTATGTTCGTATAGTTGCCATCTTTAGTTGGTGACAAAAGGTAAGTCATGGACATGTCATGACTACCATATCTTAGATAATACTTTATCTAAGATACCTTAACTTTAGCATTGTAGTATATGCTTTAGTCTTAGGTTTCCAGCTGGTATCAAAGTATATCCGGTTGTAGGATCTAGTATATGTAGTCTCTCATTGTAACTCATATATTATGCTTGTAAGAGTCTTGTAATATCTTGAGTTGAGAAGTAATATATACAAGTGCCTTGAAAATTTATTTATGTGTGTTCCTTTACTACTACTTATTATATTATTATCAACTCTTGTAAGAGACTTTCCTTCATCTGAATTGAGTGTTTCTATAAGTGAGTTTGAGAGAAATCCAAGTGTTTAAGTGACAAACCCAATCCTGCAATTGGTATCAGAGCTTTTTAGGCTCTTGATTGTGAGATCTTACCATCCTAATCAACCTGTTTTTCACTCCTCCTTATACCTCACTCAAAATGGCCCTCAAAAAATCTAAAGTAGAGATGGGAACGATGACCAAAGCACCCATCATCACCCCTTAAAACTTCAGGTCCTGGAGCAGAAGAATGGAGGGATTCATCAGATATCAAGACAGCAAATTATGCCAATCCATTGTCAATGGCCCGTATAAGCCAAAAGTAGCCGGTGGAAACGATGCCATGATCGAGAAAGCTGTTGAAGATTATTCTGATGAAGACAGGAAGAAGCTTGACATTGACAGCAACGCCATGACTGTTCTCATGACTGTAATTCCAAACTCTATCATGGTGGGGTTTGAGCACTGCAAGTCTGCCAAAGAACTGTTTGATGCGCTTGCTCAAATGTACTCAAGCTCAAATGACTCCAAGAAGGACTCACTGAAGCAGCAGTTCGAGAACTTCACCCATGTTGCTGGAGAGACTCTTAGCGAGCAATATTTTAGGTACATGGATCTCATTTCTTCCCTTCAATCTGTGGGAATTTCTCATGAACTCAGAGACCTTACATGAAAGTTCATGAGTGCATTAGCCAATGAGTGGACATTTTACTATGTCTTTATCAAGAGAACAGAAAATCTGAATACACTCACCATGACTGAACTCTATGGGATCCTTGATGGTTACCGTTTGGAAATGGAAAGTAAGAGCAGACCCTTGAGTCTTCCTTCTAGCAACGCCTTAATGGTTGCTGA
The DNA here is from genome assembly GCA_025506515.1 of Flaveria trinervia. Classification (NCBI taxonomy): domain Eukaryota; kingdom Viridiplantae; phylum Streptophyta; class Magnoliopsida; order Asterales; family Asteraceae; genus Flaveria; species Flaveria trinervia. Next base: position 47,768,521 of record CM046446.1, read on the forward strand.
AGGCACAGGAATCTCCCAGCCTCAACAATACCTAACTTACACCCAGCAGCCATCATGTTCTTCTGGGCCATACATTACATTTCCTGAGACTCCAAGGTCTCAACAAGCTCAACAAAGCTCCTTTCAGGATAGCTATGCTTTTATCTCAGGAAGTGGACACTCAAGTGATTATCAATACTGCTTTGATGATCTAGAGTGTTTTAGCCCGGATGACGTAGAATATGTGGACATAGTCCAACAAATGGCTCTTCTAACCTACAGAGCAAAGAAGTTCTTTAAGAGAACTAGAAGGCAATTTCCCGAGAACCCAGTCAACAGCAAATTTGGGTTTGACAAAACGAAGGCCAAATGTTACAACTGTAACCAACTTGGTCATTTTGCAAGGGAATGCAAGGCTCCCAAGTCTAACCCGAGAACCCCACAGGCCTCCACACATCCCTCCACACCAAAGCCCATCGGAAAGTCAACTGAAACAACAGTAATGGCTCAAGAAGTTGACTGGAGCTTCATGGTACAGGATGTGACTCCTGGTCAAGCACTCATGGCCGGAACAGATGAAAATAAGGTATATGAACATCTCTGTACTCTTGCCTGTATTGCTACGGTTAAATTGTATCAGGACTACAATATGGAGATTAAATATGATATTGAGTCTTTAAATGTTTTGAAATCTGACTTTAAAAGGGCTGAATCTGACTACCAAAGAAAAATTGAGGAGTTAGAGAAAATTGTGTCCCTATTAAAACATGAACACACAAACTATAAGACTTAGATAAAGGATTTAATATCCAAATTGACTAAGGCTCAAGCCCAGTTGTCACAGTTGAGGCTCAAGCCAGGAAGTATGCTATTTCCGAGCAAAACTTTCAAGCCATCCTTGCATCATCCTCTCACTCAAAACTTTGCTACCAAAACAAAGAAGGGTTGGGAACCAATGAAATTGCTCCACCACACTCTTATGAGTCTATAAGACAACCAAGGTGTGGTACTGAAGAGCAAGAGGTTCCATCTCCTCACCCACCTTCTCATGAGTCAAAGAATGATGCAACTATGGAGACCATCACAAGGAAGAACCAGGTAACTATGCCCTCCCCTACCAATGATGATCAAACCCTAACAACCAAAGCCAGAAGAAGCAGAGCTAAGGCAGCCCAAAAAACTGCCAAGAAAGTGGTTGAGTTCAAGCTAAAGATAGACCTAAAGCAAAAGGGTATATTCATCTCAGCTGGATTCCAGGTGGTTGGAAACTTTGATTCACGAAAGGGGTGTAGTACCAGCACTCCTGTCCTACCAAAGGATCAGAAGTTAAAGGGAAAAGTTGTTGATGAAGATAAAAAGAACAAGAAACAACAATCCTCAAATTCCCAAAAGACTAACATTGCATGCATAATGTGTGGTCTACAAAACCACATGGCCAAAGATTCTTACTACAATCCTGCTAGCACACATTATGCAAATAATGTTAAAAAGGATGGAGTCAGGGAAGGTTTCTCATTTGGACCATATCAAATGATTCAAGTGATGAAAAGGGGAAAGCTTGTTTCCGAAGCAAGGCTGCTTTTGGAAGAAGATTCTTCTTCCGAAAGGAAAAAGGCTTCGGAAGCTAAAGTTGTCAAGACTCAGAAGAACAAAAGAGTCCCCTCGAAACCATCCCAGAAGAAGACTGCTTCGGAAGAAAAGGTGGTGAAGGCATCTTCCGAAAAGAAAGAAGCTTCGGAAGAATGCCAAGTTACAAAAGCTTCAACAAGCTCATCCTCCATGATCAACCAAGGGATGGAATGGAAGATCAAGGAAGATGTTGTAGCCCAAACCTCTTCTTCCGAGACATCCATTGAACCCCATGCATAAATTTTGGTTCAATTATGTCATTATCTTTAGAAGAACCCAAGACCAATAAAGCTTGGGTTTCCAATCAAAACTAATCATCTCATCTTATGTGCAGGGACATCCATATGACAAAAATAACAACATTTGGATTGTAGATAGTGGATGCTCCAGGCACATGAGAGGGAACATACATCTCCTTCAACAATTTCAACATTATGATGGAGGTCCTGTCTAGTTTGGAGGTGAGGCTGGAGGATATATTTCTGGCAGAGGGAGTATATCCAATGGTATGTTAACAGTTGACAATGTTAACTTTGTCAAACAGCTTGAACACAATCTGTTAAGTGTTTCTCAATTCTGTGATCAAAAGCACCAATTGCTTTTCACAGAACATGAGTGCATTATCCTCAAACCAGGGATGACAATTCCTCCAGAATTGGTGCTTCTTAGATCTCCCAGGAAAGGGGATATGTATAAGCTTGATATGAACAAAGCTTCCCAATTAGGTGAAGTGTCATGCTTTCTTTCCAAAGCTCATAGTGATGAGTCAACACTGTGGCATAAACGTATGTGTCATGTAAATTTTAAGACAATGAATAAATTGGCTAAAAACAACATGGTACATGGTTTGCCTAAAAAGGAGTTTTTCTGCAAAGACAACTGTGTTGCATGCCTAAAAGGGAAACAACACAGGACGTCTCATAAATCCAAATGTGTTAACTCTATCACTACTCCATTGCACTTATTGCACATGGATCTTTTTGGTCCTACAAGTATAATGAGCATTGGAAGGAAATCATATTGCCTTGTGATAGTTGATGATTTTACAAGATTCACATGGGTATTCTTTTTAAGAACTAAAGATGAAACTGCTGAAACATTAAAATCTTTTATTCTTAAAATAGAAAATCAAATTGATCACAAGGTTAAAATAATTCGATGTGATCAAGGGACTGAGTTTAACAACTTCATTCTTGACTCATTCTATAACTCAAAAGGGATTGCCAGACAATATAGTGCTCCCAGAACTCCTCAACAAAACGTGTTGCTGAGAGGAGAAATAGGACACTTATTGAGGCTGCTCGAACTATGTTAGCTGATTCAAAGCTACATCAAACATTCTGGGCAGAGGCAGTTAGCACTGCATGCTATGTGCAGAACAGAGTTCTTGTAGTTAAGCCCCATGGAAAAACCCCTTATGAGCTATGGAACAAGAGGCCACCGTTCATTGGATTTCTAAGGTCCTTTGGTAGCAGGTGTACCATACTTAACACAAAGGACAATTTAGCAAAATTTGCTAAAAAGTCGGATGATGCTATCTTTGTTGGATACTCTTCTAGTTCCAAAGCTTACAGAGTATACAACATTAGAATCAAAAATTTGAGGAGTCATCCAATATAGTTGTTAATGAGCACACTCTTTGTGTTAGGGGGAATGGACCTGATCACATCTTTGATTTAGAATTGTTTCCAAACTATTCTAAACCCTCTTATGAGAATGTTTCAGTTGGAATAGGTGCTCAAAATGATGCTGATGCTGCTGCTAATGATCAACTGTTTGAGCTTCCCAGGCCTAAGCCAAATTCTCCAAGTGCTGTAATAGGTCAAGCTTCCACTATTCACAGAACTGACAGTTTAACTATATCAAGGAATAGTGAAGCTTCAACAAGTGAGTCACCTACTGAGCCTCAAAACTCATCAGGTGATCCACCACAACACCAGGCAGAAGGAGGTAGTATTTTGAACGAACAGGCAACTGTTAATACTACTTCACAGCCAACTATTGATGATGTTTCTCATTCATTCAATCAGTCCTCATTAAATGACTTTGAAACAACAGCTGGACAGAGTGTTCTAGTTCCTAAGCAGAATATGTCCAACCTGGATCTATCTCTGCTACTGGAAGTGATTCCTTGTCTTAGGATTCACAACACTCATCCAACTGAGAACATCATGGGGAATGTCTCTGTGGGTGTGAGAACAAGAGGACAGACTCATCAAGGGAATGTGTGCTTGTACTCATGCTTTCTATCTCAGATGGAACCCAAGAAGGTAGAAGATGCCTTGAAAGATAGTAGCTGGATTAAATCAATGCAAGAGGAGCTGCTTCAATTCAAAAGACAGAAGGTATGGAACCTATGTCCGCTACCATCTGGTCAAGTACCTATAGGCACCAAATGGGTTTTCAGAAACAAGAGAGATGATAGAGGCTTGATCATCAAGAATAAGGCAAGACTTGTGGTTCAAGGATACACTCAAGAGGAAGGAATTGATTATACTGATGTCTTCACACCAGTTGCAAGACTTGAGGCAGTAAGGATCTTCCTTGCTTATGCTGCATCCAAGGACTTCACAGTATACCAACTTGATGTCAAGTGTGCTTTTCTATATGGGGATATAGACAGGGAAGTCTATGTATGCCAACCTCCAGGATTTGAAGATCCACAGCACCCCAACTATATGTGCAAATTGGATAAAGCTCTATATGGGCTGCACCAAGCACCTAGGCTGTGGTATGAGACTCTGTCTTAGTTTCTTCTAAAGAATGGCTATACTAGAGGTACCATTGACAAGACTCTCTTCATCAGAAAGTCTGGAAAGGACATTTTGCTTGTACAAGTCTATGTCGATTACATCATATTTGGTTCCTTAAATGACCAAATGTGCAAGTACTTTGAGAGCATTATGAAGAAGAAGTTTGAGATGAGCTCCATGGGAAAAATGGACTGTTTCCTTGGAATTTAGGTAAAGCAACTGAAGGAAGGGTTCTTCATTAATCAATCTAAATATATCTCTAACATCTTAGAAAGATTTGAGATGAAGGATTACAAGCCTGCCAAGACACCCATACCAGAAACCATAATCTTTGTCCTGAACTTGAGGGGGAGGATACTGATCAACATAAGTATAGGGCAACTATTGGTTCTCTGATGTATCTAACAACAAGTAGACCTGATATTATGTTTGCTACTTGCATTTGTGCAAGATATCAGGATGCTCCTAAGGTGTCTCACCTGGTTGCTGTTAAGAGAATCCTCAGATACCTCAAAGGAGCACCTAAACTACGTCTCTGGTATCCCAGAAACAAAGATTTCAATCTTTATGGATACTCTGACAGTGACTATGGAGGCTGCAATATTGACAAGAAATCAACATCACGAGGATGTCAATTTCATGGTGGAAGGATCACCTCATGGAAATGCAAGAAACAATCCTGTGTCTCTACATCAACTGTTGAAGCTGAATACATTGCTGCTACTAGCTGCTGTGCTCAACTGCTATGGATTCAGAATCAGATGTTAGACTATGGATTCAACCTTATGAGTACTCCTATCCATATTGACAACAACAGTGCTATCTCCATTACTAAAAATCCGGTGAAGCACTCCAAGACTAAGCACATTGACATCAGGTATCATTTCATTAGAGACATTCATGAGAAAAATCTAATCAAGTTAATCAAAGTTGATTCAAATGAACAATATGCTGATCTATTTACCAAAGCTTTTGATGAACAAAGGATTAAGTATCTCATAACAGCTATTGGGATGATAAACATTGACTAATCTGATCTTTTTGGAAAACCTTTTTAATATGTAAGTCTTGTGTCAATACATTTAAGCCCTGTTACAAGAAAATCTCTCTGAAATTTTCTAAGTGTAAATTCCTTCCAAAGAGAAATTAACCTTCGGAAGACACTCTCATATCTTCCGAAGCAAAAATTTCTCAAAGGATAACTTTCTTCTCGGAAGAATTTTTGGCCTCAGAAGAAGCAAAGATTTGGCTTCGGAAGTAAGAATTGGCTTCAGAAGACAAGTTACCTTCGGAAATGTTTTACATTCGGAAGAGAGATTTCACTGTGTAACGTAAATTTCTTGGGCCCCACACTGTAAAAAGCAAAGATTTTGTTAATGATGTCGGATTATTTAACTAATTTTAAACTTACCGCCACTATCATTTCATCCACTAAAACATCACATCACCTTATCCTTACCCCCATTACCGCCTTTCCATAATCTTTTAAATAATCTCGACTGTTCACTTTCACTATCTTACTTGCAAATTTTACAGCCCTAAAAATTTATCCTACTCAACTTTACCCAGCTCAAATCATCCCCATTCAACTTTCCAAATGGCCTTCGATCCTTAGCACAACCAAGTCACACTTCTTGATTCATCAAGAGATGCTGACTTCTCAGATATCATCTCCTTTCTAACCCAATCTTCCTACTACACCGCTCTGACTGTAAACCCCACAATTTACTCAAACCATATGTCTAAATTTTGGGCAAATGGTCAGATTGAAACCCCAAACGGGGTTCGTGTCATTCGATCGAGCATCTGTGGCCAGGAGTTGGTAATTTCTAAACAGATTATCAGGGAGCATTTAGAGCTTCATGATGAGGGCCCTCCAACGGATTTCTCCAAAGCAGATTTGGACAATTCTTATCTCCAAATGGGATATGGTGGAGACGTTAGCATATCAACTGTCTACAAATTTAACTTCTCATACAAATGGAAGTTCCTACTACACGTGGTCCTTCACTGCTTGTCAAATAAATCTGGGGGATGGGATCAAATCCCATATGAACTTGGGTGCCTTGTTCATCGGTTGGTAAAAAGCCTCCACTTCCACTATTCAAGATTTGTGCTGACTAACCTCATGGGAAATCTTCAGAAGGACACATTCTTCATGTATCCCAGGTTTCTCCAGCACATAATTAACTGCGAGCTGGACCAGAGCAAGCTTGTGTGTGCAGCTGCTCTGTCTGCTCCTCAAATGAAGCCGACCATCTTCAAGACTTTGAAGAGAGTGTCCACCAACTTCACAGGAAGAGATACTGCACTTCTTCCATGTATGACTGAGCCAACGGCTCCTGGTGACATCCCTGTTAACCCCATCGGTGATGAACCCACACCAACAACCAGCCCTACTTTGCCAAATCTACCTTCTCCAACCATTACCTTTACTTATCAGAGACGTCCCAAATGAACCCTTGTTCAATCTTCTCTGATTGAACAAGCTCCTCATGTTCTACCCAAAAGGCTATTGACCTCAATATGGGTCTTGAGTCTCCTCAGTCTCAGACCCATGAGCCCACAACTCAAAGCTGAAAGCCCTCAGGGTGAGTCTCTATACTCCCCTGAGCAGCCAAAAAGGGACAACCCTATCACAGGCTCAATACCTTTAGATATTGATCAACATCCCGGGTCATTAGGTTTCACTTCCATATCCTTTACTGACCTTTTAATTAGAACTAATGAAGAGATTATGTCTCTTAAGGGCAATGAAGTTGATCCGCAACACCCTCTCAAGGATCAACAGACCCAAAGAGACCTCTTATCTCTAGCCCACATCAGCAAAGCCCTACTGAGGTGAGTCCCACTGATGTGGAGGGGACTCATGTAGATTCAGCTGCCACTACTAAAGGATTCTCAATGGATCCTCAGGACAGTGGTAACATCACTGAGACTGAATCTACGACAACCATGCCCTTTGATGACTCTGAAAGAGACATCTTTGAGCAAGGGAAACCAGGGTGCCCAGAAACCATATCTGGTGGTGAGGATGAACATACAAGGTATGTTACCTCATCTCCCCGTGATTCTTCACAAGAAGATGAGGGAAGAATGCAACTTACCATCCAAGACCTACTTTCTAAAGTCTCAAATCTTGAATCCAAGGTTAAGACTTTAGAGGATAGGTCTGCCACTCAGCAACTTGAGATTGAAACTCTCAAGGCCAAACTAGCTGAGAAACTGATTGAGAGGTCTGTTAGGCATGTACCAATTCAGGTCTCCTTGACCTCTTCCTCTAGCTCATCAAGCTCTCAGGATGATGCTACCAAAAAGGGGGAGATTGTTCAGAGACAAAGTGAAAGACAAGAGGGAACCCAAAGTCAAGCTCTCACTTCCTTGACATTAAAATATCCTATGTAACAAGCTTCAATCTTCCCTGAGCCTCCTCCAGTTTTTATTCAAGTGGATCAAAGGATGCTCCAAGATCTCAATAGGTTCTTTAACAAGTTCTATTGGAATGTCTCATAGAACAACCAAGCCCTGATATGTCTGTGATCTACTTTGGAGCTCAAGAGCTTCGGAGGCTAAATGCACCTTCTACCACTATTGAGGAAGTTGGTTAACCTAAGGAACCCAAGATTAACTTCGAAGGGGAAACAAGGACTCATGGCCCAGCAACTAAAACTGTTGGGACAAATAGTGCATTTTCATAGACCCCCGAAGCACAATTCAAAGCCTCGGAAGAACAAGTTCAAACTTCCAAAGCTGAGATTGCTGATGCGGAAGGACTATTCTCATTATCCGATGATCTAATAGTCACAGATGCAATTCTAGAACTCACATCTGAGGTTAATAGAGAGGATTTTCTCACTCAACCTTTAGCTCCAACATCTACATTACCTCCAGCTCCCATCTCTATTACTCAACCTGAATCTTCTATCCAAGAACCCCCAAAGTCTAGTACTTCCAAAGGCATCAAAGGAAAGAGGAAGATGACTTCGGAAGAGCTTCAGGAGGAAGAAAGGTTGAAGAAACTCAAAAGAAAAGGTGGGCTGAGAACTGGAAAACTGTTAGCTGCAAGTACCAAAGCAGCTGCAGCCAACAGGAGGCAGTCAACAACCAAAAGAGGGTAGAGATTATCGATAGACTTGTTAGTCTAGAACTGCAACTGAGGATGCACTCCTGCTACCATTAGAGGAGTTAATAGAGCTGGAAAAGGCAACCTTGCTCCTAAAACAGCAAAAAGAAGAAGCTACAAGGTGAAGCTGATCTATAGCTCAGGAGAGACAGGATAACTTTCCTAACCTCTAGAGGCTTCTCTCAAAAAGAATTATCTCCACATAACAATGATACGATCTTATGGCTCTTCAACAAAGAGCAAGATCAAATGGAGAAAGAGAGAAAGAGAGCTGAAAGGGAAAAGCTTTTGAAGAAGAAGAAGAAGGAAAAGGAAGCAGGACTGACCGCTGCCAAGAAAATAGAGAGAAAGCCTGGATGAAAAGCTATCTCAGAGCTCATGGATTCTTTGGCAGGCAGGTGGGTCCTATGTCAAAAAAGACTCTCCAGCGACATGTCAGTGACATTAAAGCTGATATTCGCACAAGGAAGAGGAAGGAGATGTATAGAAGGGGACAGGGGATAACCTTCAAAGCAACCACTCAACCCAAACTCCAAACCCAACCATAACCTGAAACCATACCCTTCTCACTCCCTATCAAAACCGAACCAACCACTGAACCATACACCCCTGAACCTACACCATCACTTCTACCAACTCCTTCACCACAACCACCCAAACGTCACATCCTCCAACCCAAAACTCTAGCCATAACCCAAACACCTCAACCTACCCATCAACCCATTAAACCATCCCCTCAGCCTTCTAAACATCTCTCCTTAGAAGAATTCAAAGCAGTCAAGACAAAGCTCATAAAATGTACAACTCTGAGCGATATCTCTTGTGAGGAGGATTCTGTCCAGTTGACCTATGTTGACAGATCCTCAAGTTCCCTCACTAGAGATCAATTTCTTGATCTGCCCATAGGAACATTGGACCAAGCCCCAAATCTCCTGGCCTCAATTCAGACTCTTTGAATGAGGAAGAAAAGAAGTTAAGGAGAAGCTGGTGACTCTACTGGATACGAAGAAAATTAACAGGGTGCCAAGACAACCTCTTGCACCTAGAAAGAAGATCATCCGGTGGAGGTTCGAAGACTCTTCTCATAACTTTGTTTTTGAAAGAGAGAATGGAGAGCTCAACAGGCTGAATGCCTCATCTCTGCTACACTTAAGCAGATTTGATATTGCTGAGTTAGCAGAGAAGACATTCTCCAACCCTTCAAACTCTAAGATAGCTGCCCATACCAGAAGTCATCTAGGTAGCCTTCATATGGCCGAGCTAACTCCTAGAAGCAAGGTTGAAGCAGAGTTGAAACTAAGAGAGGAGGAGGAAAGGAAGGGATCAGCAACCCAAGGCAAAGCCTTTTTACAAATGGTTGAAGGCCCTGAACTAGAATCCATAGTTAGATGGGAATATGACTATAACTCCTATCAACTAACTCTTTTCTGGGGGGCACAACAAAGGGTACATGTCATTCAGAGTGATAGACTGGATCTCCTATCCACTGATGACTTGTACAAGCTTCTCAGCACCACTTTCGGGAAGAACAAAGAGACTGACAAATATCTTTTGTCCCTAGTGTTGAAAGCTTTGAGAAGCAGGGATAAGTGAGGTTTTGGTAGCATCAGCCTAGGGGGAGTTTGTTGGATCTAGAAAGGCTAGTGCAACCAAAACCATGTCACTTAAAATATTTTGGTACAACAAATAAAGGACTTCCGAAGCCAAGTGTGGAACTTCCGAACGAAAAAGGAGATTTCCGAAGACAAAGTGTAAAGCTTACTTCCGAAGGAAAAGTTCCAACTTCCGAAGATAAAGAACCTACTTCCAAAGTTCAAGACTTAGAAAGAAAGATGTGAAGTCAACTTCCAAAGTACAGAAGTCCTCAAGCCTTGGAAATATAGAAGCCTCTCCCGAAGTATAAGTGGGTTCGGAAGAACTTGTTCTTCCGTAGCCAACTTACCTTCGGAAAACATTGCTATTATCCAGTGTACATAAGTATGGCCTCCTCACACTCCGCTGTAAATCTCTGAGATACTGCATGGCGTTTTCTTCAAAAGCCAAGCAGTTGACCATACTTTAATCCACTGTTTACCTTTTATGTTAGTACAGTTGCCATCTTTAGTTGGTGACAAAAGTAAGTCATGGACATGTCATGACTACCATATCTTAGATAATACTTTATCTAAGATACCTTAACTTTAGCATTGTAGTATATGCTTTAGTCTTAGGTTTCCAGCTGGTAGCAAAGTATATCCGGCTGTAGGATCTAGTATATATAGTCTCTCATTGTAACTCATATATTATGCTTGTAAGAGTCTTGTAATATCTTGAGTTGAGAGTAATATATACAAGTGCCTTGAAAATTTATTTATGTGTGTTCCTTTACTACTTATTATATTATTATCAACTCTTGTAAAAGACTTTACTTCATCCGAATTAAGTGTTTCTATAAGTGAGTTTGAGAGAAATTCAAGTGTTTAAGTGACAAACCCGATCCTGCAGTTATGGATGCATTTTGTGCATAAGAGGATCGATTACAGAGGTGATTAGTTTATTTTCATGTTCGGTTTTGGTTTCTATTTGAATGTAGATACAATCTACCTTTTATGGTTGTTTAGTTTAATTACATTAACCATTACCATCGAATTCATTAGTTTAGTTTAAGAGGGTTTAGAATTATGGTAGGGAAAACAAGGTTGATACGGTTAGCAAAAACAATCTATGCAATAACTATTATTATATAATGTTTTTGTATAACTAGTTCCTTTTTCATGTATTCTATTAAAGTTTCACAAATGCTTTGTTGCACAAATCTACAATCACCTAGTTTCAATTGAAATAATAAGAAATCTTATCTTCATGGTGGTGTTACCTTGATTTAACTTATTATTCATCAATAACATATTGAGTTTTGTGTTTGACGTGTAATTACTTTCATTCCATAATGATAGTTTGATTCGTGATTCTTATTGAGTGATAAGACTGGTTTTATTGATCATTTTCAATTCATATCCGTGGTCTAGAGCTTGATAAAGGATTTCATTGATCACGTGTCATCATCTGGATAGAATGTATTAGATTTGTGAGCGAAGAGTGTTGAAACATGTTTGTGGAGTGTTTTGGATGCATTTTGCAAACGACAGGATCAATTTCAAAGGTGATTTGTTTATATTCATGTTCGGTTTTGGTTTCTATTTGAATGTAGATACTATTTGCCCTTTGTGGTTGTTTAGTTGATTACATTGATAATTACCATCGAATATGATTAGTTTAGTTCAGGAGGGTGTTTAGAATGCTTGAAAATTAAAATGGTAGAGTAAAAAAGGTTGATACGGTTAGCAGAACTATCCATGCGATATCTATTATTGTATACCATTTTTGTATAATTTGTTGCTTTTTCATGTATTATATTATGCTTTCACAATATTTCAATGCACAAATCAATATTCCCTCAATTTCAATAAAAATATTAAGAAATCTTATCTTTTGTCGTGTTACCTAGATTTGACTTATTTTTATCAATCGCACATTGAGTTTGATGTTTGATGTGTAATTACTTTCATTCCATAATGATAGCCTGATTCTTGATTCGTATTGAGTGATAAAATGCTTTTATTGATCATTTTCAACTCGTATCCATGGTCTAGAGCTTAATGAAGGATTTCATGGATCAAAAGTCATCATATGGATAGAATTCAGTAGATTTGTGAGCCAAGATTGTTCAAAGATGTTTATGGAGTGTTGTTGATGCATTTTGGGCACAATAGGATCGATTTCAGAGGTGATTTGTTATTTTCATATTCGGTTTTGGTTTCTATTTGAATGTAGATACTATTTGCCCTTTGTGGTTGTTTACTTTTTACATTAACCATTACCATCGAATTTGATTAATTAGTTTAGGTTGGCGTTGAGAAGGCTTGAAAATCGAAATGGTAGAGTTAAAAAGGTTGATACGGTTAGCAAAAAATATCCATGCGATAACTATAATTAAATAACATTTTTGTATAACTAGTTCCTTTTTCATGTATTCTATTAAACTTTCACAAATACTTTGATGCATAAATCTATAATCGCCCAATTTCGATTGAATAAATAAGGAATCTTATATTTTTGGTTGTGTTATTTTGATTTGACTTATTTTTCATCAATCACACAATAGTTTTATGTTTGACATGTAATTACTTTCATTCCATAACGATAGTTTGATTCCTGATTCTTATTGACTGACAAGAGTGGTTTTATTGATCATTTTCAACTTGTATCCATGGTCTAGAGCTTAAATGAAGGATTTTGTGGATCAAAAGTTATCATATGGATAGATTTTAGTATGTTTGTGAGCCAAGTGTGTTCAAAGATGTTTGTGGGGTGTTATGGATGCATTTGGTGTAGAAGGGGATCGATTTCAGAGGTGATTTGTTTATTTAGATGTTCGGCTTTGGTTTCTATTTGAATGTAAATACTATTTTCCCTTTGTGGTTGTTTAGTTGATTACATTTATTATTACCATCGAATATGATTAGTTTAGTTTAGGAGGGTGTTTAGAAGGCTTGAAAATCAAAATGGTAGAGTAAAAAAGGTTGATACGGTTAGCAGAACTATCCATGCGATATCCATTATTCTTTAACATTTTTGTATAACTTGTTCCTTTTTCATGTATTCTATTAAGCTTTCACAAATATTTCGATGCACAAATCAATATTCCCCCAATTTCAATAAAAGTATTAACAAAATCTTAACTTCTTTGTCGTGTTACCTTGATTTGACTTATTTTTATCAATCGCACATTGAGTTTGATGTTTGACGAGTAATACTTTCATTCCACAATGAGAACTTGATTCTTGATTCTTATTGAGTGATAAGAGTGCTTTTATCGGTCATTTTCAACTTGTATCCATGGTCTAGAGCTTAATGAAGGATTTCATCGATCAAAAGTCATCATATGGATAGAATTTAGTAGATTTGTGAGCCAAGAGTGTTCAAAGATGTTTGTGGAGTGTTGTGGATGCATTTTGGGCACAATAGGATCAATTTCAGAGGTGATTTGTTTATTTTCATATTCGGTTTTGGTTTCTATTTGAATGTAGATACTATTTGCCCTTTGTGGTTTTTTACTTTGATTACCTTAACCATTACCATCGAAATTGATTAATTCAGTTTAGGACGGTGTTTAGAAGGCTTGAAAATCAAAATGGTAGATTAAAAAGGTTGATACGGTTAGCAAAACTATCCATGCGATAACTATTATTATATAACGTTTTTGTATAACTAGTTCCTTTTTCATGTATTCTATTAAAGTTTCATAAATACTTTGATGCAAAAACAATAATCACCCAGTTTCAATTGAAATAATAAGAAATCTTATCTTCTTGGTGGTGTTACCTTGTTTGACTTATTATTCATCAATCACACAGTGAGTTTTATGTTTGACGTGTAATTACTTTCATTCCATAATGATAGTTTGATTCGTGCTTCTTATTGACTAATGACTAGTTTTATTGATCATTTACAATTCGTATCCGTGGTCTAGAGCTAGATAAAGGATTTCATTAATCAAGAGTCATCATTTGGATAGAATTTAGTAGATTTGTGAACGAAGAGTGTTAAAAGATGTTTGTGGAGTGTTTTGGATGCATTTTGCAAACGAGAGGATCGATTTCAAAGGTGATTTGTTTATAATTCATGTTCGGTTTTGGTTTCTATTTAAATGTAGATACTATTTGCCCTTTGTGGTTGTTTCATTGATTACATTGATCATTACCCTCGAATAAGATTAGTTTAGTTGAGGAGGGTGTTTATAAGGCTTGAAAATCAAAATGGCAGAGTAAAAAAGGTTGACAGGATCAGTGATCACAAGTTTGATGTATCAGAATATAAAGCAGCGGAATACAACCACGAATTAGACCAATTGTAGCAAGCTAACGATATATGTGAGCATTAAGATCGCATACAGTTATAGGGAGAGAATATGTATTTCTGATTTCTAGGAATGTTTATAGATGAGGAATATTTCTAATCGATCAATCATCATTCCATTCAATTCCTCATTTCATTCAATGATTACAATAGGTTGTCACTCCTTATATAGAGTGCAACAGTCACTGCTGTTATCACGGAAAGTGACAACTGGCAGATCCATACAGAAATAACTAAATCTTAACAAACTACTGAAATGTTCACAACTACTGAGAACATATCAGCAAGTTAAGTACAAAATATAAAACTACTGAAACTACAACGACTGAAGAACAAGCTCTTCAGTCGTTTTACAAAACTACTGAAACATAGAAAATAAAACTACTGATATCACAACTACTGAAGAAGTACTCTTCAGCAGTTGTGACAAACTACTGAGGCTTCAGTACTTGATCTTCAGACTTTGACCTTCAGGTGTTTCATCAGCTGATGACTTCAGTAGATATCATCAGCTGATGTCTTCAGTCTTTGTCTTCAGACTTTGTACATCAGTTGTTGATCTTCAGCACTTGTGAACTCTTCAGCTGTTGTACTTCAGTACTTTGGTCTTTCAGCTTCAGCACTTGTGTTCTTCAGCTGTTGTACTTCAGTACTTTGGTCTTTCAGCTTCAGCACTTGTGTTCTTCAGCTGTTGTACTTCAGTACTTTGGTTCTTCAGCTGTTAAGGTCTTCAGTACTTGATCTTCAGCTGTTGAAGTCTTCAGCACTTGTCAAACTACTGATGAGGCTTTCAGCAGTTGTTGTGATACCGTGTGGGACTTAGAGGTTTTCTGATCTTGGCTCATTGGTTCTTTTGGTCCAACAAACTCCCCCTGAACCAATGCAGCCAAAACCTCTAACTTATTTATACTCCCACTTATTGATGGCAAAATGTTGGTCTTTTTCCTTCTTGATCAGTAGAGAAGATGACCCATGTACGCTCCGGCCTGGGAAGAAATCTCAAATATTTGTTTGGCAGAGTATGAATGGGAACTCTGTTTTGGGGAACTGGACACAGAGTTGTTATCCCATTCATGAGATTTACTTCCCCATAATGAGTGTACGACTCTCTTGTGTAGGCCTCAAGGAAGGTGATTTGTTCCTCCATGGTTAGCTCTTCAGCACCTCCTTCAAACAATGATTCCGGCCCATAATACTCAGACAGGTATTTGGCCTGTTTCCCATTCTTTAGCTCCACAGTTGTTATTATTCTGTAAGCAAACTCATCCGGGTGATTACCCTCTAGGAACAACTGGAGCTCATTTTTCCTGACTTCTTCAAGCCTCTTGTAAACTAACCCCTTTTTCACTATTTTGTTTTCCACATCTTCTGAGGGGTTAGATTAGCTTTGTAGGCCTTCTTGAAGTCTTCTAGGATTTCCCAGGGTGAAACTACAAAGACCAGAGAGATCACTTCATCTACGATCTTTTTCACCTGGCCAATGTATCTCCGAGGTATTTGTTCTTATGAATTCTTTGAGAGACCCTGGGATCAGGCCAAATCCTCACTCTTTCCTTTTGATATTGAAAGGTATGCCTGAGAGTGTAAAGTCTGAGGGCTTGCTCCTTCATATTGATGATGGAAGATGTGGCTGCATAAGCTTTGTCAACTCTCTTCAGCAATTCCTCATCATGCTGTTTATGAAGCTCTTCTTCTTCTAGCTTCACTTTAACCATTTGTCTCTGGACTTCAGGAGTAATTGCTGAGGAGTGACTTGTGGCCTTAGGCAACTGAATCACAGCTGAGAGCGGCAGCCTGTCTTCTTCATCTTCGTCATCGTCTTCTAGCCTCAATATCCTTCTCTTCTTCTTCAAGGGTATATCATCGGCTATGGTTTTGAGGGTAAGGGAGTTGGTTTTGGGGTTGCGTTTTGGGTGGTTTTGGTGTGGGAATGTTGACAGGCTGTTCTAGCATCCTTGAGGTGAGTGTGGCTTTTGATTGCTTGGCTAGCTCAGTCCTGCTCCCAGCACCCGCTTCATTCAAAGCTTCAATGACAAGCCCCTTAGTATATACTTCAGATGAACAGATCTTGGTGGTGATTGCCAAGATACTGTCCCTGGACCAAGCTTTGATTTCGATCATTGACCTTCCAAGATATTTTGCAATAAATCTGATCATGATTTCAAGCCTTTCTCTTTCTAACACTTCATAACTTGCCCATCTGTTCTGGATTTCTTCAATCTCTAGTCGTCGAATCTCAGAGTCAAGTTTATTGTGTCATGGCCTTGCCTAAACAGCTGATCAATGATGTTGTCCATTGATCTACTGTGTTCGGCATCAGCCTCTTTTATCAGTAGCGTCATGGCTTTATCTTCAGCAATGTGCTCATCAGCACCTTTCTTTCTCTTATAGGTGAGCATTAGTTGCTGTTCTTTCTCCTCCTCTTCCTTTTCCTCAGATCTTTTCCTCTTCCTTTCTTTCACTGCAGTACTCTCCCCCTTTTTGGTTGCATTGGAGGAAGGGGTTGGTACCGCAGAAAGAGTCTTTTGAACAGCAGCATCAACCAAGGGCTGTAATGTTGAGGAAAGCCTCTCATCAAGGGCTTTGATCACTATATCAGTGATTATTGGGGTGATGAGAGGAAGGGAATTTTGGAGTACAGCACCTATTTGCTCAGGAGGGTTCTGTTCCTGAGAAGTAGGGCCTGAAGCAGAGGCAGGTGGTTGATTTTGGGGTGGCTCTGTGTTTGGGAAACCTTCAAGGGAAGGTGCCATCTGTGGGTGTATGATGGTGGCAGATGGACTTGCATCTTGAGACATCTTGGCCAGCAGCTCTTTGAGTCTGCTAACCTCATCCTCTAGAATGGTATTTTGAGCAACTACATCATAGAAGAAGCTCAGGTCATCATCAGTTGATACTGAATCACCTGACCTCCTGCTTAGAGCAGGATTTACATGCACTGGGTGTAGACCAGTTGGTGCATGTGCCCCTTGTGCTTGGTACTGGGGACTTCCAGCCTCAGGACAATGTCCATCATCAGCTGTTGCCTCTAGGGAGGTCTTAGCAATGTTACCAGCCTCACTCTGGTCATGTGCTGAGTCAGAGGAGTGGCAGCCTCACTAGATATTCTAAGCTCCTTGTCTACACCAGGAGATAGAATTGGGAAACCCCTGTGCTGTGGGTTCTCAGGTGCACTGTGTTCCTCCCCCTCAATTGTAGAGTAATTCCCAGTAGTAAGTGGTTTCTGGGGAGGGGGTGAGGAGTGCAATTGAGTCAGCACTTGTGCAACTATTAAAGTTGGGCTGTGAGGGGTGGTTGTTTGGGGTAAGGGGTTAGAAGCAGTGTGCACCTGGGGTGGATGGTGCTCTTCAATGGCAATCTCCTCAAGTGAGTAAGATCCCAGATAAGTAGGTGCCCCTTGGGTTGCTGCAGGCTCCTGTTGAGAGGAAGCCTGAGCGGCTGTGGCTGGAAGAGTCATTGTATCCACTAGGGGGTTCGGACTAGTGGATATAACCTGCGTTTGTGGTGCAGGAGCATCCTCAGGGGACTCAATTCCCTGAGTAGCCATTTTGGGTTTCTTTTTGGTGGGTTTGGTGGGGACATTGGATTTGGAGGTGGTGGCTGTGGGTTCCAGCTGCGTGGGTTTTCGCAGCTTGGCAGCCAGTTTGAGTGTCCGGTCAGAGTTGTGCCGGGAGTATACTTCAGGCAGAACAGCCGTAGCAGGGACTCCCAGGCCAACAAGTCCCTCAGCATTAAGCTGGTCTATAATAATGGCCATTATGAACCGTGGATAGAGTATCCAACGGTTGGCAGTTAGTTTTTGAGCCATATCTTTGAGCTCTGAAATATAGTTTCTGAAAAATTCAGTGGTTGTTGCTCAAGGATAGAATACATTACCTGCTGCCATTTGGTGGACATTTGATCCCAAGACGATGTCTTAGGGGCCAAACATACATTGACCATATGAAAAATCAGGCGCTCAGCGTCATTAAAGTGTTTCTTCATGATGGTGGTGGCACTGAGATCACTTTGATATCCATGCCGAGCAAATGATAGATCTATGGTGCCCTTCGGATATCCAGCAGGAGAGGTAGCATCACTCAGTTGAAGAATTTTACGGATTGTTGCAGGAGTAATCACTACTTCTTTGTTGTTGACGACTGACCGGAGGGATCGTGTGTTGCTCTCCTCAGGTGTAACAGTAACGTTCATCCAAAATTGGTTCAAGGATTCGGCATGTAAAACGGGGTTCAGAAGGAATGCCTTGTTGTATTGGGACTGAACCATAAGATCGATAGCAGTATCGAACTTAGTCCAGAGCGGCGATTTTGTGAGGTAGGCAACACAGTTGTGTCGCGGTTTAATTTGCATAGACGCCATGGAAGTTTTGGAGAGGAACGTTAGGTTTGAAGAAGATGAAGCATGGAGAGCTCAGGTTAAGGGTATTTATAGGGTACGGGTGAGGAAACGACTGAAGGATGTGGTGTTAGTCATCATTGTTTTAAACGACCGTTGACATGGTATTATCCTTTCAGACGTTGAAACAGCTGAAGTCGTGGTGTTAGGCATCAGTAGTTTAGAAAACTACTGAAGACCGTGGTTTTGACTTCAGATGATTGAAACAACTGAGGACATGGTGTTTGTCATCAGTAGTTATGAAACTACTGAAGACAGTGGTTTTGTCATCAGCTGTTGTAAACAGCTGAAGACTTGGTATTAGTCATCAGTAGTTATAAAAACTACTGAAGACGTGGTTTTGCTTCAGTTGTTTAAAATGAAACAGCAGTTGTACAAACGACTGAAGAGAAAGTTCTCTTCAGCTGTTTTCGTCAATTCTTAGCTTTTCAGCTGTTTCAAACTGTCCTCAACACATTCATCAGTCTTTATGGCTGATTTCAGTTGTTTCATAGGACATCAGTACTTATCTGTTTTTACTGATTGCAGTAGTTATGACTGCATCAGTAGTTGTAACTACTTCAGTAGTTTAGAGCAGATGAAGTACTTCAGTACTTGTGAGACATTTAGCCTTCAGTAGTTATAAAAACTACTGAGGTTAAAAGAGCTCATCAGTACTTATATGTGACAGCACTCATGATCATCAGTATGAATTACTGAGATCATCAGTAGTTGTCACCTATTCTAGCTGCAGCATACCAAGCCTTAACACCAGGTTTTGGAAAGTTGAACTATCCAAAGGCTTAGTAAAAATGTCTGCAAGCTCATCAGCACTAGGCACAAACTTAGGATCAATTAGACCTTTTTCAAAACAATCCCTTATAAAATGATGTCTGATCTCTATATGTTTGGTCCTAGAGTGCTGGACTGGATTTTTGACAATGCAAAGAGCTGAAGCACTATCCATTAACAATGGAGTCTTAGTCTCTGTAATGCCATAATCCAAAAGTTGGTTTTGAAGCCAGAGTACCTGAGATGTACAGCTTGCAGCAGCAATGTACTCTGCTTCCGCAGTGGATGTAGCAACTGAGGTCTGTTTCTTGCTCTGCCAAGAAATCAAGCAGTTGCCTAGGAATTGACATCCACCAGAAGTTGATTTCCTGGTCAACTTACACCCTGCATAGTCACTGTCAGAAAAAGCAACTAATTTACCAGAATGTCTGGTAGAATACCATAAACCTAGAGATGGAGTGCCTTGCAGATATCTAAAGATCCTCTTGACTGCAATCAGATGAGACTCTTTAGGTGCAGCCTGAAATCTAGCACAAACACATGTAGCAAACATAATATCTGGTCTAGAAGCTGTTAAATACATCAAGGACCCAATCATACATCTGTAAAGTGTTTCATCAACCACTTTACCTTTCTGATCTGAGTCCAGTTGTGTGGTGCTGCTCATGGGAGTAGAACAGGGCTTACAGTTTTGTAAATCAAACTTTTGCAAAAGATCTTTTGTATATTGGATTGATGAATAAAAATTCCATCAGCCTTTTGTTTGATTTGCAACCCCAGAAAGAACTGTAATTCTCCCATGGCACTCATTTCAAACTTCTGTTGCATCAACTTTGTAAAGGCATCACACAACTTTGGATCAGAGGATGCAAAAATGATATCATCTACATAAATTTGAACAAGTAGATTATGCTGCCCAGCTTTCTTAATAAATAAAGTCTTGTCTATGGAGCCTCTAGTGAAATTGTTTTCCAGAAGAAAGTTTGATAATGTCTCATACCAGGCTCTGGGAGCTTGTTTTAACCCATAAAGAGCTTTATCAAGCTTATACACCCAATTAGGATGTTTATTGTCCTCAAAGCCTGGAGGTTGACATACATAAACCTCTTCTTTAACTTTTCCATACAAAATGCACTTTTGACATCCATTAGAAAGACTTTAAGTTTTTGATAAGCAGCATAAGCTAAAAACAATCGAATTGCTTCCAGTCTGGCTACAGGGGCAAAGGTTTCATCATAATCAATACCTTCTTCTTGTGCAAACCCCTGAACAACCAGTCTGGCCTTGTTCTTAACAATAAGCCCATTTTCATCAGTTTTGTTCCTAAACACCCATTTAGTGCCTATTGCACACTTACCTGGAGGTAGAGGAACCAGTTCCCACACTTGCTGTTTCTTGAACTGAAGAAGCTCAAGCTGCATGGCATCAACCCATCCATTGTCCTTTAAAGCAATGTGATAATTCTTTGGCTCTTGCTGACTGATGAAGAGAGCATAGAAGCAGAAATTTGACAATTGACTTCTTGTTGATACACCAGCAGTGATATCACCAATGATTTGAGACATAGGGTGATTCTTCAGATCTTGATACACAATGAGATCTGTGCAAGTGTTTGTAGCCGGTTCAGCAGCAATATGGTGATGGTGAATCATTTCCTTGAAACCAATCAGTGGATGGTAATTCAAAGGAAGTTGAATTCGAAGAAATCTCATCAGCATTTGTTGTGGATGGTGCTACTGGCGCTACAGGAACATCAGGTCTAGTTGAGTCAGGCAGCTGATCACTAAACCTGAAGAGGTGAGTACTGCAATCATCATCATCATCAGTAGTACCACCAGGTGGTGAACTGTTGACAGGAGCAACAGCAGGAGTTTGATAAGGAACATATTGCAGTATGTCCAGATCAAATAACTCCACAGGACTTTGTGGAATCTTGTCCTTTGGAGATTCATTAAACTTAACATGTAGAGTTTCTTCAACCATCTTTGTTCTGCAGTTGAAGACTCTGTATGCCTTGCAAGTAGATGAATAACCAACAAAGTATCCTGCATCCACCTTAGGATCAAATTTGTGGAGTTGATCCTTTGTGTTGAGAATAAAACAGGGACACCCAAATGCTTTGAAAAATGAAATCAGTGGAGCCAAATGATGGAGAACTTCATATGGAGTCTTCATCAACCTCTGATTTACTAAAACTCTATTTTGCACATAACAAGCTGTGTTGACAGCTTCGGCCCAAAAGGTCAATGGCAAACCTGAGTCAGCCAGCATGGACCTTGCAGCTTCAATGAGGGTCCTGTTCTTTCTCTCCACTACTCCATTTTGTTCTGGAGTCCTTGGAATGCTGAACTGCCTTTTGATTCCCTTTGAAAGATAGAAGTCATCAAGTGTATGATTTCTAAACTCTGTTCCATTATCACTCCTAATACACTTGACTGGAAGGGAATACTGCTTCTCAATGTACAGCACAAAGTGGATAATCTTCTGAGCAGCCTCATCCTTTGAATGTAGGAAGAAAGTCCATACAAATCTGGAGTAATCATCCACAATTACCAGACAGTATTTCTTCTTTGCCATGCTCATTACTCTCACAGGACCAAATAGATCCATATGCAGTAATTGCAAGCAGGCAGTGGACTTGGACACTTCAATAGGAGGAAATGAGACCTTGTGCTGTTTTCCTTTTAAACAAGCAGTGCAAGTTTCATCACAGTGGAACTCCTTTATTGGTAAGCCTCTGACTAAACTCTTGTGGCTAAGCTGATTCATGTTTTTAAGATTAACATGACCAAGCCTCTTGTGCCACAGTTTAGATTCTTGAGAAGAGGCTTTGGAAAATAGGCAAGGATTACCTTTGAGATCTATCTTCTTAGAGAGATCTAAGGCATACACTCTTCAGTGCTGCCAGTTTTCTTCTCTTCAGTGCTGACAGCAGTTGAAGTTTGAACTTCAGGTGTTAAATCCTGCTCTCCAGTCCTTTCAGGACCTTCAGGATTAACTCCTGAGTTGATCAACTTATTGATCATGTGAATGTCAGCATTTGGACCATCAACATCAGCTGATAGGTTCAAGGAGGACTTGATGCTGACTGCTACTTCTGATTGTGCTGTATCAGAAGGTAGATCACATGATTTGATGGATTGGTTATCACTCTCACCATCAGATTCTACCTCTGCTCTCGGGGTAAATCTGTAGGTGGAGCAGTGTGATTATAGCCAATGCCAAACTTCACATTTGAAGCAGATTGCTTACTAAGAAGCATTTCAAAACCTTTGCATGATTGTACCCATCTATCACACTCGACCTGGGTAACTGCAAGGGTTTCTTTGAGATCTTTGTACTTCTCTAGAAGTACATCTTCTCTAGCCTTATCATCAATTATTTTGCAATTCAGTTTATAAACCTCATCATTTTTATCTTTGAGCACAAACTCAAACTCAGCTTTGTTTTTGGAAATTATTTGTTCTAGCTCAATGTTCTTATTAATCAAAGCTACATTTGCTTCTCTAATGGAAGCAAATGCTGCTATGCATTGTTCAGAACATAATTTGGCTTTTGCCTCAGAGGATACCTGTGATACCTGAGGTGTAGAGGCATTGGAAGATGAAGTATCAGCAGACTCCAAAGCCATAAGAGCTAGATTCCCAAAGGACTGTCACCACCATGTTGACCAGCACCTGAGAACAGTTGATCATGACCAGACAAGTCATCTGGTAAACTGCTCCAGTCAACAACTCCTGGGGTGAAGAAGCTGTGTTGTTGAGATGAAGGTTGTTGATGAGATAGGGAAGGCTGAGGTTCTGGTAATGCATGAGGTTGTGGTGTCATAGGAACTTGAACTTGATTTGACTGTGGCATGTAATAACCAGGGTACTAATATGGCATTTGACCCTGAGGAACAAAATATGCCGGAGATTGTTGTTGAGGATGATGACTAGATGTGACAGGATGTTGCCCTCTGTTTTGTTGACTATTGCCAGGAAAAGTCACAAAGGGTGCAGTAGAGTTTGATCCAGTTGATCTACACTCTCTTGCAAAGTGTCCAAGCCGTTGGCATTTGTGACACCTCAACTTGCTCTTGTCAAAACCAACTTTGGTTTTGCCAGAGAGTCCTGGGAATTTTCTTCCAGTTCTTTTGTAGAACTTCTGAGATCTGATATTTATCAAGGCCATTTGGCTCAAAATATCCATCTCTTCTAAGTCATCATCTGCAATCCCCTTGAGATCATCCATAATGAAACATAAATTGTCATTATTACATCCAGTGAACTGACCATCAACACTTACAAATGCAGAGTTAGAAGTGCTCGAAGAGAAATTAATATGCTCATCATACTGGCATTCAGATGAAGCATATTCTGACTCATGACCCACCAAGGCAGTGTTGCCTTGTATAAAGTCTTCAGTGAGCTTTCCAGATGAAGACAGCTTTCTCTTCTGTTCTATCTCTCTCTCAAAAGTGAGCAATTTCCCATGGAGTTGGGTGAGAGATAGTTTGTCCAAACTTGCACTGGAGCGTAGGACAATAGTATATGTGTCCCATCTCTCAGGCAGTGATCTCAGAAATCTGTTATTCATCTGAATATTGGTGTATTCAAGTTTGACCATTTTTAGTTCAGAGATCAAACAAGAAAACCGCTCATATTGTTGAGTCAGTGTCTCGCCCTTTCTATGAGAGAATGTCTCATATTGTTGGGCAAGAATTTCTCTATTATTTGCCAAGACCTCATCTGTTCCTCCAAATTGTTCTTTCAAAGCAATCCAGAGGTCATGGGCAGTTTCATGATGCATTAGCCCAGAATAGATTTCATTGGGCAAAGCCATGGCCAGAATTCCATGGGCTTTTGCATCAATCTCAAGCAACTTTTTATCCTC
Organism: Flaveria trinervia; assembly: GCA_025506515.1. Classification (NCBI taxonomy): domain Eukaryota; kingdom Viridiplantae; phylum Streptophyta; class Magnoliopsida; order Asterales; family Asteraceae; genus Flaveria; species Flaveria trinervia. The sequence continues at coordinate 47,792,941 of CM046446.1, forward strand.
ATCTGAATATTGCTCCCTCCTCTTCGGAACCATTTGATTGGTTTCCGGGTTATTCACCATAGGCTTGTGTGGACCATGTACCACTGATGTCCAACACCCTGCGCTGTTAACAGACAGGTGATGGAGCATACGTCTTTGCCATATGTTATACTCATTCCTAACCAGCATAGGAGGCTTGGTTGAGGAACCAGTATTGTGAGGATCATTGGAGGGAGTGGTCATTTTCAGTTCAAAAACAGTTTAGTTCAAGTTTTAAAAAAAATTTTAGACAAACCACAACAAACTCAATGAGAACCAAGAATAAGATCTCAGGATGAATGAGCAGAATTACAGAAAATTCAATCTCTATAACCGTTTCTTGCAAAAACAAAAGCTAATTCAATCAAACTTGGATCTTGAATAGCAGTTTCAATGATCAATTATTAGATCGATCAATGATTAACCTGCTCTGATACCATTTGACAGGATCAGTGATCACAAGTTTGATGTATCAGAATATAAAGCAGCGGAATACAACCACGAATTAGACCAATTGTAGCAAGCTAACGATATATGTGAGCATTAAGATCGCATACAGTTATAGGGAGAGAATATGTATTTCTGATTTCTAGGAATGTTTATAGATGAGGAATATTTCTAATCGAATCAATCATTCATTCCATTCAATTCCTCATTTCATTCAATGATTACAATAGGTTGTCACTCCTTATATAGAGTGCAACAGTCACTGCTGTTATCACGGAAAGTGACAACTGGCAGATCCAATACAGAAATAACTAAATCTTAACAAACTACTGAAATCTTCACAACTACTGAGAACATATCAGCAAGTTAAGTACAAAATATAAAACTACTGAAACTACAACGACTGAAGAACAAGCTCTTCAGTCGTTTTACAAAACTACTGAAACATAGAAAATAAAACTACTGATATCACAACTACTGAAGAAGTACTCTTCAGCAGTTGTGACAAACTACTGAGGCTTCAGTACTTGATCTTCAGACTTTGACCTTTAGGTGTTTCATCAGCTGATGACTTCAGTAGATATCATCAGCTGATGTCTTCAGTCTTTGTCTTCAGACTTTGTACATCAGTTGTTGATCTTCAGCACTTGTGAACTCTTCAGCTGTTGTACTTCAGTACTTTGGTCTTTCAGCTTCAGCACTTGTGTTCTTCAGCTGTTGTACTTCAGTACTTTGGTCTTTCAGCTTCAGCACTTGTGTTCTTCAGCTGTTGTACTTCAGTACTTTGGTTCTTCAGCTGTTAAGGTCTTCAGTACTTGATCTTCAGCTGTTGAAGTCTTCAGCACTTGTCAAACTACTGATGAGGCTTTCAGCAGTTGTTGTGATACCGTGTGGGACTTAGAGGTTTTCTGATCTTGGCTCATTGGTTCTTTTGGTCCAACAAAGGTTGATACGGTTAGCAGAACTATCCATGTGATATCTATTATTGTATAATATTATTTTATAACTTGTTCCTTTTTCATGTATTCTATTAAGCTTTCACAAATATTTCGAGGCACAAATCAATATTCCCCCAATTTAAACAAATATAATTAGAAATCATATCTTCTTTGTCGTGTTACCTTGATTTGACTTATTTTCATCAATCGCACATTGAGTTTAATGTTTGACATGTAATTACTTTCATTCGATAACGATAGTCTGATTCTTGATTCTTATTGAGTGCTAAGAGTGGTTTTATTGATCATTTTAAACTCGTATCCGTGCTCTAGAGCTTAATGAAGGATTTCATGATTCAAATGTCATCATATGGATAGAATTTAGTATATTTATGAGCCAAGAGTGTTCAAAGAAGTTGGTGGAGTGTTGTGGATGCATTTTGTGCACAAGAGGATCGATTTCAGAGGTGATTTGTTTATTTACATATTCAGTTTTGGTTTCTATTTGAATGTAGATACTATTTGCCCTTTGTGGGTGTTTACTTGGATTACATTGACCATTACCATCGAATTTGATTAATTTAGTTTAGGACGGTGTTTAAAAGGGTTGAAAATTAAAATGGTAGAGTAAAAAAGGTTGATACGGTTAGCAAAAACTATCCATGTGGTAACTATTATTAAATAACGTTTTTGTATAACTAGTTCCTTTTTCATGTATTCTATTAAACTTTCACAAATACTTTGATGCACAAATCTATAATCCCCCAATTTCGAATGAATAAGAAAGAAATCTTATATTTTTGGTGGTGTTATTTTGATTTGACTTATTTTTCATCAATCACATATTGAGTTTTATGTTTGACGTGTAATCACTTTCATTCCATAATGATAGTTTGCTTCTTGATTCTTATTGAGTGACAAGAGTGGCTTTATTGATCATTTTCAACTCGCATCCATGGTCTAGAGCTTAATGAAGGATTTCATGGATCAAAATTCATCATATTGATAGAATTTAGTATATTTGTGAGCCAAGTGTGTTCAAAGATGTTTGTGGAGTGTTGTGGATGCATTTTTTGCTTAATGAAGGATTTCATGGATCAAAATTCATCATAACGTTTTTGTATAACTAGTTTTTCATGTATTCTATTACGTTTCACAAATTCTTTGATGCTAAAACTATAATCACCCAGTTTCAATTGAAATAATAAGAAATCTTATCTTCTTCGTTGTGTTACCTTGATTTGACTTATTATTCATCAATCACACATTGAGTTTTATGTTTGATGTGCAATTACTTTCATTCCATAATGATAGTTTGATTCGTGCTTCTTATTGACTAATAAGACTGGTTTTATTGTCATTTACAATTCGTATCCGTGGTCTGGAGCTTGATAAAGGATTTCATTGATCAAGAGTCATCATTTGGATAGAATTTATTAGATTTGTGAGCGAAGAGTGTTGAAAGATGTTTGTGGAGTGTTTTGGATGCATTTTGCAAACAAGAGGATTGATTTCAAAGGTGATTTGTTTATATTCATGTTCGGTTTTGGTTTCTATTTGAATGTAGATACTATTTGCTCTTTGTGGTTGTTTAGTTGATTACATTGATCATTACCATCAAACATGATTAGTTTAGTTCAGCAGGGTGTTTAGAAGGCTTGAAAATCAAAACGGTAGAATAGAAAAGGTTGATATGGTTAGCAGAACTATCCATGCGATATCTGTTATTGTATAACATTTTTGTATAACTTGTTTTTTTTCATGTATTCTATTAAGCTTTCACAAATATTTCGATGCACAAATCAATATTCCCCCAATTTCAATAAAAATATTAAGAAATCTTATCTTCTTTGTCATGTTCCTTTGATTTGACTTATTTTTATCAATCGCACATTGAGTTTGATGTTTGACGTGTAATTACTTTCATTCCATAACGATAGCCTGATTCTTGATTCTTATTAAGTGATAAGAGTGCTTTTATTGATTATTTTCAACTCGTATCCTTGGTCTAGAGCTTAATGAAGGATTTCATGGATCAAAAGTCATCATATGGATAGAATTTAGTAAATTTGTGAGTCAAGAGTGTTCTAAGATGTTTGTGGAGTGTTGTGGATGCATTTTGGGCACAATAGGATCGATTTCAGAGGTGATTTGTTTATTTTCATATTCGGTTTTGGTTTCTATTTGAATGTAGATACTATTTGCCTTTTGTGGTTGTTTAATTTGATTACATTAACCATTACCATCTAATTTGATTAATTTAGTTTAGGACGGTGTTTAGAAGGCTTGAAAATCAAAATGGTAGAGTAAAAAAGGTTGTACGGTTAGCAAAAACTATCCAGGCGATAACAATTATTATATACATTTTTGTATAACTAGTTCCTTTTTCATGTATTCTATTAAACTTTCACAAATACTTTGATGCACAAATCTATAATTGCCCAATTTCGATTGAATAAATAAGAAATATCATCTTCTTAGCCGTGTTACCTTGATATGACTTATTTTTCATCAATCACACATTGAGTTTCATGTTTGACGTGTAATTACTTTCATTCCATAACGATAGTTTGATTCCTGATTCTTGCTGAGTGACAAGAGTGGTTTTATTGATCATTTTCAACTCGTATCCATGGTCCGGAGCTTAAAGAAGGATTTCATGGATCAAAAGTCATCATATTGATAGAATTTAGTATATTTGTGAGCCAAGTGTGTTCAAAGATGTTTGTGGAGTGTTGTGGATGCATTTTTTGCATAAGGGGATCGATTTCAAAGGTGATTTGTTTATTTTCATGTTCGGTTTTGGTTTCTATTTGAATGTAGATAGTATTTTCCCTTTGTTGTTGTTTAGTTGATTACATTGACCATTACCATCGAATTTGATTATTTTAGTTTAGGATGGTGTTTAGAAGGTTTGAAAATCGTTATGGTAGAGTAAAAAAGGTTGATACGGTTAGCAAAAACTATCTATGCGATAACTATTATTATATAACGTTTTTGTATAACTAGTTCCTTTTTCATGTATTCTATTAACGTTTCACAAATACTTTGATGCAAAAACTATAATCACCAAGTTTCAATTGAAATAATAAGAAATCTTATCTTCTTGGTGGTGTTACCTTGATTTGACTTGTTATTCATCAATCACACATTGAGTTTTATGTTTGACATGTAAATACTTTCATTCCATAATGATAGTTTGATTCGTGCTTCTTATTGAGTGATAAGACTGGTTTTATTGATCAATTACAATTCGTCTCCATGGTCTAGAGCTTGATAAAGGATGTCATTGATCAAGAATCATCATTTGGATAGAATTTAGTAGATTTGTGAGCGAAGAGTGTTAAAATATGTTTGTGGAGTGTTTTGGATGCATTTTGCAAACGAGAGGATCGATTTCAAGGTGATTTGTTTATATTCATGTTCGGTTTTGGTTTCTATTTGAATGTAGATACTATTTTCCCTTTGTGGTTGTTTCGTTGATTACATTGACCACTACCCTCGAATAAGATTAGTTTAGTTCAGGAGGGTGTTTATAAGGCTTGAAAATCAAAATGGTAGAGTAAAAAAGGTTGATACGGTTAGCAGAACTATCCATGTGATATCTATTATTGTATAACATTTTTGTATAACTTGTTCCTTTTTCATGTATTCTATTAATATTTTACAAATATTTTGATGCACAAATCTATATTCCCCCAATTTAAATTAAAATAATAAGAAATCATATCTTATTTGTCGTGTTACCTTGATTTGACTTATTTTCATCAATCGCACATTGAGTTTGATGTTTGACATGTAATTACTTTCATTCCATAAGGATAGTCTGATTCTTGATTCTTATTAACTGATAAGAATGGTTTTATTGATCATTTTCAACTCGTATCCATGGTCTAGAGCTTAATGAAGGATTTCATGGATCAAATGTCATCATAGGGATAGAATTCAGTATATTTATGACCCAAGAGTGTTCAAAGAAGTTTGTGGAGTGTTGTCGATGCATTTTGTGCACAAGAGGATCGATTTCATAGGTGATTGGTTTATTTGCATATTCGGTTTTGGTTTCTATTTGAATGTAGATACTATTTGCCCTTTGTGGGTGTTTACTTTGATTACATTGACCATTACCATCGAATTTGATTAATTTAGTTTAGGGTGGTGTTTAAAAGGCTTGAAAATCAAAATGGTAGAGTAAAAAAGGTTGATATGGTTAGAAAAAACTATTCGTGCGATGACTATTATTAAATAACGTTTTTGTATAACTAGTTTCTTTTTCATGTATTCTATTAAACTTTCACAAATACTTTGATGCACAAATCTATAATCGCCCAATTTCGATTGAATAAATAAGAATCTTATATTTTTGGTGGTATTATTTTGATTTGACTTATTTTTTGTCAATCACACATTGAGTTTTAGGTTTGACGTGTAATTACTTTCATTCCATAAATATAGTTTGCATCTTGATTCTTATTGAGTGACAGGAGTGGCTTTATTGATCATTTTCAACTCGTATGCATGCTCTAGAGCTTAATGAAGGATTTCATGGATCAAAAGTCATCATATGGATAGAATTTAGTATATTTGTGAGCCAAGTGTGTTGAAAGATGTTTGTTGAGTGTTGTGGATGCATTTTGTGCATAAGGGGATCGATTTCAGAGGTGATTTGTTTATTTACATGTTCGGTTTTGGTTTCTATTTGAATGTAGATACTATTTCCCCTTTGTGGTTGTTTCGTTGATTACATTGATCACTACCCTCGAATAAGATTAGTTTAGTTCAGCAGGGTGTTTATAAGGCTTGAAAATCAAAATGGTAGAGGAAAAAAGGTTGATACGGTTAGCAGAACTATCCATGCGATATCTATTATTGTATAACATTTTTGTATAACTTGTTCCTTTTTCATGTATTCTATTAAGCTTTTACAAATATTTCGATGCACAAATCTATATTCCCCAAATTTAAATTAAAATAATAGGAAATCATATCTTATTTTTCGTGTTACCTTGATTTGACTTATTTTCATCAATCGCACATTGAGTTTGATGTTTGACAAGTAATTACTTTCATTCCATAACGATAGTCTGATTCTTGATTCTTATTGAGTGATTAGAGTGTTTTATTGATCATTTTCAACTCGTATCCATGGTCTAGAGCTGAATGAAGGATTTCATGGATCAAATGTCATCATATGGATAGAATTTAGTATATTTATGAGCCAAGAATGTTCAAAGAAGTTCGTGGAGTGTTGTGGATGCATTTTGGGCACAATAGGATTGATTTCAGAGGTGATTTGTTTATTTTCATATTCGGTTTTGGTTTCTATTTGAATGTAGATACTACTTGCCCTTTGTGGTTGTTTACTTTGATTACATTAACCATTACCATCGAATTTGATTAATTTAGTTTAGGATGGTGTTTAGAAGGCTTGAAAATCAAAATGGTAGAGTAAAAAAGGTTGATACGGTTAGCAAAACTATCCATGCGATAACTATTATTATATAACGTTTTTGTATAACTAGATCCTTTTTCATGTATTCTATTAACGTTTCATAAATACTTTGATGCAAAAACAATAATCACCCAGTTTCAATTGAAATAATAAGAAATCTATCTTCTTGGTGGGGTTACCTTGATTTGACTTATTATTCATCAATCACACATTGAGTTTTATGTTTGAGGTGTAATTACTTTCATTCCATAATGATAGTTTGATTCGTGCTTCTTATTGACTAATGACTGCTTTTATTGATCATTTACAATTCGTATCCGTGGTCTAGAGTTAGATAAAGGATTTCATTGATCAAGAGTCATCATTTGGATAGAATTTAGTAGATTTGTGAGCGAAGAGTGTTAAAAGATGTTTGTGGAGTGTTTTGGATGCATTTTGCAAACGAGAGGATCGATTTCAAAGGTGATTTGTTTATATTCATGTTCGGTTTTGGTTTCTATTTGAATGTAGATACTATTTGCCCTTTGTGGTTGTTTCGTTGATTACATTGATCATTACCCTCGAATAAGATTAGTTTAGTTCAGCAGGGTGTTTATGCAGGACCGTTTAAGGCTTTAACACAATTACAACACAACGACACAAAAAGAGGAGATTAACTAAACTTTAATCAAATAGTGAACTGGGTTAACCAAAGTGATACAAAGAGCACAAGTAAAGTAAGAGACAGAACAAGAGAGTTTGGTTTTCAAGAATGTAGTATATTGCTTTCTCTATGTTCTTTTACAAGTGTTTCAAAGCATAAGATAAAAGATACAAGAACATGAGATACTTATACTACATCCTATAGCTGGCTATACTTTGAAAGCCAGCTAGACACAATTGACTAGACACACAAACAAAATCAATTGTAGAGTCAAAAGGCAGATTGCCTTTTGACTTGTGACTATGACATGCCATAGCTCACATCCTTATCTATTACAAAAAGGATAAAGTACATAAAGTAGAAAGTATACAGACTCAAGACCTCAATGTACAGTTACCAAAAGCATGGACCTTTTCACTAACTCATGTAAGTTGTGACTTGCAGAGGTACAGCGGAAAGGTGTCCAGCTTTACAGAAAAGTACATCAGAAAAAGCATGTCTTAAAAGTCTTTGGAAGAAATCTGTCTTCATAACTTGAAGCTTGAGAAGACTTTGTCTCTGAGGCTTCGGAAGACTTCATCTTTGGCTTCGGAAGATATTGGTCTTGGCTTTGGAAGTTTTTACACTTAGAGTATTTTCTAATGCATTGTGTAAAACTTCTGAAGCATTCTTCACTTCAGTACTTAGTGCATGTTGCTGAGACACTTTGGATGTTTTGGGTTGCATCAGACTTAAGGAATCCTTACAAACTCCCCTTAGGCTAATGCTACCAAAACACTTAGAAGATCTTCAGATGTTGGTAGTCTTCAGTACAATCAAGACCATTCCTTTCTTCATTAGATGGTCAGGATCATCAACATTCTCATAGTATCTTCTCATCTCAAAGAGATCATGTAGAGGTAAGTTGATTATGTCTTGCCAGGAGTAGACATTCTCAACACCTCGATCTCTGAAAACATGCCATCTTTCTGGATTGGTAGAATAAGTCCAGGACAAGATAGGTGTCTCAGTTGTTAGAGGAGCCACTTGCATAGGAGTTGATTGGGCTGCCTCATCATGCACTTCCTCAGGTTGATCTGGTTCAGCCTGAGGTGTAGAGGTAGATGACTTTGGCTTCTTCTTCTTAGTCTTTGGTTTAGAAGCCATTTTCTTCTTTCTCTTAGATGTCTTTAACTGAGAAGACTGGTCTGCAGCACCATGTTGATCATCAGTGTCTTTCTCAGTTGGGTGTTCCTCCCTCACAGGTTCAGAAGGAGAGAGAGTTTGACCCTGTCTTGGATTAGAAGATGAAGTTTGCTGAGGCTTAGCTGGAGGTTCTGGTTGAGGTGTCTCAGGTTGTTCAAACTTCACCTCCACTTCAGGTGGGACTTGACTTGGAAGAGAGTGCAAGTCAATCAGTTCTCCACTTTTAATCTTCGGCTTGATCACCCTTATATGCTCATCCATTGTAGATAGAGACATGGGGCCAAGTCTCCTTCCGGAGAATCCATATAGCTTCAAGAAGCTCATCATTCTTTGTCTGTCAGCAGACTTCTTTGCATTCTTTTGAATGATGGCTCTTGACTTTGCAGCTTCTTCCCTTAGCTTCCTTTTGGTTGTTTTTCTTTCTTTGACTAGCTCAAGCTCAAGTTGCTTTAGGTACTCGAACTCAATGAAGTCATAGGACAGGGGAAGAAGTGCATTTGCCTGATAGAAGCCTGTGGCACTCAGGTAGTTGATCATCTTGATCCTATCTTCTTCTTTATCTACCTGAGGTTCTTGTGGAGCCACATCTTCCTATGCAGGACTTTCTTGAACTGGAGAGAGAGTGGGAGCATGCTTGTAAAGCCTTTTCTGTCTCTTCTCCTCTTTGAATTGGAGAAGTAACCTTGCATCCTCTTTCTCCTTCATATCTCTTGACACTTCCATGTCAGCCAGTTCATTTAACTCTTCTAAGGGGAGGGAGATGATTTCATCCATATCATAGTTCCTGGTTTGTAAATAGGTAATCCTGACTGCCCTTAACTCATCATCTTGAGTATTTGGTCTGGGAGCAGCCCTGATTGCAGCTTGCATGAAGGTAGATGACCCAGAAGAACTTTCTCCCCTTAGCCTCCTTTTCCTCTCTCTCTCTCTTCCTCCTCAATTTCCTCAGGAGTCATTTTCCTTTTCCCTTTATCACCAACAGACCTTTGTGACTCAGGGTGGATTGAGGCTTGGCCTTCATTGCTTGGTGTAGCTTCCATGCTCTGGCCAGAGAGAGGGTGAGAAACACCTTCACCAGCAGGTGTTTCAGATGGAGTTTGGACCTCTGTAGCAGTTGTTGATGATGAGACAGGGGTCTCAGGTTCTGCCACTGGGCCTTAAGTCAAGGTTTCCCCTATGAAACTAATCTTAGGGTCCACCTCAACATCCAGTTGACCGATGACATTGCCTGATTGCCTATGTCTCCTTCTTAGAGAAAACTCTGCAAGGATCCTTTCTTGGATTCTTTGAGCCAGCCAATCAGCTTGTCTTGAATTGCTTGGATTGACAAGTGGCATGTTGACTAAATCCAGTCTTTCATAGAAGCTCAGGCTTTGGAACTGAAAAACTTCTTGTTGGCCTTGAACTCTGTGAAGTATAAGGGCTCTTCTATCCTCATCATACCTCCACCTTATGATGTAGTTGCCAGTTCCTTGTGGTGGAGATGAGACAGCCCTTGGTATACCTTCCTCAAACAGACTCCTGATGATTGAGTCTATAGAGTCCACATTAATGTGAACTTGAGGAAGTTGCTGAGAATGCACAACACAGTGAGGATGGTGAGTCCTCTATGTCCATTCTCTTTGAAGAACTCCCAGGTTCTTTGGTTGTAACAACTTTCTCCCCCTTTTTGGTAGCAGCACGCACTTGCATAGGTGAGCTGTTTCCTGGTTGAGTTGTCCTTAAAGGTCTCTCAGCTAGTTGTTCCTGCAGATATGAAATCTGAAGTTGCTGATCATTGACCTGGTTTTGTAAGGTAGTCACTGAGATTCCAAGTGACTAACCTTAGAGACTAAATAGGTGCATGTTTTTGACAATTTCTGCACCTTTAGTCTCAAATTCCCCTCATCTTCATCAGAAGAATCAGTGGGGGATGAGATGATTGGACCGAAGTCCTCTCGCTCACCACTAGCTTGAGTTTCTTGGCTGCTGGTTTTCCTCTGCTCACTGGCAGCCTTAGTTGAGATGCCAGGGAGCTGAGTTGCCATGGTGGAGGTCTTAATGATGTAATCACTTTCAAAAGTGAGAGCCTCTTCCATATGGACATCCTGAACAAGTTCAGAAGTGTCCACCTCAGTAATAGGTGACTGATATGGGATAGACTGAGGAGAGTCAGAGGTACTCATCTCTCTTTGAGTAGGTGATGGGAAGAGAGACTCATGGTACTCACTGAATCCTAAGTCTTCATCAGTATAGAAGGATAGGTTGGGAATTGGTTGGTTGAGATCCAAAGCTGGGGTGGTAGCTGTCCCCGGAAGGTTGTTCACTTGAGTGTTGAGACTCAGAGTGAAGGCTTAGGCTGTTGGGCTAGTGAGCTCATCACGCTGAGCATGAGGAACCTCAGCACTGATTCTTGGAAAATGGGAGTGGTCTGCTCCTCAGGAGAAGTGGGAGCTCCAGTATCCACTTCTTCCTGTATGAGTGAGTATATGGGTGCCTCCTCAGACTGAATAGTCTGAGCAGGGTTTCGTTTGTATTTTCTTTGGTAGGTGATGGATATTTGGGGCTGTGTAGGTGGTTGGAAGCAGCAGTGTGGGTTCAACACTAGCTTGTGCTGCTAGGTTGTCACCTTGAGCAATGAGCTCTAACATTTTTGGGACTAGGGCTGTTTCTACCCCTAGAAGCCTATAGTGGGCTTCTTCATTATTTTAAAGATGCGGGCTTCATCTGTCCCAATTTAAGAATATTACTTGTTTCCCTCAACTGTGAGCCCAGTTAACAGTTAGAATGTGTTGAACATATCTAGGAACATGTAATACTCTAAGGAGTCTAAGTTTGCAAGTAAATTAGTATAAACAAATTGTGAATACCTAAACATGACCCCCTGAACCATTCCATGAACTATAAAGGAGAGATCCTCAGGAATCTGGTCCCATCCACCATGCTTGTTTGATAAGCTCTGGATAACCACGTGGAGCAGGTATTCCACTGGATGGAGACCTTCCCTTTCCTGAAGGTCTTTACAGAGAAATCTCCTTCGTAGCCCATCTGCTCAAAGGAATGATTTACAGCTTCCTTTGGGAAGAACACCTCACCTTCTTCACCATCCAGCTGAAGATGTCGGTGATGATGGCCGGAGTGATGAAGATTGTTCTCCCTTGCACTGTGGCAGATAGTGCCTTCTCCCCGTCCATAATGACCTCTTGGCAGGTCTTCCAGAATTCAAGCAACTGATCCTCACAGAGTGGAGGATCAATGGTTAGGGAGGTGAAGTAGTGAGACAGAGACAAGAAACGGCAAACCTCTAAGAAATAAGGATCTTTCTCAGAGCATAACAGAGCAACTTGATTATGTTGTCTGTGTAGCTACATGGTAAAGTTGGGATCATTTCTATGAGCAAGGTTAGCCATTGTAAGGTAGCTTAGAGATGAAGAAGAAATTTCAGAGAGAAGATTTTAGGTTTTAGGTTGAAAAGCAGATGAGAGAAGAGGGGGAAACCGTTGGGTTTATATGAGAGAGAGGGATTTCAGATAAAGTTTAATGAAAAAGGATAAACTTTGAAATCCGAACGTCGGTCCCACCTCTGAAAAAGTAGTTTTCTTTTGCTCAAAAAGTAGTTTTCTTGGAATTCGAAAAGCTTCCGAAGGTAAATTATCTTCGGAAGTTTTAATGAAAAAGCTTCCGAAGCTAAAATGACTTCGGAAGAATTTCCTGAGAGTATTTGATGATTTTGCTTCGGAAGAAAAAATTAAGACTTGAAAGCTTTGTATAGGGATCAATATAGCTTCCGAGAGTTAATTATTGCTTCGGAAGGAAATGGTCCTTGAAAATAAGTAAGTGTCTAAGATAACTATTTACGCTTCGGAAGATAAAATTGAAATTTCTTCCGAAGATATTTCTTAGATAGTTAAATATTTTGAAGATGTGATTTTCTTCCGAAGTTAAAATGAATAACTTCCGAAGTATAAAATCATCAATTAATCTAAAGAAAATCTTCCAATCCAAGGAAAAACATGAGCTTATGAAGATGATTTACTAGACAACTTAGAACACACATTTTTAAGAATAATAAGAATTAGTTTTAAGAAAAATTTACTCAAGGTTGATCATCCCAATAGCTGATATTAGATATTTAAATCTTTGTTCATCAAAAGCCTTTGTAAACAAATGAGCATATTGGTCACCTGTGTGAACCTTGACAAGTTTAATTAATCCTTTTCATAATTATCTCTTATTAAATGATACCTGATGTTGATGTGTTTGGTCCTTGAGTGCTGCACAGGGTTCTCAGTGATAGAGATAGCACTATTGTTGTCTATGTGGATAGGAGTCTCTTTGAAGTTAAATCCATAGTCCAGCATCTGATTTTGAATCCAAAGAACTTGAGCACAGCAGCTTGCAGCAGCATTGTATTCAGCCTCAGCAGTTGATGCAGACACACAGGATTGTTTCTTGCATTGCCATGAGACAATCCTTCCACCAAGGAATTGACACCCCTAGATGTAGACTTTGCAGTCATGTTGCAACCACCATAATCACTGTCTGTATAGGCATACAGATTGAAATTAGGATTCTTTGGATACCATAGACCAAGTGTTGAAGCACCTTTGAGGTATCTTAAAATTCTTTTCACAATGATTAAGTGAGACATCTTAGGGTTGGCTTGATATCTTGCACATACATGTAGCAAACATGATATCAGGCCTGCTAGCTGTAAGATACATAAGAGACCCAATCATAGCCCTGTATACGTGTTCATCTACACACTGCCCCTCAAGATCTGGACCAAGGGAGTGGTTTCTGGCTATGGATGTCTTAGCAATCTTACAATCAGTCATGTTGAACCTCTTGAGTATGTCTTGAACATACTTTGACTGACTTATGAAGATGCCATCCTCAACCTGCTTCACTTGAATTCCCAGAAAGAAGTTGAGTTCTCCCATTGAACTCATTTCAAATCTGTCTGTCATCAGCTTCTCAAAGTCTTTGCAGATCTTTGGATTGGTTGAACCAAGATGATGTCATCTACATATACTTGAACCAGCAATAAGTCATTTCCCTATCCTTTGATGAAGAGAGTTCCATCTATAGCACCTCTCCTGTAACCATGTTTACAGAGATACTCAGAAAGTGTCTCATACCACTTCCTGGTGCCTGATGCAGCCCATAAAGAGCTTTGTCAAGCTTGCAGACATAATCAAGATGATCAGGGTCTACAAACCAGTGGTTGTTTGACATAAACCTCCTCATCAATCACTCCATATAAGAAAGCACACTTTACATCAAGTTGATAGACTTTGAAGTTCTTGGATGCAACAAATGCCAGGAATATCCTAACAGCTTCTAGTCTCGCTATAGGAGCAAAGACATCAGTGTAGTCAATCCCTTCTTCTTGTGTGTATCTTTGAACAACTAGTCTTGCCTTGTTCTTGATGATGATTCCTCTATCATCCTTCTTATTCCTAAAAACCCATTTGGTGCCAATGGTACTCTTCCCATGAGGAAGTGGACAAAGGTTCCAAACTTTCTGCCTTTTGAATTGAAGCAGCTCTTGTTGCATAGCTTCAACCCAACTTCTATCCTTTAGAGCTTCATCAACTTTCTTTGGCTCTATCTGAGATAAGAAACAAGAGTGAAGACAAATATTGCTTCATGAGTTTGTCCTCTTGTTCTTACCCCTGTGTCAACATCTCCAATGATGTTTGTGGTGGGGTGAGACCTGTGGATCCTTAGCTGAGGGGTCACAGCAAGTTGCTGAGAGAGATCCAAATTTGAGAAATTTAGATCTAGCTTAAAGATTTACCCTCCACATTATCACACTTATCAAATTAACTTGATCCAATGAGTGTGTGACATCATTGATGTTGTCATCTATGGTATGGTTATTAGCATCAAGAAATTCCTGATCACTATCACCATCACCATTGTTGTCTTCTACAATTGAGGTATCTTTATCTGGTTGAGAAGCCTCTAAGCTGGAATTTGAAGGCATACCAGATGTATCAGCTGAATTTGTCATTGTTGTGCTGATAGAAACTTCATTTGTTGAAGTAGTTTCAACTTGAGCTGAAGATGTATGACTTGAAGATCTTCCTAGCTCAAATCTGGGTCAGGATCACCTGTATTTAAATTTTCTGCAGATCCTAAAACATGTTCACAAGATTTGTTAAAACAGTTGGTAACTAAATCAAGATCAAACAGCCAATCCGGACCAAACCAGAACACATGGTGGGTGTTCATTGAAAGTCACATTGGCTGACTCCTCAACTATTCTAGTTCTGAGATTGTATACTCTATAAGCTTTAGCTTGAGAGGAGTATCCAATGAAGTGTCCATCGTCTGATTTCTCAGCAAACTTGGCGATTTGATCTTTGGTATTCAAGATGGTGCAGGGACATCCAAATGACCTGAGAAAACCAATGAAAGGTTTCCTCTTGTGCCAAAGTTCATAAGGGGTCTTACCATATGTCTTAACTACTAAAACTCTGTTTTGCACATAGCAAGCAGTATTAACTGCCTCTGCCCAGAAGGTGATAGGCAGTTTAGAGTCAGACAACATAGTTCTTGCAGCTTCAATAAGTGTCCTGTTTCTCCTCTCAGCAACTCTGTTTTGCTGAAGAGTCCTGGGAGCACTATATTGTCTTGTAATACCTTTTTCATCACAAAATGTATCAAGGATTTGGTTCTTTAATTCAGTTCCTTGATCACATCTTATGGTTTTGACCTTATGATCACATTGATTCTCAACTTTTAAGATGAAATTCTTAGAATCTCAGGTTTCATCCTTAGTTCTATGGAAAAAGACCCAAGTGAATCTTGTAAAGTCATCTGTGATCACCAAACAGTAAGAGGTCTTTCCTAAACTCATTACACTGGGGGCCAAGAGATCCATATGTAACAAGTGTAGGGGAGTAGTGATGGAGTTCTTTTCCTTAGGCTTGTGAGATACCTTGTGTCGCTTCCCTTTCAGGCATGCAACACAAAGATCATCACTTGTAAACTCTTTCTTTGGCATTCCAGTTACCAGATCATGTTTAATCAATTTATTTATGTCTTAAAGTTTACATGGCACATTCTTTTATGCCATAGGAAAGACTCATCACTATTTGCTTTAGATAGAAAGCATGAAACTTCTCCAGAAGGAGATGTTTCTTGCAAATCCATCTTGTACATGTTCCCTTTCCTGGGGGCTCTGAGCAGGATATGCTCATGAGGAATGACCACTCCTGGCTTGAGAACAATGCACTCATGCTCAGTAAAGAGCATGTTATGACTCTGATCACAAATTGGGATACACTCAGAAGATTGTACCCAAGCTCCTTAACAAAGTTTACCTTCTCGATGCTGAGCTTACCATTTGTGACCTTGCCCCTTCCAAAAATGTAACCACCTTCATGTCCTCCAAAAGCAACTGGTCCTCCATCAATTCTCTCAAAATTATGGAGTAGAGACCTATTGCCTGTCATGTGCCTGGAACAGCCACTGTCAATTATCCAGACATTCCTGTTTGTCTTGAGCTGTTCCTGCATAAAGAAAATGATTATTACATTTGGAAACCCAAGCCTTACTTGTTTTGGGCTCACTAAGTGTAATAGAAGGTAATGCAATAGTAATAGATCCTATGGTTGTACTATGGGGATCTTCAGCTGTTGTTGATGGAGAAATTTCAGTCATTTGGTCTTTCTTAGACTTCCACACCACCTTTGGAGTCTTGGACTTGACCTTCAAAACCTTAGAAGCTTTTGGAACTCACACATTTTGATGACTGAACCTTCGAAGATTCTACAGTCACTGCAGCAGACTTTAGTGCTTCGGAAGAACTCTTTTCTTCCGAGACCAAGTTTACTTCCGAAGGTAATTTTCCATTTACCTTCTTCTTTGATTTGGAGCTTCCGAAGGAAACAGACTTTCCTTCCGAAGCTTGAGACTTCTTGAGATTCTTTGAAGTCTTTGAATTGGTCATGTGGATGGTACTTTTAGGATTGTATGGGCAATCCTTGGCAATGTGAGAAGTACTTTCACACATGACACATAACATTTTCTTCTTCAAAGGAGTCTCCATTTGAGAGCAAGACTGGCTTTGGTCACATTCCTTCTCCACCTTCATCTTGGTAGATGCTGAGACAGTTCTTTTGGGCTGTGAACTGTTCTTGGAGTTTGATGGTCCAGGCTGTGCAGTAGTGGTACACAGCAGCTCAGTCTTCTTCTTTGCACTGTGATGATTTGAACATGAACCAGTACTCTTAGCTGAGGAGTCTTGGTTGATGTCTTCAGTCTTTACTACTTTGTCTGCAGAGATAAAAACTTGTTTCTGCTTAGCATCAAAAGTAGCCTTGATTTCTTGAGCCTTCTTTGCTTTCCTTTTGCTCTTCCTGATCAAGTTCTTTCTCTTAGACTTGGTCATCACAGTTGATTTCTTCTCCTCAGAAGGATAGTGGCCCTTGGAAGAATCCTCATCTTCACTCTTCTTAGAGGAATTCTTCACTATCACTTCTTCATCATCCTCACTTATAGGATCTATGAGAGGAAGCTCATCTTCACAAGTTCCACATCTAGGAGATCTTACAGACAAGATTGTGTGTGGAGGAGCTATCTCATTTGATCCTAGTCCCTGTCTGTTTTGATAGCACACTTTGTTGTGCAGGGATGAGGATATCATGTTCTTGAAGGTCTCTTCTTCAAGAACACTATTTTCTGCCCTGGCTTTGCTGATAACAAGCTCAGCCTGGCACTCAGTTAGCTTGGTTATGAGATCTTGAATTTGAGTTCTAAAGTCTGTGTGTTCATGTTTTAGAGCTGAAATGGTTTTCTCTAAGTCCTCTATTTTCAGTTTATAATCATTTTCAGACTTTCTAAAATCAGATTTTAAAATGTTTAAGGACTCAAGATCAGATCTCATCTCCAAGTTGTAGGACATGTATCTATTTACTTTAGCAATGCATTCAGGAGTACAGAGATGTTCCAATACCTTGGCTTCATCATGATCAGCCATCAGTGCTTGGTTTGGAGAAGCATCTTCCACCTGAAAACTCCAGTCAAAACCTCCTTCTTCAATAGCACAGCAGCATGTTGCTTAGTCTTCTCAGACTGAGGAGCTTTGTCAGTATAGTTTGGTCTGGGTTGTGTTTGGCCTCCATTTTCTTTAGGTGCCTTACACTCCCTAGCAAAGTGACCCATAAGTTTACAGTTGTAACACTTAACTTTGCTTTTATCCAGCCCAAACTTTCCACTGATAGCATTGCTTGGAAATCTTCTTCCTGTTCTCTTGTAGAACTTCTTGGCTCTGTGAGTGAGGAGAGCCATCTGCTGAACTATCTCCATGTATTCCAGGTCATCTGGATGAATATAGTCCAGGTCTTCAAGAGTGAAGAGATAATTCCCACAGCTTTCATCAGTAGACACAAAGGCTTGAGAAGAACTTGTCTCTTGGAATGGACTTCCTTGAGTAAAGTTCTCTCTTGGTGTCTCCGGGAAGGTGATGAAAGGACCCTTATGTGAGTTGTCAGGGTAGCATATGAGATGATGTTGGGGTTCTATGCTGTCCCTTTCAACTATAAGGGCTGAACCCATTTGCTTGTTGGAGTTTCCAGATGAACCTTGCATGTTCATTTCCATCTGGTATCCACTGAGAATCCCATACAATTCTATCAGAGTAAGAGTTTTAAGGTTCTCAGTCCTCTTGATCACCACACAATAGTGTGTCCATTGCCTAGGAAGTGAGGACATGAACTTCCTTACAATGTCCCTGTTCTCAAGAGGTACTCCTCCATCCACTAGGGTATCCACAATCTCAACATACTTGAAGTATTGTTGGGTCATGGTTTCACCTGCTTTGAAGGTGAAATTTTCAAACTACTGCTTGAGAAGATCTTTCTTGTTCTCCTTGGCTTCAGAGGAGCCTTCATACATCAGCTTCAGTGCATCCCACAGCTATTTAGCTGTTTTGCACTTCTTAAAACCTCTGTATACAGAGTTTGGAGAGCAGTCTGAAGAGCAGTCATGGCCTTCCTATCAATCTCTACTCTTTTCCTATCTTCATCTGAGTAGTTGGCCATATCTTTAGGGATCATACCAGCACCAGTAGCAGAGGGGTGCTGGGTATGAAAGGTCCATTTACAACAGATTCCCACATTCTTGAGTCAAGAGACCTGATGAAGCCTTCCATCCTCATGCACCAAGTGTCAAAATCATTAAGAGTGATCAGTGGGGATTTGTTCATGGTTCCAGTCTCCATATCAGTCTTTGAGATGGAAGCCATTTGAAGAGTTTAGTTTTTGTGTGTGTGGGGATCTTAAGATGGTTAGATCTTATATCAAGAACCTGGAAAGCTCTGATACCAATTGCAGGACCGTTTAAGGGCTTTAACACAATTACAACACAACGACACAAAGAGGAGATTAACTAAACTTTAATCAAATAGTGAACTGGGTTAACCAAAGTGATACAAAGAACACAAGTAAAGTAAGAGACAGAACAAGAGAGTTTGGTTTTCAAGAATGCAGTATATTGCTTTCTCTATGTTCTTTTACAAGTGTTTCAAAGCATAAGATAAAAGATACAAGAACATGAGATACTTATACTACATCCTACAGCTGGCTATACTTTGAAAGCCAGCTGGATACAATTGACTAGACACACAAACAAAATCAATTGTAGAGTCAAAAGGCAGATTGCCTTTTGACTTGTGACTATGACATGCCATAGCTCACATCCTTATCTATTACAAAAAGGATAAAGTACATAAAGTAGAAAGTATACAAACTCAAGACCTCAATGTACAGTTACCAAAAGCATGGACTTTTCACCAACTCATGTAAGTTGGTGACTTGCAGAGGTACAGCGGAAAGGTGTCCATCTTTACAGAAAAGTACATCAGAAAAAGCATGTCTTAAAAGTCTTCGGAAGAAATCTGTCTTCATAACTTGAAGCTTCGGAAGACTTTGTCTTTGAGGCTTCGGAAGACTTCATCTTTGGCTTCGGAAGATATTGGTCTTGGCTTCGGAAGGTTTTACACTTAGAGTATTTTCTAATGCATTGTGTAAAACTTCCGAAGCATTCTTCACTTCAGTACTTAGTGCATGTTGCTGAGACACTTTGGATGTTTTGGGTTGCATCAGACTTAAGGAATCCTTACAGTTTATAAGGCTTGAAAATCAAAATGGTAGAGTAAAAAGGTTGATATGGTTAGCAGAACTATCCATGCTATCTATTATTGTATAACATTTTGTATAACTTGTTCCTTTTTCATGTATTCTATTAAGCTTTCACAAATATTTCGATGCACAAATCGATATTCCCCCAATTTCAATTAAAATAATAAGAAATCTTATCTTCTTTGTCGTGCTGCCTTGATTTGACTTATTTTCATCAATCGCACATTGAGTTGATGTTTGACGCGTAATTACTTTCATTCCATAACGATAGTCTGATTCTTGATTCTTATTGAGTGATAAGAGTGGTTTTATTGATCATTTTTAACTCGTATCCATGGTCTAGAGCTTAATGAAGGATTTCATGGATCAAATGTCATCATATGGATAAAATTTAGTATATTTATGAGCCAAGAGTGTTCAAAGAAGTTTGTGGAGTGTTGTGGATGCATTTTGTGCACAAAGGATCGAGTTCATAGGTGATTTGTTTATTTCATATTTGGTTTTGGTTTCTACTTGAATGTAGATACTATTTGCCCTTGTGGTGTTTACTTTGATTACGTTGACCATTACCATCGAATTTGATAAATTTAGTTTATGAGGGTGTTTAAAAGGCTTGAAAATCGAAATGGTAGAGTAAAAAAGGTCGATACGGTTAGCAAAAACTATCCGTGCGATAACTATTATTATAACGTTATTGTATAACTAGTTTTTTTTCATGTATTCTATAAAACTTTCACAAATACTTTGATGCACAAATCTATAATCGCCCAATTTTGATTGAATAAATAAGAAATCTTATATTTTTGGTGGTGTTATTTTGATTTGACTTATTTTTCATCAATCACACATTGAGTTTTATGTTTGACGTGTAATTACTTTCATTCCATAAAGATAGTTTGCTTCTTGATTCTTATTGAGTGACAGGAGTGGCTTTATTGATCATTTTCAACTCGTATCCATGGTCTAGAGCTTAATGAAGGATTTCATGGATCAAATGTCATCATAAGGATAGAATTTAGCTTTCACAAATATTACGATGGATCCATGATACGGTTAGCAGAACTATCTATGCGATATCTATTATTGTATAACATTTTTGTATAACTTGTTCCTTTTTCATGTATTCTATTAAGCTTTCAGAAATATTTCGATGCACAAATCAATATTCCCCCAATTTCAATAAAAATATTAAGAATTCTTATCTTCTTTGTCGTGTTACCTTGATTTGACTTATTTTTATCAACCGCAAATTGAGTTTGATGTTTGACGTGTAATTACTTTCATTCCAAAACGATAGCCTGATTCTTGATTCTTATTGAGTGATAAGAGTGCTTTTATAGATCATTTTCAACTCCTATCCATGGTCTAGAGCTTAATGAAGGATTTCATGGATCAAATGTCATCATAAGGATAGAATTTAGTATATTTATGAGCCAAGAGTGTTCAAAGAAGTTTGTGGAGTGTTGTGGATGCATTTTGTGCACAAGAGGATCGATTTCAGAGGTGATTTGTTTATTTACATATTCGGTTCTGGTTTCAATTTGAATGTAGATACTCTTTGCCGTTTGTGGGTGTTTACTTTGATTACATTGACCATTACCATCGAATATGATTAATTTAGTTTAGGAGGGTGTTTAAAAGGCTTGAAAATCGAAATGGTAGAGTAAAAAAGGTTGATACGGTTAGCAAAAACTATCCATTCGATAACTATTATTAAATAACGATTTTGTATAACTAGTTCCTTTTTCATGTTGTGAATTCGGTTTTTCTCCGGATTGATAAACATCCGAGCATGTTCTTGACGGAAGGATGAACAACCAAAACCAAAAGTCAAATCAATAACACGAACTATCAAATATTGGTTTCATTGATAAAAACCTAACGATTACAAGCTCGTTACAACATAAGAATCAAGACTCTTAGCAAGGGGAAGATCGAGCATGATCTCCCCTCTCATCCGGCAGCCCTAGGCTCCGGGCAGACTTCCTCTCAATCCTCTCTCCTTCTACACATTGAAACTGGTATATATAGGCCTCGGCCCATATTAGATGCGACTGGGCCCATTCCTACGATTGGGCCCATTCCTGCGATTGGGCCATGCGTATGGTTCAATCGTACGACTGGACCATGCGTAGGGTTCAATCGTACGACCGGACCATACTTATGGTTCAGTCTTATGAATGTCCCAATCGTATCTCTCAGTCGCATGGCTGGTCCATTAGCATGGCTCAGTTGTACGACTGAGTCTCATTCGCATATGCTCCTGCGAATGACCCAGTTTCATGTGTTTACAACATATCAGGTGTATAACATTAAGCCTAGACTATTCGACAAGAAACGGACACACTATATATGACTATATATGCTCCAACAAATTCCCCCTTGTACGTTGCTTGCGAATAGTAGATAACACCTCTTATAATCTTCAGTCAATCTTTGCTCTGGTTGCCAATAGAATCAAACGAAAACCATATTAGCCAACGTTGCCGATCCGTCAGGTTACTACCACATCCCTGAAAATGAATTTAGGTACAATAGCTTTCGTTTACTTTGCAGAACACCATCACAGCAGCAAGATTCCCCATATGACTAATTATCCAGATAATGATACGAACAGTTCTCCATTGCTTCAATCTTCACACAGGCTAACATGATTAACATCACCACCTGCAGAAATTCCCCCTCACATTGAGCATATCCCAATATATAGACATTGTGCTCTCCTTGCGTCTGACACAGTGTATTGGGCAAAAGGTTGAAGGTTCCAATCCACAGCTGACAATATCAACCAAATCAGCACGCACGAAGATTCATCATCGGAAACCGGTTCACATCATCACTTTCTGATTGCGCCTTCACTTTCTATATACAAGGATTCCTCCTAAGAAGCATAATCCTTTTTGTGCGGATAAATATAAATTGATTGGCCCATAAGTAGTCAGATGCTCCTGACTACCCCACAAAATCAGCACCAACTGCTAACATCTTCTCTTCTCTCTTTCGTGTTCCAATTACATTCACCTATTCTGGAAATCCGACGAATAATGGGGTACACATCAAACTTATTTGACAAACGAACCTCTGGGTGATTATGCTTTTCTCATCTTCAAATCCGTGCAAGAAGCTATTCCAGACTCTTTTTTTTGGTCTAGAACAAATATGAGTCAATGCGGATGGCTCATTCGTGCGATTGAACATACGACTAGTCCAGTCGCACGACTGAACATACGACTGGTCCAGTCGTACGAATGGCTCATTCGCATGGCCCAGTCGTACGAATGGTCCATTCGCATGGCCCAGCCGTACGAATGGTCCATTCGCATGGCCCAGCCGTACGAATGGTCCATTCGCATGGCCCAGTCGCATGAACGGTTCTACACGTAGATTTTCAGATCTGCAGCCACCACGGCTGCCCAAAACCCTAATCTGACGAATTCAACATGAACCAAAACAAAG
Organism: Flaveria trinervia; assembly: GCA_025506515.1. Classification (NCBI taxonomy): domain Eukaryota; kingdom Viridiplantae; phylum Streptophyta; class Magnoliopsida; order Asterales; family Asteraceae; genus Flaveria; species Flaveria trinervia. The sequence continues at coordinate 47,816,212 of CM046446.1, forward strand.
TAGATATCATCAGATTCGAAAGGGTGACAGGAACGTGGTTTCGAATTCGATTTCAACATAGAAGCAACACACATAACAAGACCTGAGCAAAACACGAAGAACACGAATTGGGTTTAACATCAAGACCTGAAATTCAATCCAGAAATCAAGAGCTCGGGTTGCTAGAATGATTGTCAGATCATTCCAGCAGTAACCAGCTCTGATACCAATTGTGAATTAGGTTTTTCTCTGGATCGATAAACATCCGAGCATGTTCTTGACGGAAGGATGAACAACCAAAACCAAAAGTCAAATCAATAACACGAACTATCAAATATTGTTTCATTGTTAAAAATCTAACGATTACAAGCTCGTTACAACATAAGAATCAAGACTCTTGGCAAGGGGATGATCGAGCATGATCTCCCCTCTCATCTTGGCAAGGGGAAGATAGAGTAAAAAAGGTTGATACGGTTAGCAGAACTATCCATGCGATATCTATTATTGTATAGCATTTTTGTATAACTTCTTCCTTTTTCATGTATTCTATTAAGCTTTCACAAATATTTTGATGAACAAGTCAATATTCCCCCAATTTCAATTAAAATATTAAGAAATCTTATCTTCTTGTCGTGTTACCTTGATTTGACTTATTTTCATCAATCGCACATTGAGATTTGTGAGCCAAGTGTGTTCAAAGGTGTTTGTGGAGTGTTGTGGATGGATTTTGTGAGCCAAGTGTGTTCAAGTGTGACTTATTTTCACCTTGATTTATTTATTTTCATGTTCGGTTTTGGTTTCTACATGAATGTGGATAGTATTTGCCCTTTGTGGGTGTTTACTTTGATTACATTGACCATTACCATCGAATTTGATTAATTTAGTTTACAAGGATGACACGTGGCTCCGGGTGACACGTGGCTCAGTATTACGCCCGCCACAAGCACCTCCACGGGTTGCCTTCCTAGATTTTCTACCAGCCATAACTAATTCGTGTAAGATTTAGACACCAAAATGGTTATTTAAGATAATTGCCCAGATCATTATAAGTACGGTAAGTCCTTAATTACAGTGGCCCAGATCATTAGCAGGAATGCCATCCATAGTTCCCCAAGTAGCTCCCTCGTGCCATCCTCAGCATCAGCACTTACCTGCCAACTATTATGCATAAAAGTCAGCTTTGCTGAGTGAGTTGTAGTTTTAGGTAAATAAGAAAATATAACTTTATCCTTCATATAATGACCATGCATACATAATACATAACATTTTCATCATAATAAGCATGTTCATTATCTTTCATTCTTTCATAACTTTCACTTCATCATAAACAAGATTGCACAAAGCAAGAGCTCCATATTGATCGACAACAAATGTCGATCCCTGTCGGCACACATGAAAACGGTAGCTAACCCCCGACAGTTGATCCACACTGCAAGGCACATAGCCCGCTCATGAATACTGATCCGTCATCAGAAATCAGACTCACATAAGTGAAGTCTATCATAGTGCTTGCAAGACTTTCCATCATCAAATGGGCCCGGGGGTAACATTCATTAAGTTTCGCTTTTCATTAATATCATCTTCCACTTTAATATATAATACTTAACTTATTAAATACACAGCATACCAAGTACTAGTCGTCATATAACATAACCGATCGTCCGCGGGACAGCGAGGGTTCGGGGGCGGCAGCCCTTGACAGCGGGGTCCTAGGGGTGGCAGCCCCTAGTGGGGTCCAAGGGGCAATGCCCCTGGCTGGGGTCAGGCTGACCTGTTAAAACCTCATAAAATCTCCGTCATTTAAAAACGTATATTTAGCATGCATAATAACCCTAAAATATGGAAAACTTATAAATAAGGGGATCTAGAACTCACCTGGCTACCGAGACCAACTTCTAAACTAAGCTTACAAGGCTAGGATCTCACTACGCAGCCTGCAGATGAGTTGACACTTAAAGAGGTTAATTTCTGCCTAAAATCGCTGCTAATTTCGCTGCAAGATCAACAATTTCGCAGCTAGATTCTCCAACAGTTTCGGTGCTAGTTTCACTAGCAGTTTCGCTGCTAGTTTTGCTGGCATCACGCTGGCAGTTTGCTGGCATCTTCACTGCCAGTTTTTTGCCAGTTTCGCCCAACTTTCGTTGGAAAACCATGTTTGCGAAAGTACCTGCGAAACTATAGTTTTGCAAGAAGTCCTCATAGTTTTGCTGATTGAATATGCAAATTCACTGGATGCATGTACAGTTTCGTAGATCGCATAAAAATTACGAATCAGCCCGTTTTTAACCCAAAAAGATAACTTTTTACGTCCAATCTCTTAGTTTATCATCCATGAGTCCAAATCTAAGCTTTATACATGTTTTACATAAAAATGTGACCTTTATGCAATTCTTTGCAACTTTTCAAAACCCAAAACCCTAGAATCCGGGTTTGATCTACAGAAGGGTTTAGAGGTCGATTCTTACCTGGATTTGTTGCTCCTTTCTTAAGGTTTGATGCTCCAACACCCAGATCTTCAATCCCTTAACCTTTGAAGCTCCAAATCTTGAGTTTCCTTCACTTTCTCTCTCTACGAATTTTGGGAGCTAGGGTTGCAAATGATGGAGATGGAGGCTGCCTTGGGTGGGTTAAGGGGCTGATTATGGGTCTTAATCACTTAGGCTCTTGCCCATAGACCCAATTTAGCCTATAACCCTTTTCCTTATTTTATTAAATACCCATTAATTAAGCCCATTTTCCTTAATGACTCGTTTTAACTTTTTGGGGTGTCACAAGTCTCCCCCACTTATTTTGGTTTCGTCCTCGAAACCTGTCAGTCGTCAAACAATTGAGGATAAAATTTCCTCATCTCCTCCTCGGTCTCCCACGTAGATTCTGATCCTTTTCTGTGTCTCCACCATACTCGTACTAGTGGAACCACTTTATTCTGTAAGTGCTTCTCGTTCCAATCAAGGATGGCCACTGGCTGCTCTACATAATTAAGTCGTTCATCGACTTCAATGTCTTCGAATGGTACGACTGCATCATTGTCTACTAGACACTTCCTAAGATGAGATACATAGAATGTAGGGTGAATTCCACTCAACTCATCGGGTAGTTCTAATCTGTAGGCCACTTCTCCTACCCTTGCGATAATACGGAATGGCCCTATGAATCTTTGGCTTAACTTTCCCTTTTTTCGAAACCTGATGATCCCTTTCCAGGGCGATACCTTAAGCATGACCTTGTCACCAACTTCAAACTCTATTGGTCTATGCCTTTTATCAGCATAAGACTTCTGGCGATCCTTTGCGGCTTTCATGAATGCTTTGATCTTATCTAACTTCTCGGTTGTGCCCTCAATCACTTCAAGACTTCCCAATTCCTTTTGCATGATGTCACCCCAACACACGAGCGTCCTGCACTTCCTACCATACAACATCTCATAGGGTGGCATACCAATGCTGGCATGGTAACTATTATTATATGAGAATTCCGCTAACGGTAAGTGCTCATCCTAACTTCCTCCAAAGTCAATTACACACGCTCGTAGCATGTCTTCTAACGTTTGAATCGTTCTTTCCAACTAACCATCCGTCTGGGGGATGGTAAGCCATACTAATATGCAGACTAGTCCCCATTGAGTCGTGAAACCTCTTCCAGAACTTGGACGTAAACTGCGTGTCCCTATCTGAAATGATAGAAACTGGCACGCCGTGACGAGCCACGATCTTATTGATAAATAGCTTTGCCAACCTCTCAGAGGAATACATCTCACGAATTGGTAGGAAATGGGCGCTCTTTGTTAGTCGGTCAACGATCACCCAGATTGCGTCGCTTCCTCTCGCCGTGCGAGGTAGCTTCGTGATGAAGTCCACTGTGATGTGTTCCCATTTCCATTCAGGGATATCCTAAGGCTGGATCTTCCCATATGGCTTTTGGTGCTCTGCCTTCACTTGCAGGCAAGTCAGGCACTTGCTCACATACTTAGCCACGTCTCGCTTCATTCCCAGCCACTAGTAATCTTTCTTCACATCCTGATATATTTTCACGGCACCAGGGTGTATGGAATATCGAGTTTTGTGAGCCTCATCCATGATTTTCTCCCTTAGATCCCCATAGAGAGGGATCCACATTCTCCCAGATCGGGTTCTAACACCCAGGGTGTTTTCCCCCAAATCTGAAACTTGTCCTTTCATCCTTTTAGAGTTGACCCTGTCCATTCTTAATGCCTCATCATGGAATTCCCTCACTTGTTTCATAACATTAGGTGTCATGACTATCTGGCAAGCCCTCACCTGAATGGTTTAGGTCGTCCCATCCGGCTAAGGGCGTCAGCAACCACATTGGCTTTGCCTGGATGATAATGAATTTCGCAGTCATAATCCTTGATTAGCTCCAACCACCTCCTCTACCTCATGTTGAGTTCCCTTTGTTCAAAGAAATACTTCAGACTTTTATGATCAGTGAAGATGGTGCACTTCACCGCATACAGGTAGTGCCTCCAAATGTTCAATGCAAATACCACTGTGGCCAACTCCAAATCATGGGTAGGATAATTAGCCTCATGAACGTTTAATTGTCTAGAAGCATAGGCTATCACCTTCCCTCGTTGCATCAACACGCAACTCAATCTTGCATACGAGGCATCCGGTAGACCACCAGATCCTCGTCCCTTCAGGTAACGTCAAGACAGGGGCTTGAGTTAACCTCATCTTTAGTTCTAGGAAGGCGTTCTCCCGATCAGTACCCCATTCATACTACACGTCCTTCTGGGTTAGCTTAGTCAAAGGATAAGCTATCTTCGAGAAATCCTGGATAAACCTCCTATAGTAACCTGCCAAGCCTAAGAAACTATGAATCTCAGATGGTGTATTTGGAGGTTCCTATTGCATCACTGCTTCAACCTTTGCAGGGTCCACCCTGATCCCCTCGGGATTAACCACATGACCCAGAAATTGAACTTCTCGTAGCCAAAACGCGCATTTAGAGAACTTAGCATATAACTTTTCACTTCTAAGCGTCTCCAATACTTCTCAATATGTTCAGCAAGTTCCTCTTCGCTTTTTGAATAAATCAAAATGTCATCGATAAACACTATCACCGATTTATCCAACATCGGCCGACATACCCGATTCATAAGATCCATAAAAGCAGTTGGCTTGTTGGTCAAACCAAAGGACATGACGAGGAATTCGTAGTGTCCATAATGCGTACAAAACTCTGTCTTAGGGATGTCTTGTTCTTTCACCTTAAGTTGGTGGTAACCAGACCGCAGGTCAATCCTCGAAAACTAGCTGGCACCCTGAAGTTGATCGAACAGGTCATCGATCCTTGGTAACGGATACTGATTCTTTAGAGTCAGCTTATTGAGCTCGCGATAGTCGATGCACATCCGCATGCTACCGTCTTTCTTCTTGACGAATAAAACCGGAGCACCCCATGGAGAGATAGTCGGTCGGATGAAGCCTTTATCCAATAAATCTTGCAACTGGTCCCTCAGTTCTACCATCTCCAAAGGAGCTAATCGATACGGTGCTTTAGCGACGGGTTGTGCTCCTGGTAGCAAATCAATCCGGAATTCGATTTCGCGGTCAGGCGGCACACCGGTCAGGTCTTCAGGAAAGACGTCAGGAAACTCGTGCACTACCGGCACATCTGATAATTGTGGCTCTGGTGCATCCACATTTTTTACATAGGCCAAGTAAGCGCTACACCCACGTCTCAAGTACTTTTCAGCTGTGATCATCGACACGACCTTCGGTATGCAGCACACCTTATCTCCACGAACCGTAACAGAACTACCCCCGGGCACTGTTAGACGAATTATCTTCTTACTACATACTATATTGGCTTCATATCTCACTAACCAATCCATGCCTAACACCACATCGAAACCTCCTAAGGCCATAACATGCAACCTAGCAGGGAACTTACAATCTTCTAACTCAATCAGGCAATCCTTAACCACTTCAGTTACCTTAATGGACTTACCAATAGCTGTTTCTACATAGAAAGGCTCATCTAGCTTTCTACTCTCATCAGGAAACAAACGACAAAAGGCAGCAGACACAAAACTCCTACTAGCACCAGAATCAAATAGCACAGAAGCATATTCATGGTCTACGAGAAACATACCTGAAACTACTTCTGGATCTGCCCTAGCATCCTCACAAGTTATGTTGAATGCCCTCGCCTTCGCCTTTGAACCGTCACCTTTCCTTTATCTCCAGTCTTAACCATTCTTGATCCTCCTGATTTTCCTTTCTTGCAGTCCCTCCCCACATGTCCCATCTAGCCACACTGGTAACACTTCCCTACCTTGCAATCCCTAGCATAGTGGCCCCCACCCCCACATTTAAAACATTTTCCAATCCCAATTCTACACTCCCCCGAATGACCTTTCCCATATTTTCCACAAGCACCTCCTTCGCCTAAATTTCCTCTCATCCCTGATTGATCCTCAACTCTCATCCTCTTCTCCCTAATCCTGAAGTTGTCACCTCCGAACCTCTTCCCATTTCCATTCTTGTGACTGTTCCATTTCTCCACCTTCTTTTGTATAGGCATTGGGTCTCTCTCATCGTACAACCTCCCAGCTAAGTCCACCACAGACCTAAACGTGTCTGGTCTGGCTGCAATCATGTGCCTGCTGATATCAACAGACAAACCCTATACGAATCTTTTGATCTTCTTGGATGCAGGTGTCACCATGTCTGGCACAAGTCTTGCAAGTTCATTGAACTTGGAGGTATACTCTTGATGAGTCTTGTTCTCAGCCTTCAAATACAAGAACTCCTTTTCAATCTTGTCTAATTCTCGATGGGGACAATACTCCTCCACCACTAACTCCTTCAACTAAAACCACATTATTTTGGCTATCGACCGCTTTCCTTCAGCCTACACAATATTGCCCACCAACACAGCGCTGAGTCGACGAAAGAATGAGTGGCAAACTTAACTTTTTGATCTTCCCTGCACTCATTAATCTCCAGTACCGCTTCCATCTCTCTGACCCAACGATGAGCGGCAGTAGCATTGCCGTTACCATCAACGATCGGGGGCTTGCACCTTTGGAATGCCACATAGTTGCACCCCTTAGTAGTCTCTTTTTCAGACTCCTCATCACTATCATCATCATGAAGTACCACCTTAGTGTTTGATGGCTCCTTTTCAGATTCTTCAGTCCTCCCAGTGGACTTCCCTAAATTCTTCTCATTTTTCTTCCCCTCCTTCTCAGCCTTCTCCCCATCCCTAACTACTTTAATCACCTCAGTCACCACCAAGGGTAACACATTCTGCATAACATTGTATACCTCGTTAGCAATAGCCTCCTTCACAGTAGATTCGAGGGTGGCTGATCCCTCCCCCTCCGGATGACTATGGAGGTCCGACTCCTCGTGAACCGTCTCGAGAGCATTAGCTTTGCTCCGGGTGACACGTGGCTCAGTAGTATGCCCGCCACGAGCACCTCCTCAGGTTGCCTTCCCAGATTTTCTACCAGCCATAACTAATTCCTATAAGATTCAAACACCAAAATGGTTATTCAAGATAATTTCCTAGATCACTATAAGTACGGTAAGTTCTTAACTACAGTGGCCAAGTGTGATTAACTACTTGCCTTACTCTCCTGACCCAAGCAATCACTATCCTAACACATGTCAGTATTCAAATCTAGAAGCACATAAACATAGAGCACAGGCACATAATTCCAAATTTTACATGAAACTTTTACCTCATGGCACATAGCTACTTGGATTGGCATCCTTCATTCGGTCCTATTTTCAGTTTAAGTTTAGGTTTTGAAAACAGTTTACCCAATTCTCTTAAACTTGAGCTTTGATACCAACTTGTAAGGCCCCATTCCCGGGATGCCTCACAGTTGGTTAATCATAGCATAAAATTAGATTAATAACAAAACATTGCAGCGGAAATAATTAGACATTCATTTGAAACTTAGAAACCATGTCATACTCATACATTTGCCTTTAATTTAAAACAAAACATATTACTTGTCCTTAAATTACAATAAAGATTTCATACGCAGGAATGCCGTCCATAGTTCCCCAAGTAGCTCCCAGGTGCCATCCTCAGCATCAACACTTACCTACCAACTATTATGCATAAAAGTCAGCTTTGCTGAGTGAGTTCTAGTTTTAGGTAAATAAAAAAATAACTTTATCCTTCATATAATGACCATGCATACATAATACATAACATTTTCATCATAAAAGCATGTTCATTATCTTTCATTATTTCATAACTTTCACTTCATCATAAACAAGATTGCACAAAGCAAGAGCTTCATATTGATCGACAACAAATGTCGATCCCTGTCGGTAAACATGAAAACGGTAGCTACCCCCGACAGTTGATCCACACTGCAAGGCACATAGCCCGCTCATGAATACGGATCCATCATCATAAATCAGACTCACATAAGTGAAGTCTATCATAGTGCTTGCAAGACTTTCCATCATCAAATGGGCCCGGGGGTAACATTCATTAAGTTTCTCTTTTCATTAAAATCATCTTCCACTTTAATATATAATACTTAACTTATTAAGTACACATCAACCAAGTACTAGTCGTCATATAACATAGTCGATCCTCCGTGGGACAGCGGGGGTTCGGGGGCGGCAGCCCCTGACAACGGGGTCCTAGGGTCGACAGCCCCTAGTGGGGTCCAAGGGGCAACGCCCAGGCTGACCTGTTAATACCTCATAAAATCTCCGTCATTTAAAAACATATATTTAGCATGCATAATAACCCCAAAACATGGAAAACTTATTAATAAGGGGATCTACAACTCACCTGGTTACTGAGAACAACTTCTAAACTAAGCTTACAAGGCTAGGATCTCACTATGAAGCCTGAAGATGAGTTGACACTTAAAGGGGTTAATTTCTGCCTAAATTCGCTGCTAATTTCGCTGCAAGATCAGCAATTTCGCATCTAGATTCTGCAACAATTTCGCTGCTAGTTTCACCAGCAGTTTCGCTGCTAGTTCCGCTGGCATCTTCGTTGGCAGTTTCGCTGGCATCTTCGCTGCTAGTTTCGCCCAACTTTCATTGGAAAACCATGTCTGCGAAAATACCTGTAAAGTTTCGCAGGAAGTCCTCATAGTTTTGCTGATTGAATATGCAAATTCACTGGATGCATGTAAAGTTTCGTAGATCGCATAAAAATTACGAACCAGCCCATTTTTAACCCAAAATCATAACTTTTTATGTCCAATCTCTTAGTTTATCATCCATGAGGCCAAATCTAAGCTTTATACATGTTTTCATACGTAAAAATGTGACCTTTATATGATTCCGTGCAACTTATCAAAACCCAAAACCCTAGAATCCGGGTTTGATCTACAAGAAGGGTTTAGAGGTCGATTCTTACCTAGATTTGTTGCTCCTTTCTTGAGGTTTGATGCTCCAACACCCAAATCTTCAATCCCTTGATCTTTGAAGCTCCAAATATTAAGTTTCCTTCACTTTCTCTCTACTTCTCTCTCTACAAATTTTGGGAGCTAGGGTTGCAAATGATGGAGATGGAGGCTCCCTTGGGTGGGTTAAGGGGCTGATTATGGGCCTTAATCACTTAGGCTCTTGCCCATAGACCCAATTTTTCCCATAACCCTTTTCCTTTTTGATTAAATACCCATAAGTTAAGCCCATTATCCTTAATAACTTTTTTTGACTATTTAAGGTGTTACATCTTGATTCTTATTGAGTGACAAGAGTGGTTTTACTCATCATTTTCAACTCGTATCCATGGTCTAGAGCTTAGTGAAGGATTTCATGGATCAAAAGTCATCATACGGATAGAATTAGTATATGTGTAAACCAAGTGTGTTCAAAGATGTTTGTAGAGTGTTGTGGATGCATTTGGTGCATAAGAGGATCGATTTCAGAGGTGATTTGTTTATTTTCATGTTTGGTTTTGGTTTCTATTTCAATGTAGATACTATTTGCCTTTTGTGGTTGTTTAGTTTGATTACATTGACCATTACCCTTGAATTTGATTAGTTTAGTTTAGGAGGGTGTTTAGAAGGTTTGAAAATCGATATGGTAGAGTAAAAAGGGTTGACACGGTTAGCTAAAACTATCCATGCGATAACTATTATTATATAACGTTTTTATATAACTAGTTCCTTTTTCATGTATTCTATTAAAGTTTCACAAATACTTTGATGCACAAATCTATAATCACCCAGTTTCAGTTGATATAATAAGAAATCTTATCATTTTGAGGTGTTACCTTGATTTGACTTATTTTTCATCAATTAGACATTGAGTTTTATGTTTGACGTGTAATTACTTTCATTCCATAACAATAGTTTGATTCGTGCTTCTTATTGAGTGGGAAGACTGGTTTTATTGATCATTTACAATTCGTATCCATGGTCTGGCAGCGAAACTGCTAGCGAAGATGCCAGCGAAAGTAGCAGCAAGACTGCTAGCGAAACTCGCAGCGAAACTCGCAGCGAAACTCCTGGTCTGGCAGTGAAATTAGCAGCGAAATTAGCAGTTAAATTAGGCAGAAATTAACTCCCTTGAGTGTTAACTTATCTGTAGGTTGTGTAGTGCAACCCTTGCTTTGAAAGCTTGATTGAGAAGCTACTCACTGAGTCCAGGTGAGTTCTAGATCCCCTATTTTAAAGGTTTTGAAATAGTTTGGGGCTAGAAATGCATACAAAATATACGATTTAAATGACCAAGGTTTTAAGAGGTTTTAACAAGAAGATTGATTTTTAGATAAGGAAATATGCTATATAAAAGTGTTAAAATAAAAAAAATTTACGCTGACTTGGCAGCACGGCCCTAGCCAGGGGCGTTGCCCCTTGGACCCCACTAGGGGCTGCTGCCCCTAGGACCCCGCTGTTAGGGGCTGCTGCCCCTCAACCCCCGCTGTCCCGCGGTGGGTCAGCTATGTTTTATGATGACTTATGCTTTTTGTGCATATGTTTATGTATGTGATTGTATGATGCATGAGGGTGATGTGTGATGGTTTATGTGATGCATGATTGGTGATGATGGGATGGGTATGATGGGCATGATGGGTATGATGTATGCATGCTGGTATGTATGATGATTGGTATGATCTTATTGGTTTTCCTCTTTATGTATGTATTTTTTCGTGGCTTTGCGTTGATGTTTAATGAATGAAACGAAAAGTATTATATAACGTAAAGTGGAAAGTAATGAAAGGAGGAACATAATGATGGTATGCATGCATTAATAAACCATGAAAAGTAACAAAAGTCTTGCAAGCCTTGTATGTCGGGACACGCCCCTTTGTAAGGTGTTAGCCCAACGGTGTGTGGGTTCGCTACCCTAGGAGGATGCACATGGGCGTCTTTCTTCATGATTGACCATTTGTATGGAACCATTGTTGCTTGCCTCAGGTACTGTGACCAGAGGTGCTGGGCACCGTGAATGAAGGTCTATGATAGGCTTAGGTCCAGTACCATAAGCATGAAGGGCATAGCACATGACAATGGTATACTTGAACTTTATCTTAGGTACTATGGCCAGAGGTGCTAGGCACCATGAACGAAGGTCTATGATAGGCTTAGGCCCAGTACCATGAGCATGAAGGGTAAAGTTCATGGTTTTGATGGAAAGAAAAGATGTAATGACGAACGAACGATTGAAAGTAAGAATGTATGAACGAATGGAAGTTAAAGGATGAACGATGAAGATAATAATGGTATTATCTATGTGTACGTATGATGTGTGATCACATGCAAAGTAAAGGATGGTTTTAATGAATGTAAAGCATGTTTTATGTTAAAACTAGAACTTACTCAGCAACGCTGACTTTTGATGCATTTTTCCAGTTGGCAGGTAAGCATTGCTGATGATGGCACGAGACAGCTACTTGGCATTTTTGGATGGCATCCATTTGATGGAAATATGACATTTTCAACTCGTGTCCATGGTCTAGAGCTTTATGAAAGATTTCATGGGTCAAAAGTAATCATATAGATAGAATTTAGTAGATTTGTGAGCCAACATTGTTCAAAGATGTTTGTGGAGTGTTGTGGATACATTTCGTGCACAATTAGATCGATTTAAGAGGTGATTTGTTTATTTTCATGTTCGGTTTTGGTTTCTATTTTTATGTAGATACTATTTGCCCTTTGTGGTTGTTTAGTTTGATTATATTGACCATTACCATCGAGTTTGATTATTTTAGTTTAGGAGGGTGTTTAGAAGGTTTGAAAATCGATATGGTAAAGTTAAAAAGGTTGATACGCTTAGCAAAAACATATTATATAACGTTTTTGTATAACTAGTTCCTTTTTCATGTATTCTAATAAAATGTTTCACAAATACTTTGATACACAAATCTATAATCGCCCAGTTTCAATTAAAATAATAAGAAATCTTATCTTCTTGGTAGTTTTACCTTGATTTGACGTATTTTTCATGAATCACACATTGAGTTTTATGTTTGACGTGTAGTTACTTTCATTCCATAATGATAGTTTGATTCTTGATTCTTATTGAGTGACAAGAGTGGTTTTATTGATCATTTTCAACTCGTATCCATGGTCTAGAGCATAATGAAGGATTTCATGGATCAAAAGACATCATAGGATAGAATTTAGTAGATTTGTGAGCCAAGAGTGTTCAAAGATGTTTGTGGAGTGTTGTGGATGCATTTCATTCACAATGGATCGATTTCAGAGGTGATTTGTTTATTTTCATGTCCGGTTTTGGCTTCTATTTGAATAATGATACTATTTGACCTTTGTGGGTGTTTACTTTGATTACATTGACCATTACCATCGAATCTGATTAATTTAGTTTAAAAGGATGTTTAAAGGCTTGAAAATCGAAATGGTAGAGTAAAAAAGGTAGATACGGTTAGCAACAACTATCCATGCAATAACTATTATTATATAACGTTTTTGTATAACTAGTTCTTTTTTCATGTGTTTTATTAAACTTTCACAAATACTTTGATGCATAAATCTATCATCGCCCAATTTCGATTCAATAAATAAGAAATCTTATATTTTTGGTGGTGTTACCTTGATTTGACTTATTTTTCATCAATCACACATTGAGTTTGACGTTTGACGTGTAATTTCTTTCATTTCATAACGATAGTTTGATTCTTGATTCTTATTGAATGACAAGAGTGGTTTTATTGATCATTTTCAAGTCGTATCCATAGTCTAGAGCTTAATGAAGGATTTCATGGATCAAAAGTCATCATACGGATAGAATTAGTATATTTGTAAGCCAAGTGTGTTCAAAGATGTTGGTGGAGTGTTGTGGATGCATTTTGTGCATAAGAGGATCGATTTCAGAGGTGATTTGTTTATTTTCATGTTAGGTTTTGGTTTCTATTTGAATGTAGATACTATTTGCCCTTTGTGGTTGTTTAATTTGATTACATTGACCATTACCATTTAATTTGATTATTTTAGTTTAGGAGGCTGTTTAGAAGGTTTGAAAATCGATATGGTAGAGTAAAAAAGGTTGATACGGTTAGCAAAAACTTTCCATGCCATAACTATTACTATACAATGTTTTTATATAACTAGTTCCTTTTTCATGTATTCTATTGAAGTTTCACAAATATTTTGATGCACAAATCTATAATCGCCCAGTTTGAATTGAAATAATAAGATCTTATCTTCTTGAGGTGTTACCTTGATTTGACTTATTTTTCATCAATCACACGTTGAGTTTTATTTTTGACGTGTAATTACTTTCATTCCATAACAATAGTTTGATTCGGGCTTCTTATTGAATGATAAGACTGGTTTTATTGATTAGTTAGAATTCGTATCCGTGGTCTAGAGCTTGATAAAGGATTTCATTGATCAAGAGTCATCATTTGGATAGAATTTAGTAGATTTGTGAGCGAAGAGTGTTGAAATATGATTGTGGAGTGTTTTGGATACATTTTGCAAATGAGAGGATCGAATTCAAAGGTGATTTGTGTATATTCATGCTCGGTTTTGGTTTCTATTTGAATGTAGATACTCTTTGCCCTTTGTGGTTGTTTAGTTGATTATATTGATCATTACCATCGAATATGATTAGTTTAGTTCAGAAGGGTGTATAGAAGGCTTGAAAATCAAAATACTAGAGTAATAAAGGTTGATATGGTTAGTAGAACTATCAATGCAATAACTATTGTTATATAACATTTTTGTATAACTTCTTCCTTTTTCATGTATTCTATTAAGCTTTCACAAATACTTCGATGCACAAATCTATATTCCCCTAATTTCAATTAAAATAATAAGAAATCTTATCTTCTTTGTCGTGTTACCTTGATTTGACTTATATACATCAATCGCACATTGAGTTTGATGTTTGACGTGTAATTAATTTCATTCCATAATGATAGTTAATTCTTGATTCTTATTGAGTGATAAGAGTGGTTTTATTGATCATTTTCAACTCGTATCCATGGTCTAGAGCTTAATGAAGGATTTGATGGATCAAAACTCATCATATGGATAGAATTTAGTAGATTTGTGAGCCAAGAGTGTTCAAAGATTTTTATGGAGTGTTGTGGATGGATTTTGTGCACAAGAGGATCGATTTCAGAGTTGATTTGTTTATTTTCATGTTTGGTTTTGGTTTCTATTTGAATGTAGATATTATTTGCCCTTTGTGGGTGTTTACTTTGATTACATTGACCATTACCATCGAATTTGATTAATTTACTTTAAAAGGATGTTTAGAAGGCTTGAAAATCGAAATGCTAAAGTAAAAAATGTTGATACGGTTACCAAAAACTATCCATGCAATAACTATTATTATATAACGTTTTTGTATAACTAGTTCCTTTTTCATGTGTTCAATTAAACTTTCACAAATACTTTGATGCACAAATCTATAATCGCCCAATTTCGATTGTAATAATAAGAAATCTTATATTTTTGGTGGTATTACCTTGATTTGACTTATTTTTCATCAATCACACATTGAGTTTTATGTTGACATGTAATTATTTTCATTCCATAACCATAATTTGATTCTTTATTCTTAGTGAGTGACAAGAGTGGTTTTATTGATCATTTTCAACTCGTATCCAAGGTCTAGACCTTAATGAAGGAGTTCATGGATCAAATGTCATCATATGGATAGAATTTAGTATTTTTGTGAGCCAAGGGTGTTCAAAGATGTTTTTGGAGTGTTGTGGATGCATTTTGTACATAAGAGGATCGATTCCAGAGGTGATTTGTTTATTTTCATGTTCGGTTTTGGTTTCTATTTTAATGTCGATACTATTTGCCGTTTGTGATTGTTTAGTTTGATTACATTGACCATTACCATCGAATTTGATAGTTTAGTTTAGGAGGCTGTTTAGAAGGTTTGAAAATCGATATGGTAGATTTAAAAGGTTGATACGGTTTGCAAAAACAATCCATGCGATAACTATTATTATATAACGTTTTTGTATAACTAGTTCCTTTTTCATGTATTCTATTAAAGTTTCACAAATACTTTGATACACAAATCTATAATCGCCCGGTTACAGTTGAAATAATAAGAAATTTTATCTTCTTGGTGGTGTTACCTTGATTTGACTTATTTTTCATCAATCACACATTGAGTTTTATGTTTGACGTGTAATTACTTTCATTCCATAATGATTGTTTGATTCTAGATTCTTATTGAGTGACAAGAGTGGTTTTATTGATCATTTTCAACTCGTATCTATGGTCTAGAGCTTAATGAAGGATTTCATGAATCAAAAGTCATCATATGGATAGAATTTAGTATATTTGTGCGCCAAGTGTGTTCAAAGATGTCTGTGGAGTGTTGTTGATGCATTTTGTGCATAAGAGGATCGATTTCAGAGGTGATTTGTTTATTTTCATGTTCGGTTTTGGTTTCTATTTGAATGTAGATATTATTTGCCCTTTTTGGTTGTTTAGTTTGATTACATTGACCATTACCATCGAATTTGATTAGTTTAGTTTAGGAAGGTGTTTAGAAGGTTTGAAAATCGATATGGTAAAGTAAAAAAGGTTGATACAGTTAGCAAAAACAATCCATGCGATAACTATTATTATATAATGTTTTTGTATAACTAGTTCCTTTTTCATGTATTCTATTAAACTTTCATAAATACTTTGATGCACAAATCTATAATTGCCCAATTTTGATTGAATAAATAACAAATCTTATATTTTTGGTGGTGTTTCCTTGATTTGACTTATTTTTCATTACTCACACATTGAATTTTATGTTTGACGTGTAATTACTTTCATTCCATAACGATAGTTTGATTCTTGATTATTATTGAGTGATAAGAGTGGTTTTATTGATCATTTTCAACTCGTATCCATGGTGTAGAGCTTAATGAAGGATTTAATGGATCAAAAGTGTAAGGCCCTGTTCCCGGAGACCTCACAGTTGGTCATTCACAGCATTAAACACATCAAACATTATAAATTTACAAGCTTAAGCAGCAGAATTATTTTAACAAAAGCCATTCATTTCATTTCATTAAAAATACTATTGTTGAGCAATACACTATTGTTTAACCGAGTACAAAAGAATTGTTAATTTGCATTACAAAACAACAACAATAACGAGTATTAATGGATGTCAGTCTTTCCCTGCCGAGTAGCTTCACCCTTGTGCCATCCTCAACAATATTTATCGGCTAACTGAAAGTGTATAAAAGTCAGCGTTGCTGAATGAGTTCTAGTTTTAAAAGTAATAAAATACTTTGTGTAGGTATATATATGAAAATACTCCTTTTGTGAAAACTTCATCTCTTTATACGTGAGCATGCATTAACTATACAATCAGGTAATGCTTCATGTCTTTACTGTATGCCTTGTTTACTCTGTACTCTTTTATATTTATCTTTCACTGTCTATGTGGACCAATGAACAATACCCAAAACTATGTGCGCGGAGGAAATGGTGTTGGACCCTCTGTTCCCACAAGGGGCTCTACATACTGTATACAAGGCTGGCCCAGACACCTAGGGTATGCTGTAAAGGTCTGCCAATCTCAATTGACCAGCCCCATGTGCATCTTAGGGTAGCTAACCCCATAACAGTTGAGCTAACGACCTCATGGTCGTGCACCTCCAAATCGAATCATCTTCTTGCGATATACGATGTTTGCTTCATAGGTTGCTAACCAGTCCATCCCTAGTACTACATGAAATCCACCTAGGGGCATCACGTGTAACCTAGCAGCAAACCTATGACCTTCTAGTTCTATATTATAGTCCTCTATCACATCAGTAATTCTCGTGGACTTGCCGGTAGCGGTTTCTACATCGAATGGTTCACTAACATTTCTACTACTAATAGGCAACTTAGCACAGAAAGTAGTGGAAATAAAACTCCTACTAGCACCGGAATCAAACAATACAGAGGCACAAGTTTGGTTTACTAGAAACATACCTGACACGACATCGGGGTCAGCTCTGGCTTCCTCCCTGGTCATGGTGTAAGCTCTAGCACTTGCCCTCTGCCCTCCTTCCTCCGGCTTCTTCTTCGCTCCAGAGCTCTCCGCCCTTGGCTTCTTACAGTCTTTGGTTGCGTGGCCCTCCCCGCCACATTTATAGCACTTCAGCACCCTACAGTCTCTAGCGATATGGCCAGGCTTGCCACATCTGAAGCATACATTCATTCCCATCTTGCACTCACCGGTATGCTCCCTTCCACATCTTCCACACTTTTTCGCCTCTGATCTTGACGACACCCCACAGTCGTCTGACTTCCTCTTCTTGTTGTTTGGAGTGAAACCACCACGTCCAAACCTCTTCCCATTCTAGCTCTTACCATCCCCACTCATCTTCTTCACCTCCACCACAGTTTCCTCTCGTTCATCATACAATCTACCCGCCAAATCCACCACTGATCGAAAGGTACCCGGCTGAGTAGCAATCTGGTGTCTGCGAATGTCAGCCGGCAGTCCCTAAATGTACCTCTTGATCTTCCTCGACACCGGCATCACCTGATCCGGCACCACCCTCGCCAACTCGTTGAATTTAGTGGTGTACTGTTGGTAGGTCATGGTTCCCGGTTCAAGTTGCAAGAACTCCCTCGCGATTTTATCAAGTTCCCTATGAGGACAGAATTCCTCGACCATCAATTTCTTCAGTTCACTACACCTCATCCTTAAGATTGCCCTGGTACCCTCAGCTTGGACAATATTGTCCCACCAACACAGCGCTGAATCAACGAAAGAGTGAGTCGCGAACTTCATCTTTTGGTCCTCGTGGCACTTACTGATCTCCAAGACTACCTCCATCTCTCTCACCCAGCGGTGACCGGCAGCAGCATTGCCATTGCCATCAAAGACGGGGGCTTACACCTTTGGAACGCCCCATAACTGCATCCTCCGGTCGCTACCCCCACTACATCATCCTCCTCCTCGTCGGACAACACATTCTCAGGCTCTGGTTGTTCCTCCTGCCTTCTGCTTCCCTTGCCCGTTGATCCCTTTCTATTCTCCTTCTCCTTCTTCTCCTCGTTTCTCACAGCCCTGATGACTTCAGTCACCACAGAAGGTAAGACTGTCTGCATGACCTGGTGTACTTCATCAGCAATCGCCTCCCTAGCTGAGGCATTCAAGCTAGCATTCTCATTCTCTTCGCTCCGGCCATGAACCTCAGGGTTCTCATGGGTCGTCTCAGGAGCCTTAGAACTACTCCTAGTCACACGTAGACGGCCTCTGCCTCTAGGAGTCTTGGAAGATTTCCGTCCAACCATCCCCTAACACGCTATAAGATTCAAACACTAATGCGGTCATTCAAGGTAATAACTCAGTTTATGTCAAGTATAGTAAGTCCCTAATTACAGTGGCCAGTTATGATTAGCTACTTACTTTACTCTTCATACCCCAAGCATTTCCTATCATGACTTAATCAGTATCTAAATCTACTAAGAGCACATAAATCATTTCCTAGCATGAGCACATAATACCGGTTAATATTAAGAAAAGACATACCTTATGGCACATAGCTACTCGGGTTGACACCCCATCAATGGTCCCATTTTTAGTTTAAGTTTAGGTTTTAAAAAATTTATTTAACCCAATTCTCTTAACCTTTGGCTCTGATACCAACTTGTAAGGCCCCATTCCCGGAGACCTCACAGTTGGTCATTCACAGCATTAAACACATCAAACATTATAAATTTACAAGCTTAAGCAGCGGAATTATTTTAACAAAAGCCATTCATTTCATTTCATTAAAAACACTGTGTTGAGCAATACATTATTGTTTAACCAAATACAAAATAATTATTAATTTGCATTACAAAACAACAGCAATAACGAGTATGAATGGATGTTAGTCTTTCCTTACCGAGTAGCTTCACCCTCATGCCATCCTCAACAATATTTACCTGCCAACTGAAGATGTATAAAAGTCAGCGTTGTTGAGTGAGTTCTAGTTTTAAAAGTAATAAAATACTTTCTGTAGGTATATATATGAAAATACTCTTTTTGTGAAAACATCATCTCTTTATACGTGAGCACGAATTAACTATACAATTAGGTAATGCTTCATCTCTTTACTGTATGCCTTGTTTACTCTGTACTCTTTTATATATATCTTTCACTGTCTATGTGGACCAATGAGCAATACCCTAAACTATGTGCGCGGGGGAAATGGTGCTGGGCCCTTTGTTCCCACAAGGGGCTCTACATACTGTATACAAGGCCAGCCCAGACACATAGGGTACACTGCAAAGGTCCGCCAATCTCAATTGACTGGCCCGGTGTGCATCTTAGGGTAGCTAACCCGCATCACAGTTGAGCTAACGACCTTATGGTCGTGCACCTCCTATAAGCTTGTGTTGCACCCTGAAAGGATCTACATGCCAACTCAATGGGTGAATTGATGATTGCTCAGCTGGAATCCCACAAGTCCAAGAAGAAATGCGGATGAAAATCTGCCAAGGAAAAGACAGTGTTATCTTCCGCATTAGTTAATGCGGAAGACATAACTTTGATGCAGAGAAGTGTATTACTCTTCCACATTGACTAATGCGGAAGACATAACACTAATGCTCAAGAACAAGTTACTCTTCCGTATTGACTAATGCGGGAGAACAAAAGAATATGCGGACAAGACTTTGCTCATCCGCATTTGACCGACCAAATGCGCATAAGTATTTGTTCATCCGCATTAACCAATGCGGATGACCAACATACTAATGCGGATGATCAAGTGAAGAAATGCTGATCAAGATTATCACATCCGCATTTGTCAATGCGGATGAACAAGCAAAGATGCGGATCAAGACTTAGACTAGTTTCGGATGTAATAGGTCAAGGGTAGTTTAGTCATTTTGTAAAACGCATCTTGCCTGCCTATAAATAGAATAGAGAATTTTTGTTGTAATTATTTTCTGTAATTTATCAACTTTCATATATCAATACAAACAGCATTTATGAGTATTTTCTTTGCATTGAATGTTCTTTGATTGTTTGATTCCGCCACTCAATCATTGACTTGGTTATCATATTCAATTCACAGTAAGAATATCACTCTTACTCAACCCCAGACAGCCTGCAAGACTTGTTAACATTTTAAATTAGGTTCCACTTCACTTCTTCATTGCTCTTTCTCTTTATTGTTATTAGTAATACTTTATGTTACGATAATAAACACACCACGTAAAGTTACACACTAATAGTAATAATACTAATAATAATAATATGGATCAATCATAAAGCAACATAATAATGCATGAAACCCAGCATTAATAAGCCCTAGTCAAACCTCAGTCTAAACCCAAAAAGCACAGACTCCCAAATATTTTGTAATAAATTCTAAGTGTTAGGCGAATCGATACTATTAGGGCGCATGAGCCCTGTTTGGGCGCTTCATCACTATGCTGGCGCATCAGCCAACACTTAACTGCTTTAACACTTAGGCGCATGAGCTATTTCAGATGCATGGACACTATTCGGGTGTATGGTCCATTCGGACGCATGGACACTTAGGCGCATGGGCGCTTCAGGCGTATGGAAACTTAGGCGCATGGGGGTTATTCAGACATATGGGCACTATTGGGGCACATGGCCCTACACTTAGTCATCCGACTAATATTCTAGGCGCATGAGGGCACTGTTCAGGCGCATGAGTTACACTTAAACATTCTAAGGCATTTCCAGGCGCATGGGCCTTATTTAGGCGCATGAACCTTCTGTTCAACATATTTCTAGGATATTTTCGAATCGAAACAGCAAGCCTATTTGTTCTAAGCTTACCAATGCTATTCTAAACATGAACAACCTATAAGCATCTAAGAATCATCATCAAGCATTCATAATACATACGGGTATACATACATAAACATTGTAAAATCGTTTTAATACATTTTTAGCTCTAAGAAGAGTTTAAAACAAGTAAAACCGGGGTCTAGAAACTCACTTGGTGCAACTTTGTATCTTCCTTCTAACCCGTATGCAAATGAGTTCAAACACCTAGAAACCAGCAAACACACACACGAACACACACACAAACACATAAGCATAAAACCGAGACAAAACCCATCACAACACATAAAAACTTTAAATTCTTACCCTGAATTCAGCCTCTTCTTCTTCTTCTTCAAAACGAAGGTTTCTGCTCTCTCTCTCTCTCTCAAGAACCGATTGAAAAGGTGAAATGTAACATGGTGTGGGCGGCCATGTTGCTTTTGTACCAACCTTTTATTCTTTTTGTCTTTTTGACACCTTTAACCCCTCAAATTGGGTTAACTTGCATTTCTACTTTATTATTCATTTCTTATCTATCCTTTAAAAGAATAACTGGGTGTTATAAGTCCACCTGTTGGATCTTGTATGCCCAAGACACATACAAGATTGATGTGGTTAGTATGTTATGATCCAAGTCGGGTCATACCCAATAACAAGCTAAACAAACACCAATAAATGTTATTTGTTGATTAGATCATACAAATAAACAGACAACAATTTAGAAAATGGGTTTTCTAAAACATTGCTTTGTAATACAACAATACTATATGGATAGTTTGTTCATGAGATATTATTTGTTTCATTATTTAAGTTGGTTAAATAATAACAAATAAAAGTGTTTTATTGTTATAAAATTAAAAGAGGTTTTAATTTTATAAAGTTAAGGGTTAAGAGAGTAAAGTTTATAAAACTAAAATGGGAGGGAAAAACCCATTGGGAAACACATTTCGGCCGCCCAAAGGGGCCTTGGGACCAGCCTTTTATCTTGGTCTTTGAAAGAGTTTCTCCTCTCTTACACTCCATCATCATTCACACTTTTCTCTCTAACACCACAAGCAAAAGAACCTCCAGAACCAGGGCTATTTTCCGATTTTAGAAGCTGAAAAAAGGGGGCTGAAAAATTTCAGTTTTGGAGGAGCTAAAGAAGAGCTATCTTTGGTGTTGCATCCTAACAAGCAAGGTGTTTGAAGAGCTTGTGGGTATCACTTCTTGAGGCCTTCTTCTTTGAAGGCTAGACACATTCAAGAACTTCATCTTCTACCTATTTTCATCTACAACATCTTGTTCTAGAAAGGTTGATTCTATGAACACCCTATGGTTGTTTTTGATTGGTTTTATAGCACACTGTTTCAAATATGATTATGATCTCATTCTTGAGTTTTGTTGGTGGTTTAATATGGCAAAAATTTTCAGATTATAAATCATACATTAAACCTCTTCTTCCGCTGCGTTTTCATAGTTTAAATGGTTAAACTAAGTGTTTTACATGTGACAAATCCAAATAATGGCATCTAGAGCCAGTTATGTGGAATGTGTGCTTCAAAAGGTCTTGAAAAGTTAGTTTTCATGGACCTTTTCAACCCATTAGGGCTATTTTTTTGTGGGTGTTTGAATCCCTTATGTTTCAAGGTTTAATCTTGCATGCTTTAGTATAAACCTTGAAAGAATTATATCAAATGGTTGATTATGTTGTTTGGACAACCTTAAAGTTTTAGTTTATGTTGGCTGAAACTTTAGGGCTGAAATAAGGGGTTCTTTGTTGTTCTTGGATGTTGAATGTGTTTCATATTATGGTGCATAACATAGCCTTGGCCTCATATGTTTGGTTTTGGTTGATTGTTGTGTGTCATGTTGGTTTGTTTCTTGAAAGGGTTGTAATTTGTGTTTTGCATCTTGGGTTGTAATTTATTTATTCATTTGGGTATGTAATAAATAGATTAGGTGCATTTCATTTATTAGAAAAATTGTATTAGGATATGATTTTTGTAAAAGAAGATGCACAAGATGAAGACTCAAAGAAGAACACAAAAGACATGGACACTTGAAGCATTTGGATGTGGATTCAAGTGGGAGTTCAAGGACACATCTTGATGTGTCATCTTCACCCTTAGGAAAGACCTTATGACGACACTTGTGATGGCAAACAAGTGTGGTCATCTTAGTGGCTATGGTTATGCACCCATGTTTGTATGTCTATGCTTGTTTGGATGTTTGTTGTTTGATTGTTTGGTTGATATTTGGATATGCATTACAAACTTATTAACAAACTTAACAAGCTGAAAATTTGATGGTTCTTTATCATTAAAAGGTTATTAAAAGGATTAATGGTTTTCATAAAAGAGGTTTTATTAAAAGTGAACCATAGGGTACCTTGTATTTGAAAGCATGCAAATATAAGGTACATAGAGTTTTTTAAACTAAGATTATGAAAACTTAAATTCCTTTTTTAAAACAAGTTTAACACCATCCTTTTGCACCACATTTGAGTCATTTGAAAACTCTTAATGGGATAAAGGTCACCTAACCATTTTGAGGGAACTTGTGATTTGAGGTGGGGATACCATATTTGTGGGATAAAGGTCACCTAACCACTTATGTTGGAAAACTCACATGTGTGTGCAAGTAGGGTAACTTTATTTGCAAACCATGTTAAATGGATCACCTACAATATGGTTTACAAAGGTGTGATGGGATTAACATGCCGACTATACATATGATGTTTTAAAGTCGATCCCATACCCTAAAAGTTGCAAAGGGTTGCAATTGTCAAAGCGTTTACTACCTTGTTAATTTAAATAATGGGATAAAGGTCACCTAACCACTATTTAAATGTAACATTGGATTGTAGATTTAAAATTGTGTAAGACACTTAAAAAGGTTTTTAATTATTAAAATATGAACAATATCGAAATTACTAAAATTGAACTTTGTTATATTTTGTAGATGGCCACCAACTATAAAAATAACAATGAAATCCCGACCTCTCACTCACTATCACTAAGAACCATTCTCCAAAAGGAGCGTCTAAACCATAATAACTTTATTGATTGGTTTTGAAACTTGTGAATTGTTCTCAAGCAAGAGAAACGATCATACATTTTAGATGATCCAATTCCCGATCAACCTAGTGAGGATGATGAGGAGGTCTATAATAATTGGGTGAAATACACTAAGGACTTGGTCCAAGTGTCTTGCCTTATGTTGGCAAGTATGACTCCAGATCTCCAAAAAGAGTATGAACATCATGGAGTGTAAGACATGATAACCCAGTTGAAGGAAACGTTCCAACAACAAGCACGGGTTGAGTGCTTCGAAACAGTTCGAGCACTCCATGCGTGTCGTATGGACGACACCCAATCTATTCTGACTGGGGTTGAGTAAGAGTGATATTCTTACTGTGAATCAAATATGATAATCAAGTCAATGATTGAATGGCGGAAACAAACAATTAAACAACATTCAATGCAAGAAAAATACTCATAAATGCTTTTTGTATTGATAATGAAAGTTGATAAATTAGAGAGAATAATTACAACAAAAATTCTCTATCTATCAGCCGTCACCTCATGTATGAGGTATCTATTCTATTTATAGGTAGACAAGATGCCTTTTACAAAATGACTAAACTACCCCTGACCTATTACATCAGAACTAGTCTAAGTCTTCATCCGTATCTTTGCTTGTTCATCCGCATTGACAAATGCGGATGAGTGATCAATGTGGATGAGCAAAGTCTTGTTCGCATTTACTTTGTCTTCCGCATTAGTCAATGCGGAAGACAAAGTACTTATCCACATTTACTTTTTGGTCTTCCGCATTTGTCAATGCGAAAGAAAAAATATTTGTCCGTATTTGTTCTGTGCCTTCCTCATTGACAAATGCGGTAGACAATACTTTATTCTTCTAAGCAGATTCTTCATCCGCATTTCTTCTTGGACTTAAGAGATTTCAGCAGAACAATCATCAAATCACCCATTGAGTTGGCATGTATGATCCTTTCAAGGGTCCAATAATACTCCCCCTAAGGATTATACAGTCAAGTTTTCCTTAATGTTTGGGTGGTGATTGATGTTGTGAAGATTCTGCTGGGTCTTCTAGGGGTAAGATGAATGTAGCTTTGGTAGGATCCAGTATAGCTTTGATCATATTCACGAAGTCTGTAGCTTCTGACATCCTTTCTTTGCTTAGCACATGAATCTTCATCTTGCTCATATTGTAGATGGCTTCCATTGGTAGCTTCTTTAGTGAAATTGGCTCCCATATAGAAATTGTTGAAAGTCCATCTCTATGTATCAATAAGCTCCCCCCACATCAACCTCAAGTTTTACAATGTTGCCAAGCTACAATGGTGTCTTCTCTTCTTTCTTTTCTCTCTTTTGATTCTTATCTGATCATATGCCAACTTTAGCAGCTTGATGCACATTAAAAAGAAGTGTATATCCAACTCTCCCAGTTTATTATTCAATTCCCTGAAATGTCTGGTGTAAATGTAATGGATATATGATTCATCAAGCAATCTAACCTCATATCCACTCAATAATCTAATTTCAGCTCCCTCCTTTCCTCCCCACTTCCTTTCAATTACCATCTCATAGGTTTTCTCATCATAGTATACATTTGAGATGGGTGTGGAGGAATGAGTACTAGACACCATTTTCCTTTTTAATGATTGTGTAGGCTTCACCTTCAGCTCAGGGAATACAATTTCTTCTGCTTGCATCTTTTTCTTCTTATCAAGGGGGTTGACAAATGTTTTATCTTTTCTCAAGCATATTGTCTTTAATGAATTGAAGTTGTTTGTTCTTCTGAACAACTTAAGTATGTTCTCAAATTCATATCCCCTGAACATAGCTGCATGATTGATCAGTTCAAATTGAGCTAGTTCCTTCAAATCATGAATCTCGAGGGCATTTACAAGAGCTGAGTACTCTGTAAAGAATTGTACTAGCCCTGAGATCCTTTTTACCATGAACATATTCCATGTACTGTCGTACTTCTAAGCTATTATCTTTTGATCAACTTTTCCCTTGGGAGTAGACACCCCTCTGATCAGCTCTGCAGTAGTCAATCCTTCTTGCAGTTTCAAGTGAGATGGTTCTGCAAACCATTCAGGGTACTTGTGTAGCACAGGGGCAAGTAGTTCTTGGTCTTTTTGGTTTAGCATCATGTCTACAGCTGATACTCTACTTCTTAGTTTGGTGCTTGCTAATTTTTCTTCCAGCTTCTTAAGTTTTCTTTCTTCTCATTAATCAATTGAAGAGTTGCAGCCCTTAATGAGTTGGTCTTCATGTTTCCAATCCTTTTTCTCATAAACCCCTGACTTGAGAGATATTCCTTCATTCCTTATCTGACATATTATAAGGATCAAGAAATAATGGTTCATGAGTTGGAGATGATTTCTTCATTGAAGACAGCTTGTGTAGGGGAGCCCTTCTTGGCAATGGTCTTTCATACCCTGTTGATTTCTTTATAGAGGTTTCTTTATGCTTTGGAGTATCCTTGGTGATTGCTTTCTCATATTCTGTTTCAATAGTTGGATCAAGCAACCTTTTCACTTTATCTTCTTCTTCTTTCATTCCTTCATTTGTCATTCCAAACACTTCATCTGGATCATATCCTTGATTGATCAGAAACATAGCTTTAATCATCAAGTCATCAGTGTGTGCTTTGGATACCATGTCTTCTACTACTTGTTCTATTTTCATGGGACTGTCCATATGAACATCCATTTCAGCTTCATATCCACCAGCAATCTCACCTTGTTCTAAATCAACTGCACCAGCCAATTTCTTCAATTGAGCTTTTGCCTGCTCATGCTCTTCCAAAAATTCAGCAATTGCTGCTAGACTTCTGGGGTCATCCTTTTGTTTCTTAACTGGTTCTTATTCAACTATTGGTCTCTTACCCTTAGCCTTTTCAGCTAAGTATTTCCTTTTTTGTGAGTAAGTTTGAAGTTGCGGGCTAGATGTTTCAGCTTGTTCTACTACTTCAGGTACCTTTTCAGGTGTGCTTGACTCTTGATCATTTAGTTTACTTTTCTCATCCTCTTTCTTTTCTGTTTCTGTTTCCTCTTTCTTTTCCTTTTCATTTTCTTCTTTCTTTTCTTTTCATACATTTCTTTATTTTCTCTTTTTGTTCTTCAGATAAAGAGATAGCACGGACAATTTGCATAGTCAACTCCTTCGCTAATGGCACTGGTGACTTAGGGATGAATACAATAGGCTCTGAATCAACCCTTTGATTGTTTACAAACTGCCAAAAGTCATCATCTATGCTGAATTTTCAGATGAAAAACTATCTAATGCATTGAATAGTTCTTCAAATTCAGCTTTCTCATAGTGAGAGTCATCTATGTTTTGAGAGTATACCACCATTTCTAGACTTTGATCTTTGAACTTTGTTTGACTTGCATCACCTTCTTTTTCTTCATTTTCAGGAATATACTTGTTATCATCCACATCTTCCTTTTCTTTCTCTTTATCTTTCTTTCATCATCCACTTTACTTCTTTGACTTTCAATTATCAGTTCTAGTTTAGAGATTCTTTTGTTTTGACTTTGAAGCTCTTGTTCAAGACAAGAAATAATTTCTGCTTGTTCCTCAATGATATTTTCTTGCTCCTCCATTGCTATAGTCTGAATAGCAAGAGTGTCCACATGACAACTGATTTCTTCTCTAGAATCGTTTAGTGCAGCCTTTAAGTACTCAATCTCCTTGCCTTTTTCTTTTCTTTCAGATGCATATTTCTCTTTTAGTTCTTTCAATTCATTTTCTTTCTCACCCAGCTCTAAAATTCTATCATTGATCATTCTAGCTCTCCTATTTAAGGTCCTTTCCATCCTTTCCACTTTCTGTAAGAGCTCAGATATTAGTTCATCCCAAGCCTGTTGATGTTAGATTCAGCATAGCTCTTTGAAGGAGCAGCCTCAGAAGGTGCTTTCATAGCAAGGATTTATCATGATGATCCTTCTCATCAGAAGATGATTTGGATGATTTAGATGTAGTTGTTGATCCTTCTATTTTAGCAGGGTGATCATGGGATGATGGTAAAGGTTGTTAAGGTGACATAGGAGATTGATATGGTGGTGATATTCGAGATTGATGATGAGGTGATATAGGTGTAGGTTGAGGGGTTGTTTGTGGTGTTGGTTGTGATAATGTTTGTGGAGATTGTTGTGGTGAAGGTTGTGGTGATTGTTGTGGTTGTGGTTGTGGTGATGGTTGTGGTGATGTTTGTGGAGATGGTTGTGGTGATGATTGTGGTGAAGGTTGTGGTAATGTTTGTGGTGAAGGTTGTGGTAATGTTTGTGGAGATGGTTGTGGAGTTGGTTGAGGTGATGGTTGTGGTATTTGTTATGGTGATTGTTATGCTTGACTGCTTGATTTAATTATTGAATCATCCAAGGAAGAAGGGGTGAGTGGGCACCACGTAAAAGTTCCTCGGGTCCTTCTTCTTGATGTATTTATAGGATCTTGCATCATAGTGAGGGATGTTAAGCGCAGGTCCTTCATTAACAATGTCATGGAATGATTCATTGATTAGACATTGAATGAATCTGGGATACATCAAAAACTTGTATCTTAATCCTTCTTGAATGTTAGAAATTAGGCCATTGAACACATATGCAGACATATTAAGTGGTCTGTTGGTGCAGAGAGCACATATTGCAAAAGATGTGAGGACTAGAATGTCGTTCCATTCTGTTTTTCTTTTTAACAAACAGTATTGGAACATATGAATTAGGAACCTCCAAGGCAGATCCACTAATCCTTTAACTATTTGTTTTGCTTCATAACCCCCTTCATAACCAATTTCAGTGAAAAAAGTGGTTATTTCTTCATCATCTAGTTCCAGAGGATCATTAGCATTATCACCAAATTGAAGACATCTTCTAACAGACTCTTCTGTGATCCTTAGAGTAAGCTCAGTGTTGATTCTCCCTGTTAATGTTCTCACACCATCAGTTTCAACTACCTTAGCTGATTCCCAGAAGGACTTGATGGGATTCTCAAAGATTGTTGGGCTCACAGTCATGGCATATGCTACCTTGTGGTAGATAAGTATCTTATCATATCTCTAAGTCCTTCGGCTTGAGGCACATCAGGGTTTAAATAACCGTTGACATTATAGAGCTTGCTCCATGTAAGATTTGCCATGTAATCTGCACAAGAAACATGTTAGTTATCAGTGTGACTTTAAATTGACAAGGAAGACTGCTTGTCATTTCTGTTGCATTGTTGTCATGGCAAATGGTGAGTTTGTCATTTAACAATCACAGTTTCAATGTTTGAACCATTAATGAGATATTGTTTCATTGATTTGGTTCAAATGTTTCATTTTTTTAACATGCTCTGTTCTTACAACGAAAATGAATATCAAGATTTTCATGATGATAAGACTTTCTGTTGGTT
The DNA here is from genome assembly GCA_025506515.1 of Flaveria trinervia. Classification (NCBI taxonomy): domain Eukaryota; kingdom Viridiplantae; phylum Streptophyta; class Magnoliopsida; order Asterales; family Asteraceae; genus Flaveria; species Flaveria trinervia. The sequence continues at coordinate 47,845,796 of CM046446.1, forward strand.
TTCATGCTCATTGAAGTCGAAAAGATGTATTATGTTATATCAATGAAACATGTTTTTTTGTGTTCTTCCTTATCAGTTGGTTCATTGACTGATTTAGGTTTAACATTCTGAAACTTAGGTTTTGATTAAACTTTTTATGAAAGTTTCACCTTATTTCTGATCTGAATGTTGTTTCAGAATTGATAACAAAAGTCGATTGAATAGATTCACACGAAAATCTTTGAATGTTTATGATGATGATGATTGAAGATGGTGTACTGTATGTTTGTGCTCGTCTCACTATAAAGTCTCTCAAATTTGAAAAGTATTAAATGACCCGTTTGAATTCCTTTAAATAGTCAAATAATACATTTTGAAAGATTTTACAAGTTTAAAATCAGATACAGTCACCACTGTAGCAAATGCTGAAGGTTTATTTGTTTGACTTTTGGTCATCCACATTTGTCAACTGTAGCAAATACGGAAGACAAACTTTTGACTGACGGTCGGTATTTGGCTGCTTTTGGTCAACCGCATTTACTAACTATAGCAAATGCGGAAGACAAACTTGTGACATTGACTGTCCGCATTTGGCTACTGTTGTAAATGCGGAAGTTTTGTTTCTTCTTATTTTTATTCTTTCCGCATTTGTGTACCGTTGCAAATGCGGAAGTTAAAACTTGAAACCTTTGGCTATCCGCATTTGTGTTGTGTGTAAATGCAGAAGATAACTTGTGATTGTGTTCATCAGCATTCACTGTAACAAATACGGCAGAGTTACTTGTTTTATCCTATCCATATTTGTACACAGTAGCAAATGCGATAGAACAAAGTCAATCAGCATTTGCGACTATACCAAATGCGGTTGACAACACTTGGTCAACATTGCACTGTAGCAAATGCGATAGAGACCTGTGCATCCACATTTGTTAACTGTAGCAAATATGGTAGAGTAAATTCCACATCTACTCACATACTAATGTGGTAGAGTAAAATCATTGTCCGCATTAGTTGCACTTGAAAATATATTGTTACGAGCATTAGTTACATGCATGGGTTACCTTCACCCGCATTAACTAATGCACTTACCTGCATTAGCTTTTGAACTTAATCAAAAGTTAATGTGATTGAATTGATTATTCATGTTATGAAGAGGTTTCCTTGATTGAATTTTCTTATGAAGTTGGCTGTTGAAGTTGTCAATTCTTGCTTGGATTGACTTGTATGTCACAATTGATACAAGTTTCCTAATTTTGACAGATCTTGGACTTATCATGCTTCTAAGAATCTACATAAGCTGAGATATAATGGTATGACTTATTGCAACAACACCAACTAAAATTCTTTTTGTTTTGTTTTTTCAAAATTAAGTTAATAGACAAAAATTTGGACTTACTCAAAAATTTTAAATTACTCCCCTTAAAGTTTATGTCCACATTGGAGAGAAACATAAAGATTTAAAACCTTTTGAATATTATTTTGATTAATATTGATAATGAAGAGAAAAATCTCTTTGTTGGGATCATATCAGTCTTATATTACACTTGTGCACCCTTTATGATTAAATGGACATGATCATGAACTTGAAGATTGAAGGTATGTTTGTCCTCTTAAGCCCATACCTGGTTGATATTTTGATGCAAATGACTTTTATCATGTTTTGGATGATTAATTATTCAATGTGTACCTCACACACATAAGCATGAAATAATCAACCCTTCTTATACAATGCATGGTAGAACTTTTTCACAACTTTTCTTACCAGGTTTGAAATCTCATTTTCACTGATCCTCATTGGGATTCTTTTAATTTGATCCTTTTTCATGTTGATCCACATTGGTATTCTTTTCACTTCACTTTGGAAGGTGATCCATGATAGGATTCTTTTGTTCATTCACTTGGAATGTATTACTTAGTTGATTCATATAATTTTGGATGCGTTCCACATTGGGAATCTTTTGGATCATAACAACTGCACTATGTGCAAGTTTCATCAGGTCTTTGCTCAGCAAAACAAAGATGAAACATGATGTGGTGAAAGAGATTCATAAAGTATCATTACCTGGTGTGTTTAAGTTACTACACACACATGCATTTAGATAAGCCAATACATATCTATACTTTGTGATGAGTGTTTCACAATTGAATATGTCTTTAATTCATCACCGCATGTATCTTTTCTTCCAAGTTGAGCCTACCAACATATCTGGTAAGCCATTTCAATCTTTTACATTTTGAAATTAAGCATAGTGAATGATATAACGACTGTAATTATATCATTTCCCTTAGAATTCTTTTCTTCATCAAACTTGATTTCTTTTTTGTGTTTTCTGATGTTTTAAATTGTTTTTGATGTTTTTCATAGCTTTTACTCAAGGTTAATCATGCCAATTGACTGAACCAGAAATTCAAACCTACCAGGTTCAAATGCCTTTGTAGAAAAATTAGCTAATTGATTTTCAGTTGGTACTTGAATCAATTTGATTAAACCCTTTTCAGCACAGTCTCTCAAAAAATGATATCTAATCTCAATATCTTTTGTTTTTGAGTGCTGAACTGGATTATTAGTTATAAAGACAACAACTATGTTATCAATAGAAATTGGTGTGTGCAAGAAGTTAAACCATAATCAAGCATCTGGTTTTGAATCCAGAGAACTTGAGAACAACATGCTAATGCAGCAATATACTCAGCTTCTGCTATGGACACAGACACATTTGTTTGCTTCTTGCATTGCGAGGATACTAGTCTGGGACCAAGAAATTGACAACCGCCAGAAGTGGTGTTGGACCAAAAGAACCAATGAGCCTGATCAGAAAAACCTCTAAGTCCCACAGACATCACAACAACTGCTGAAGACTTGATCAGCTGTTTGACAAAGTCTGAAGAGCAACAGCTGAAGACCAAAGTACTAAAGACTTCAACAGCTGAAGACCAAAGTCTGAAGATCAACAGCTGAAGGCTAAAGTACTAACGATCAACAGCTGAAGACTAAAGTACTAACGATCAACAGCTGAAGTACAAAGACTGAAGACAACAGCTGAAGACATCAGCTAATGACAACAGCTGAAGTTCAAGTACAAGTACCGATGCCTTCAGAGTTTGTTACAACAGCTAAAGAAGCATTCTTCAGTTGTTGTGATGGTTTCCTTTCAGTAGTTTTTTTTCTATTTCAGTACTTGTAAAACGACTGAAAAGCATGTTCTTCAGTCGTTGTAGTTTCAGTAGTTTCTTTTCAGTAGTTGTAGTGATAGTTAACACTTAGTATTTTTGTAAGAAGATGTCAGTTGTTTTGACATCTTCAGTAGTTGTGTTAACTATCAGTAGTTTGAATAATTCTATTAGATGTCACTATCAAGTGACATCAGCAACGTCACATCTCCTATATAAGAGATGTTGACCTAATTGTACGTGTGACATTCTGTTACCACGAAAGCGCATATTGAATGAAATATCTTTTGTAGAATTCTCTCTCTCTATAACCGTTTACTCTTATATTGAATATCAATTGTGTTCTTGTGAATTGTCTAATTCATTGTTTGATTTCCGCTGCAATACTCTCTAATCAATCAAACTTAGATCACTGATCCTAACAAATGGTATCAGAGCTGGTTAATCATTGATCGATCTAACAATTGATCATTGAAACTGGTATTCGATATCTATGTTTGATTGAATTAGCATATTTGCAAGAATTGGTTATAGATTATTGAATTTCTGCTGCTTTCGTTTATTCACTTTGAGCTCTCTCTTGGTTCAATTTTGGTTTGTTGTGTTTTGTTCTAAATCTGCTAAAGCTTAATTGAATTTGGTTGAATCCGAGAATGACTACTCATTCTAATGACCCTCACAATACCGGTTCCTCAACCAAGCCTCCGATGCTGGTTAGGACTGAGTATAACATATGGCAACGAAGGATGCTTCATCACCTGTCTGTTAACAGTTCAGGTTGTTGGACATCTGTGGTACTTGGTCCACACAAGCCTATGGTGAACAATCCGGAAACCAACCAATGGTCCGAAGAAGAAGGAACAATACTCAGATGAGGATCAGAAACTGTTTGAGATTGATGCTAAAGCGCATGGTATTCTGGCCATGGCTTTGCCTAATGAAATCTATTCAGGGCTTATGCATCATGAAACTGCTCATGACCTCTGGAATGCACTGAAGGAACAATTCGGTGGAACAAATGAGGTCTTAGCAAACAACAGAGAAATCCTTGCCTAACAATATGAGACATTCTCTCATAGGAAGGGTGAGACACTGACTCAACAGTTTGAGCGGTTTTCCTGTTTGATCTCTGAGCTGAAAATGGTCAAATAGGAATACACCAATAGCCAGATGAATAACAGATTCCTCAGATCACTGCCTGAGAGATGGGACACATACACTATTGTCCTACGCTCCAGTGCAAATCTGGATAGCCTATCTCTCACCCAACTTCATGGGAAACTACTTACATTCGAGAGAGAGATAGAGTAGAAAAGGAAACTGGCATCATTAGGAAAGCTCACTGATGACTTTGTACCAGGGAACACTGCCTTGGTTGGTCATGAGTCAGAATATGCTGCGTCTGAAAGCATTTATGATGAGCATATAGATTTCTCTTCAAACAGTTCTGATCATGCATTTGTTGGTGTTGATAGTCAATCAAGTTGTAATAGTGACAATTTATGCTTCATCATGGATGATCTGAAGGGTATTGTTGATGATGATTTAGAAGAGATGGATATTCTAAGCCAAATGGCCTTAGTTAATATCAGATCTCAAAAGTTCTACAAGAGAACTGGCAGGAAATTTCCTGGACTCTCTGGCAAAACCAAAGTTGGTTTTGACAAGAGTAAGTTGAGGTGTCACAAATGCCAAAGGCTGGACACTTTGCAAGAGAGTGTAGATCAACTGGATCTAACTCCTCTGCACCCTTTGTGACTTTTCCAAGTACTAGTCCACAAAACAGAAGGCAACATCCTGCTTGTTCTGGTCATCATTCACACCCTATATCTCCTGCATACTTTGTCCCTCAGGGTCCAATGTCATATCCTTATCCCTGCTATTACATGCCTCAGCCAAATCCGATTCAAGCTCCTATTGCACAACAACCACAAGCATTACCTGAACCTCAACCTTCCCAATCTCATCAACAATCTCAACCTCAACAACACAGCTTTTTAACCCCAGGAGTTGTTGACTGGAGCAGTTTACTAGATGATATGTCTGCTCATGAACAACTGTTCTCTCGTGCTGGTCAACATGGTGGTGAAAGTCCTTTTGGAAACCTTGCTCTTATGGCTCTGGAGTCTGTTGAACCTCATCCTCTAATGCCTCCACACCACAGGTATCACAGGTATCCTCTGAGGCCAAAGCCAAGCTATGTTCTGAAACATGCATAGCTGCATTTGCATCTATTAGAGAAGCAAATGTAGCTTTAATTAACAAGAACATTGAGCTAGAACAAATAATATCCAAAAGAAAAGCTGAATTTGAGTCTGTGCTTAATGATAAGAATGATGAGATTTACAAACTTAAATGCCAAATCACTGATGATAAGGCTAGGGAAGAGGTACTTCTAGAGAAGTACAGAGACCTCAAAGAAACACTTGCAACTACCCAGGTAGAGTGTGATCGATGGGTATATCTTTGCAAGGGTTTTGAAATGCTTCTTAGTAAGCAGTCTGCTTCCAATGTGAAGTTTGGCATTGGTTATAATCACACTGCTCCTCCTACAGATTTTATGTGACAACTCATCCAAAACTCACCCGATTTCGATTTCTGTGTGCCAATGCAGTAGACCAGTGATGGAAACCAGTGATGGAACACTCTCACCATGTAACGCAATTTTCGGGACGAAAATTCTTTCAACATGGGGATAATGTGACATCCGGTAAATTTCCGTTACCAAGCTCCGTTAGTTCAGTTAAGTCTTGTATACACGTGTCGTGAGCACACACTAGTTGTCGTTTAACGTTGGTGACCTAATAATAATGAATAATGTTAATTTGATATGAATCTAAGTGATTATGTGAATATTGGGTTATGTTTATGTGTATACACATTTTTAAAAGGTTAATTAGAAAATTTATCGCGTAACGCGGAAACGTGCCTATTTATTCGTATGTCTTGTGTTTTTATAAAGATAAGATATATAATGAATTTTATAAGTTTATATCTTTATATTATGAAGTTAAAAACACCTTACAAAGGGTTTAAAGCCTAGTTTTTATAAAATACAAATTACAAGGGTTAAAAGGATAAATATGTAAATTAAAATTTAATAAAACAAACCCAAACCCTAATCCACCCCCCTTCGGCCGCGATCCAACCTCTCTTCCCCTCTTCTCTTCGAATTCAGCCTAGAATCATCAAGGAACCATCGATTTTGGTCGATTTCAAGGTTTAGAGCACGTTAGAATCATCAATTGCAAGTTATAACACGTTTAAAGGTTAGATTTTTCATGTTTTTGTGAGTGTTTGTTTATGGCCGAACCTTGGAAGTGAAATTGACCCTCATGGGATCGAATTGGATGTTGTTTGATGATGTTTATATGTTAGTTAGGTTGAATACATGTTAGTTAACGTCGATCATGGATGAATTACATGTTGTTAGTGGGTTAATCATGGGTTTTGATTCTAGTCAAACCCTAATTCGATTTTGGGCATGATTATGGGTGAATGATGGTTGTTTGATGAATGTGTGGTGATTAATAAGTTGTATGAATGTTAGGAATCATGAATCTTGCAAGAAATTGATGATTTAGGGTTGATGTTCATAGGTTACTAATAATAGTAACTTTAATTGCATGAAATGTTGAACTATGGATGTTATGATGTTATGGATGTGTTCATGGTGATAATTAGATGTTAGATTGTTGTTGTGATCATTGGAAATTCAAGAAAACATGTTATAGTTCATACATTACTAAAGATAGTAACTTTTGTATATGAATTGATGAGTTATGATGTTTGGATGTGGTTGATCATGCTTAGATGTTAGTATGAGCTTGAATTGGTATTATTGATGAATTCATGTATGCTTTGGATGTTGATAGATTTTGGGATGTTCTTTCCCAAAAGGGAACTTTATTCGTGTAAAAGTTGAAGTATGATGTTATGATCATGTTTGGGATGATAGGAGCCTGCTAGTATGTTCAAGGATAAATTCTAGTGTGATAGAACGTGTTAAATTAGTTGTATGGCATGCTTGGATAATCATGGTGATATTTGGACTTTGGTGATCATGTATGGTTTGGATGTTGTGTAGTAGTAGGACATCATGCTTGGGACTGGTAATTGATTGTTGTGATGTTGTGAATGCAATGCATATGCTTAAAGAATATCGTTATGATCATTATACACGCGTGCGGATCTGAGGCCCCTACTTAGTAGGATTGGCAGGGTTTAGGATGTGAAGTGTGAGTGACTCACATGGCATGTGATGAATGGTTGAACTTTGTGTGACATGTTAGTTGTATTATAACTAATGAATATGTTAATGTTCTAGATTCGCATGACTTGTATAGTACTTGATTGTATGATGATCTAAGTGATACACCTGGTTGATATAGCATACGTATGATACTATTTGAATGTTAATCATGTATGTTGTATGTGCTCATTGGCTTTATTTGAATTATTACTCATAATGTCACCAACGGGTCAAACGGGTCAACTAGGTCAAACGTGTCTATTTTTCTGGAAGCTTGAGTCTTTGGTTTTGGTATGATTAGGGTTTCACATGTCTTTTATTTACACGTACTTATGTACTCACATGATCTAGGTAACCTTTGAAGGTTGGCTATCCTCTCGTTTCTCAAATAAACCCTAAGTACTCTTTGCATACATGAGGTGAGTTCATGCCCCACTCTTTATTAATCTCTTTTGGGGGAGATAGCATACTGGTATTTATACGAACGCTTTTAAATATTTAAGTTGTGTATAATATTACTATAGTGTTGTTTACCATGGGAAAAGTCCTCACACTTTTGAATTGTTAATATTTGATAGCGGGGAAACTTGGGTAGTACTACTGGGTCTGACGAGCCCCACCTGTGTGACTCGAGGTCAACCGGGTGCAATTTGTCCTATTGAACATTGTCACGACATGGTAAGTCGTGACAGGAGACAACAACTATCACAGTCAGCTTCAATTGCAAAATCACTATGTATTAATATTTACTGATAATAGACTAGCTATCTATTACCATACACTGCTTATATATATCACAACTGTTTACATGTTTATTGAACTCAAACTCTTGAACTCACTAACCTATGTGTTGACATTTTAGTATGCTTTTCTCAGGTCCTTAGCTTGCTTGCCATAGGAGCACTGCACGGTTCATTGCATTTTAAGACACGATGCTTCAAGACAATTTAACATTTTAACAATTATAGTTTACTCTTTTGGGTTGGCACTTGTTTTGCCATAGTTATACTTTATTGACTTGGGTTGTTTTCAAAACGCTTCCGCATTGTTTAAAGTTTGTGTTTTGGTTGATTTTGTTTAAATTATGGCATTTAGAGTCGTTCTGAGTAACTATTGACTGTGATCCTGGTTTGTTCACACGCCTCGTGGTAAAACTCCGCAAGTGGATTTTGAGGGTGTGACATTTTACTCCCAGAGTAGAGGTAGAATCTGATGGAGAAAGCAATAACCAATCCTTTTCATCATGTGATCTACTATCTGATACAACACCATCAGAGGTTGAAGTCAACATTAATTCCTCTCAGAACCTATGAGCTGATGTAGATGGTTCAAATGCTGACACTCACATGATCAAAAAGTTGATCACTCCAGGTGGTATTTCACAAAGTACTGAAAATACTAAAGAGCATATCATAACACCTGGAGAACAAACCCAAACTACTGCATGTACTAAAGGGAAGAAAACTGCAAGTAGAAAGGGTGGGAAAACTACTGAAGAAGATATCAAGAAAGCATGTACTAAAGGGAAGAAAACTGCTAGTACTGATAGCAAACTGCTGAAGAATAAGTCTTCAGTAGTTTCAACTTCTTCAGCAGATGATCAACTTAAGATGAAGAAAAAGCCATGTGAAATATGTGGCTTATTCAATCATCTTATTGATGATTGCTAGTATAAAAAGGGCTCCAAACTCAAACATAATGAGAACATTAAAAAGCAAATGGATAAAATGAAAACTGAGTTTGAAACCAAATTTGTACCAGCAACATCAAAACCTGTGACCCTAAAATCCAAAAAGAAATCCAAAAAGCAAGGGGTTAATCAGGCAACAGCTGAGGATGCTCAAAGGGAGATGGTACAACACAGGAATCCATCAATCTCAAGCACTAATGTGTCTGATGAGCTAAAGGCTTTATCACAGAATCAGACACAACTTGTTATGATGGTTCAGCATCTATTGGGGAGAGTCAACCAATTAGATGCACCTGTGCTGAAACCACAGAGAAGAAAATCTGTGCCAAAGGATTCTTCTTCTTCACCATCTCCATCCCCTCAGGCTGTTATTCATAGCAAATCTGTTAGTTTACCATCTGTTGATGTGAATAGACCCAAAACTAAAAAGGTTTGGGTCTCAAAAACTAACTAATTGTTTATGATTGCAGGGTTCTTCAGCATGCCAAAGTAGCATCTGGTATGTAGACATGGAGGATCTATGCATATGACAGGGAACAACTCTCTTCTTCATGACTACTCTCAAGGAAAGAAGGGGTTTGTTTCTTTTGGCAATGATGCTAAGGGTTACATCATTGGCAAAGGCTTTGTCTCCAATGGGGAAATAAAGTTTGATGATGTTAATCATGTGGAAAATCTCAAATACAATCTCTTGAGTGTCAGTCAAATGTGTGATAAAGGCCATGTTGCTCTTTTCACCAGTCAGAACTGCAGGATTCTGTCATCCAAAGTTCTGAATTTGATTGATAAGGTGTTGGATGATCACACTCTCCTGAGGGCCAACAGGACAGGAAGAGTGTATGCCTTAGATCTTTCCAAGAAAATAGATCTTAAAGGCCATCCTTGCCTATTTTCCAAAGCCTCTCTTAGGAATCTAAACTGTGGCACAGAAGGCTGGGTCATGTTAATATCAAAAACATGAATCAGCTGATCCACAATAGTTTAGTGAGAGGTTTACAAACAAAGGAGTTCCACTGTGATGAAACCTGCACTGCTTGTTTAAAAGGAAAACATCACAAAGTCTCATTCCCTCCTATTGAAGAACCTAAGTCCACTGCCTGCTTGCAGTTACTGCACATGGATCTATTTGGTCCTGTGAGAGTGATGAGCATGGCAAAGAAGAAATACTGTCTGGTAATTGTGGATGATTACTCCAGATTTGTATGGACTTTCTTTCTGCATTGAAAGGATGAGGTTGCTCAGAAGATTATAAACTTTGTGTTGTATGTTGAGAAGCAGTATTCCCTATCAGTCAAGTGTATAAGGAGTGACAATGGAACTGAATTCAGAAACATACACTTGATGATTTTTATCTTTCAAAGGGAATCAAAAGGCAGTTTAGCATCCCAAGAACTCCAGAACAAAATGGAGTAGTGGAGAGAAAGAACAGGACCCTAATTGAAGCTGCAAGGTCTATGTTGGCTGACTCTGGTTTGCCACTGACCTTTTAGGCTGAAGCTATTAACACAGCTTGCTATGTGTAGAATATAGCCTTAGTAAATCAGAGGTTGAGGAAGACTCCATATGAAGTTCTACATCACTTGGCTCCTCTAATTTCATTTTTCAGAGCCTTTGGGTGTCCCTGCTTCATTCTCAACACAAAGGATCAACTCCACAAATTTGATCCTAAGGTGGATGCAGGGTATTTTGTTGGTTATTCATCTACTTGCAAGGCATACAGAGTCTTCAACCGCAGAACAAAGATAGTTGAAGAGACTCTGCATGTGAAGTTTAATGAATCTCCAAAGGACAAGATTCCACAAAACCCTATGGAGTTGTTTGATCTGGACATACTGCAATATGTTCCTTATCAACCTCCAGCTGTTGCAGATCATGTGGATAAATCATCTTCTGCAGCATGTCTTCCACCTGGTGGTATTGATGATGATGATAATATCAATACTCACCTATTAAAGTTTAGTGATCAACTGCCTGAGTCTGCTAAACTTGATGTTCCTGTAGCTTCAGCAGTTCCATCCACAACAAATGCTAATGAGATATCTGATTCCTCTACATCTTTTGATTTACCATCTAATTCTTGGTTTCAAGAGTCTGCATCACCATCTACTGCTGCTGAAGGTTCTACAAACACTTGCACAGATCTCATTGTTTATCAAGAGCTGAAGAATCACCCAATGTCTCAAATCATTGGTGATATCAATGCTGGAGTTTCAACAAGAAGTCAATTGTCTAACTTCTGCTTCTATGCTCTCTTCATCAGTCAACTAGAGCCAAAGAACTATCATGTTGCTTTGAGAGACAATGGATGGGTTGAAGCCATGCAGCTTGAGCTACTTCAGTTCAAGAAATAGCAAGTGTGGGAACTAGTTCCTCTACCCCCTAGTAAGTGTGCAATAGGCACTAAATGGGTGTTTAGGAATAAAACTGATGAAAATGGGCTTATTGTTAAGAACAAGGCTAAACTGGTTGTACAAGGGTTTTCACAAGAAGAAGGTATTGATTATGATGAAACCTTTGCCCTTGTAGCTAGACTAGAGGCAATTAGATTGTTCTTAGCCTATGCTGCATTCCACAATCTTAAAGTTTTTCAAATGGATGTTAAAAGTGCATTTTTATATGGTAAAATAAAAGAAGAGGTCTATGTGTGTCAACCACCAGGTTTTGAGGATAATAAACATCCTCATTGGGTGTATAAACTTGATAAGGCTCTTTATAGGTTGAAGCAAGCTCCTAGAGCCTTGTATGAAACACTTTCCAATTTTCTTCTTAAAAATAATTTCACTAGAGGCTCCATAGATAAAACTTTGTTTATTAAGAAGGTGGATCAGCATAAGCTACTTGTTCAAATTTATGTTGATGATATTATTTTTGCATCCTCTAATCCCCAGTTGTGTGATGATTTTACATGTTTAATGAAACAAAGGTTTGAAATGAGTGCAATGGGAGAATTACAGTTCTTTCTAGGCTTGCAAATCAAACAAAAGGCTTATGGAACCTTTATTCATCAGTCAAAATATACAAAAGATCTTTTGAATAAGTTTTATTTACAAAATTATAAGCCCTGTTCTACTCCCATGTGCAACACCACACAACTGGATGCAGATCAGAAAGGTAAAGCTATTGATGAAACACTTTACAGATGTATGATTGGGTCCTTGATGTACCTAACAGCTTCTAGACCAGACATCATGTTTGCAACTTGTGTTTATGCTAGATTTAAGGCTGATCCTAAAGAGTCTCATTTGATTGCAGTCAAGAGGATCTTTAGATAGTTGCAAGGTACACAATCTCTAGGTTTATGGTATTCCACTGGACACTCATGCAAATTAGTTGCTTTCTCTGATAGTGACTATGCAGGTGTAAGTTAACCAAAAAGTCAACATTGGTGGATGTCAATTCCTAGGCAACTGTTTGATTTCTTGGCAGAGTAAGAAACAAACATCTGTTGCTACATCCACTGCTGAAGCAGAGTACACTGCAGCTGCAAGTTGTACTTCTCAGGTACTCTGGCTTCAGAACCAACTTTTCGATTATGGCATTACAGAGACTAAGACTCCATTATTAATGGATAGTGCTTCAGCTCTATGCATTGTCAAAAATCCAGTCCAGCACTCTAGGACCAAACATATAGAGATCAGACATCATTTTATTAGGGACTGTTTTGAAAAAGGTCTTATTGATCCAAAGTTTGTGCCTAGTGCTGATGAGCTTGCAGACATTTTTACTAAGCCTTTGGATACTTCAACTTTCCAAAACCTAGTGTTAAGGCTTGGTATGCTGCAGCTAGAATAAGTGATAACTACTGATGATCTCAGTAAATAAGTACGATGATCATTAGTAACCATATCACATATAGTACTAATTCTGATAAAACAACTGATCAAGTTACAACTACTGATGTAGTTATAACTACTGATATAAGTAAAAATAAATCAAGTACTGATGTCCTATGAAACAACTGAAAACAGCAAAAAGACTGATGAGTAAGTGTTGAGGACAGTATGAAACAGCTGAAAGGCTAAGAATTGATGAAAACTACTGATGAGAATTTTCTCTTCAGTTGTTTCTACAACTGCTGTTTCACCCTAAATAGCTGATGACAAAACCATGCCCTCAGTAGTTTCACAACTACTCATAACTAACACCAAGTCCTCAGCTGTTTACAACAACTGATGATAAAACCATGTCTTCAGTAGTTTTACAACTACTGATGACTAAAACCAAGTTATCAGTTGTTTACAACACCTGAAGACAAAACCAAGGTTTTCAGTAGTTTCACAACTACTGATGACTAAAACCAAGTCTTAGTTGTTTTCAAACATCTGAAGCCAAAACCATGGTTTTCAGTAGTTTTATAACTGCTGATGCGTAAAACCAAGACTTCAGTTGTTTCAACCTCTGAAGGTTAATACCATGTCATTAGTCGTTTAAAACTACTGATGATTAACACCAAACCCTTAGTTGTTTTCTAACCCTTACCCTATAAATACCTAATCTTATAGAGCTTCATTATCTCCAAACCTAACGTTCAAAACCTCCAAATCTTCTCTCACATTAATGGCGACCATGAAGCTTAAACCAAGACACAACTGTGTTGCCTACCTTACCAAATCACCCTTCTGGACAAAGTTTGATAATGCCATTGATCTAATGGTCCATTCTCCCTACAAAACGGCCTTCCTTCTAAATCCTACCATTCATGCCGACTCCCTAAATCAGTTCTGGACGAACGTCACCCTATCACTGGGGAGAATGACATCGCGTCTCTCCAGTCGTTCGTCAACACCGTCAGGTGGTCATCACTCCGGCAATTCTTCACCAACCCTACAATTGGATGATGCCACTTTCCCCGCTGGGTATCCAAAGGGCACCACTGATCTATCCTTTGCCCACCATGGATACCAGGGTAACCTCAGCGCTCTACCATCCTGAAGAAGCATTTCCATGATGTAGAATGCCTTATTTTTCATATGGTGAATGTATGCTTAGCTCCTAAGACTTCTTCTTGGGATCAAATGTCGAGCAGGTGGCAGCAGGTATAATTCTCTATCCTTGAGCAACAAAACTTAAATTTTTCTAAAATAATATTTCTTGAACTTAAGGATATGGCCTCAAAACCTATTGCTAACCGATGGATATTATATCGTCGGTTCATCATGGCCATTATAGAGAACCAGCTGAAAGCTGAGGGACTTGTTGGCCTTGGAGTCCCTGCCATGGCTGTATTGCCTGTGGTATACTCCAGGCACAACTCAGATCAATCACTCAAATAGGCTGCCAAGCTGCGAAAACCCACGCAGCTGGAACCCACAGCCACCACCTCCAAATCCAAAGTCCCCACCAAACCCAAATCCAAAAAGCCAAAAAAGGCTACTTAGGGAGATGAGTCCCCTGAGGATGCCCCTTGTACCACAAACACAGGACACACATACTGGTTTTAACCCCCCAGTTATGTCAAAGACTCAACCTGCCAAAGCCGCACAGGTATCCTCTCAACAGGATCCTGTTGCAACCAATATTGGGGATCCCACATTGCGGGAACATCTCAATGAGAGGGTTACCATTGAAGCGCACCACTCACCCCGGGTGCAATCTGCTTCTACCCAATCTCCACATGCAACCGCCCCTCAAAGTCCTACACTAATAGTTGCAAAAGTGCTGAGTCAGTTGCACTCCTCACCCCCTCCCCAGAAACCAATTCCAACTAGGAATACCTCAACAACTGAGGGGGAGGACCAAAGTGCTTCTGATAACCCACAGCATAGGGGTTACAATGTTCCATCTCCAAGTGTAGAAAAGGAGATTGGAACTTCTGGTGAGGCTGCCACTTCTCCTGCTTCAGCATATGATCAGGATGAAGTTGGTAACATTCATAAGACCTTACCAGAGGCAACTACTGATGAAGGACATAGTCCTGAGGCAGGAAGTCCCCAGTACCAAGACCAAGGGGCACATGCTACTACTGATCTACACTCAGAGCATGTTCATCCTGATTCTATCAGGAGGTCAGGTGATTCAGTAAACACTGATGATGACCTGGGCTTCTTTTATGATGTTTTAGCCCAAACACCATCCTAGAGGATGAGGTGAGCAGACTCAAAGAGCTGCTTGCCAAAATTTCTCAGGATCAAAGACCATCTACCCCTCAAACCTCACAGATGGCACCTTCCTCTGAAGGTCCCATACACAGAGCCACTCCAAAACACTCAGCCACCTGCCTCTACTTTTGGCACTATTTCTCAAGGACAGAACCCCCCTGAGCAAATAGCTGCTATCTTTCAAAATTTCTTACCTCTCATCACACCAATTATCACTGATATAGTGATTAAAACCCTTGATGAGAGGCTTCCCTCAGTTATACAACCCTTGATAGAGGATGTTGTGAGCAAAAGGCTTTCTGATAATCAAACCCTTGCAACCAATGCAACCAAAAGGGGGAGATTCAGTCAGTGAAAGCAAAAGAAAGAGAATTGCAGATAGGAAAGAGAAAGAAAAAGAGACAGTAGTGGAAAATGAGAAGGATGAGTGTAGAGAATGAGAAGGAGAAGGAGAAGAGGAAGCTGAAGAAAGTGACTGAAAGTACTAAAGACTTTCATGTCACATACAAGAAAAGGAAGAATGAAAAGGAGACTGACTTGGAGATAATGGTCAAGGAGGCTGATGCCGAACACAGCCGATCAATGGATAACATCATTGATCAGTTTTTAGGCAAGGTCATGACACTGAAAAACTTGACTCAGAAATCAGAAGATTGGAGATTGAAGAAATCCAAGCTAGATGGGCAAGTTATGATGTGTTGGAAAGGGAAAGGCTGGAAATCATGATCAGGTTCATAGCTAAGTATCTTGGTAGATCATTGATTGAAATCAAGGCATGGTCCAGGGACAGCATCTTGGCAATAACTACCAAGATCTGTTCGTCTGAAGTATATACCAAAGGATTGGTTATTGAAGCCTTGAATGAAGCTGGTGCTAGGAGCAGGACTGAACTAGTCAAGCAATCTAAAGCCGCACTCACATCCAAAATGCTAGAACAGCCTGTCAAAATTCCCACACCAAAACCACCAAAACAACAACCCACTAAAACAATCCCTTTACCCTAAAAACCACCACAACCACAACCCACCAAACCAATTCCCTTACCCTCAAAACCAATAGCTGATGATGTACCCAAGAAGAGGAAGAGAAGGGTACTGAGGCTAGAAGAAGATGAAGAAGATAATGATGAAGATGAAGATAGGCTGCCAATCTCAGCTGTTATACAGTTGCCTAAGGCCACAAGTCACCCTCCAACAGTTACTCCTGAGTCTCAAAGGCAAACTGTGAAAGTGAAGTTAGAAAAGAAGAGCTTCACAAACAACATGATGAGGAACTATTGAGAAGAGTCGACAAAGCATATGCTGCCACATCTTCAATCATCAATATGAAGAACATGCTCTAGGTTATACACTCTCAAACATACTTTTCAATATCAAAAGGAGAGAGTGAGGATTTGGCCTGATCCCAGGGTGTCTCATAGGATTCAAAAGAAAAACATTCCACAGAGATACATTGGCCAAGTAAAGAAGATTGTAGATGAAATGATCTCACTGGTCTTTGTAGTATCACCTTGGAAATCCTAGATGACTTCAAGAAAGCCTATAAAGCTAAACTGACCCCACAAAAGATGCTGGAGAATAAAATGGTGAAAAGGGGTTAGTGTATAGGAGGCTTGAGGAAGTTAGAAAGAATGAGCTCTAGTTGTTCTTAGAGGGTAATCACCAGATGAATTTGCTTATAGAGTAATAACAACTGTGGAACTCAAAAATAGGAAGCAGGTCAAATACCTATCTGAGTATTATGGGCCAGAATCACTTTTTGAAGGAGGAGCAGAAGAGCTTACCATGGAGGAACAAGTAACCTTCCTTGAGGCCTATACAAGGGAGTCATACAGACTCATAGTTGGGAAGTAGATCTCATGGATAGGTTAACAGCTCTGTGTCTAGTTCCCCAAGACAGAGTTCCGATTCATCCTTTTCCAAACAGATCATTGAGACTTCTTCCCAGGCCTGTGCTTAAAAGGGTCACTTCTGAGCTGATCTAGAAGACAAAAAGACCAATCTTTCTGCCATAATAAGTGGGACATCTTCAATAAGTTTAGAGGTTTTGGCTGCATTGGTTCAGGGGGAGTTTGTTGGACCAAAAGAACCAATGAGCCTGATCAGAAAAACCTCTAAGTCCCACAGACATCACAACAACTGCTGAAGACTTGATCAGCTGTTTGACAAAGTCTGAAGAGCAACAACTGAAGACCAAAGTACTGAAGACTTCAACAGTTGAAGACCAAAGTCTGAAGATCAACAGCTGAAGACTAAAGTACTGAAGATCAACAACTGAAGTACAAAGACTGAAGACAACAGCTGAAGACAACAGCTGAAGACATCAGCTGATGACAATAGCTGAAGTTCAAGTACAAGTACTGATGCCTTCAGAGTTTGTTACAACAGCTAAAGAAGCATTCTTCAGTTGTTGTGATGGTTTCCTTTTAGTAGTTTTCTTTTCTATTTCAGTACTTGTAAAACGACTGAAGAGCATGTTCTTCAGTCATTGTAGTTTCAGTAGTTTCTTTTCAGTAGTTGTAGTGATAGTTAACACTTAGTATTTTTGTAAGAAGATGTCAGCTGTTTTGACATCTTCAGTAGTTGTGTTAACTATCAGTAGTTTGAATAATTCTGTTAGATTTCACTATCAAGTGACATCAGCAGACGTCACATCTCCTATATAAGAGATGTTGACCTAATTGTACGTGTGACATTCTGTTACCATGAAAGCGCATATTGAATGAAATATCTTTTGCAGAATTCTCTCTCTCTATAACCGTTTACTCTTATATTGAATATCAATTGTGTTCTTGTGAATTGTCTAATTCATTGTTTGATTTCCGGTGCAATACTCTCTAATCAATCAAACTTAGATCACTGATCCTAACAAGTGGATTTTTTGTTGAAGTTGCATCCTCCATAATCACTGTCTGTGTAGGCATAGCGATTAAAATCTCCTTCATTTGGATACCATAACCCAAGAGCTGGCTTGCCCTTCAGATATCTGAATATCCTCTTGACTGTGTTCACATGTGATTCTTTTGGATCAGCTTGATATCTGGCACACACAGAAAACCAAACATAATGTCAGGCCTACTAGCTGTTAGATACATAAGAGAACCTATCATTGATCGATAGTGAGTCTGATCCACTGATTTTCCTTCAGGGTCAAGTCCAATCTTCACTTTAGTATCCACAGGAGTTCTGATAGACTGATAGTCAGCAAAGTGAAATTTCTTCAACATGGTTTCTACATATTTTGATTGGTTGATGAAGATTCCATCTGCTGTATGTTGGACTTGCACCCCTAGAAAGAAGGTGAGTTCCCCCATAGAACTCATTTGGAACTTTGAATGCATAAGGTCTTCAAATTCTTTGCAGAGTTGCTTGTTTGTCAAGCCAAATATAATGTCATCCATGTAGATCTGGACTAACAGCATGTCTTTTCCTCTTATTCTTCTGAAGAGAGTCTGATCAATCTTTCCTCTTTCATACCCATGTTCAAGAAGAAAGGATGATAGAGTCTCATACCACTTTCTTGGTGCTTGGTGAAGACCATACAGAGCTTTGTCAAGCTTGTAAACTCTATGAGGGAAATCTGCATCTTCAAAGCCAGGTGGTTGACTCACATAGACTTCTTCAGCAATCTTTCCATACAGGAAGGCACACTTTACATCCATTTGATAAACAGTAAATTTTATGGACGCAGAATATGCAAGAAATATTCTGATTGCTTCTAGTCTAGCAACATGGACAAACACTTCGTCATAGTCGATTCCTTCTTCCTAAGTGTATCCCTGTGCCATTAGTCTTGCTTTATTTCTGATGACGATCCCTCTATGATCAGTCTTGTTCCTGTACAGCCATCTGGTACCAATAGGGTATTGTCCTTCGGGAAGATCTACCAGCTGCCATACTTCTTGCTTCTTGAATTGGAGCAATTCTTCCTGCATTGCCACAATCCAACTATTGTCTTGAAGTGCCTCTTTGATGTTTTTGGGTACTGTTTGACATAGAAAGCATGAGAACAAACAATGTTTGCAATACTGGACTTGCTTCTTGTCACCCTCTCATTAAGATCACCAATAATGGTTTCAACTAGATGATTCTTGTGTATTCTTGTTGTTAGAATGGTGTCACCAGCAATAGTTACATCAAGATTGGAGACATTCAGTTCATTATGGTCAGAGGCACAATCATCTTGTATTGTTGTTGAATTATGAAGATTGTCAACTTCTGTTTCAATAAGTGCTACATCTTCAGTAGCACTGAGATTGCTTGCATCATTTGATGTACCTTGTGTTTCTACTGGATGAGAAGCCTATTTTTGATTTCTGATCTCATTTGACAAGTCATATGAGTGAGATGCAGGCTGGGACCTTGTTCAGAAGAAACACTAAGGTTTAGTGACAGTTGTCTGATGGGATCAGCTTGAAGAGGAACATCTTCATTCATATGTTCATCAAATGTAGGTGGAATCAATGGATAATTATCTCTTCTTTCTACAATTGATGAAGTATCACCTGAATGTATATTACCTGCATCAAACAAGTGAAATTGGTCAAATGATTTTGTAAATGTGTCAATATCAAACAACCAGTCAGGACCATTTGTAGATTTAGGAAATGAATGTTCTTTGAATTGAACATTTGTAGATTCATCAATAATGTTCAATCTTGGATTGAACATTCTATAAGTCTTTGAGACAAAAGAATAACCTTCAAAGAGTCCTTCATCAGACTTGGATGAGAATTTTCCCAAATGATCACGGGTGTTTAATATTGACACTAGACAACCAAATGATTTGAGGAATTCAATAAATGGTTTCCTATGGAAGATGAGTTCATAAGATGTCATATTACTTTCTTTAACAATTAGAGTTCGATTTTACACAAAGCACCATGTGTTAACTGCTTCTGCCCAGAAGGTGATTGGTAGTTTAGCATCGGCTAGCATCGTTCTTGCTACTTCAATCAGTGTTCTATTTCGCCTTTCAGTTACCCCATTTTGTTGAGGAGTTCTAGCTGCACTGAATTGATGAGCAATGCCTTCGGTTGCACAAAAGGAACTCATATTTTCATTTCTGAACTCTGTACCATTATCCCTTCTTATTATTTTTACCTTAAGATCAAGTTGATTTTCAATTTTAGTGAAAAATTGTTGAATGATTTGGGATGCTTCGTTTTTATGAAGTAGGAAGAACACCCATATGAATCGAGAAAAGTCATTAATGATCACTAAACAATACTGTTTCTTTCCCATACTCATTACATGAGTTGGTCCAAATAGATCCATGTGAAGTAACTTCAGTGGAGTATTGTTAGTGTTCACCAACTTGGTTTTGTGAGACGATTTGTGCTGTTTCCCTTTGAGGCACGCTGAACATTGATCAATAAAATTGAATTCCTTTTTAGGAAGACCTATGACATGGTTTCCTTTGACTAACGTGTTCATATTTTTAAAGTTAGTGTGCCTTAGATGTCTATACCAAAGCTGTGACTCATCAAATGATGCTTTAGACAAGAGACATGTTTCTTCCTTAGGTGATGCAAAACACAGGTTTAAGACATATGTATTATTCTTCCTTGGAGTCTTTAAAACAACCCATTCTTCAGGGATCTGAAATCCATGTTTCAGAATGTAGCAGTGAGTGTTTGTAAAGTGAGTGGAATATTTTTTGTCGCGGATCTAAGACACGCTTAGCAGATTGAAATTCAGTTCTTCACAGTACTTCACTCTGTCAAAGCTTAGCATCCTGTTTGTCACAGATCCTTCTCCTGTAATTCTACCACCTTCTGAATCTCCACCGAATGCCACAATAGTTCCTTGTATGTACTTGAAATCATGAAGGAGGGAACGATCTCCAGTCATTTGTCGGAAGCATCCACTGTCTACGTACCATAGGCTATTAGACCTGTGTGGATGAACCTACAAGCAAAAAGAACCAATTAGAATATGGAACCCAAGCCATGATGGTCTTGGGTTTCCCGTTCATATTCATGATAGTCACCCCCTCGTATTTCCCTCTGAATTGTGATTTGGATGGAGGTGTTCTGGGAGATTTTTGATGATGAATTGGTGGAGTCATCTGATCAACATCTACTGAGGATTCAGATGAATAATGAAATCGTTGGTCATTATTTCTTTTTAAAAATTTAACCCGAGTTTCATTATCAAAAGTTGGTTTTTGCTTAGGAACATCAAGTTTGTGTTTCATTGTGAGATGATTTCTTTGACCCTTCCTTAAATACTTCAAATTATTTCTGTCATTTGTTGATCTAGGTGTCCTAGATTGAGTATTACGAAGATGAGGTCTGACAGAGTGCATCATAGTAGATGTTTTTGGGATGGGCTTGTGTTGGGGAATTCTCAACCCCTTCTGATTAAAGTAACAATCAGATGTATTGTCATTGTTCATGTCATAGATTGAACAATAGTTGTTGAAATAGCAATTTTTGGTGGAGTGATTATTCATATCATAGATAGAACAATATTGATTGAAGAAGCATTTATCTGTCTTGTGATTGAACATGTCACAAATATCATAATACATTTGTTTGTTTCTTGAATAAGATTTTTCCTTGTGTGACTCAACTGATATTTTCTTTTGATGAGTCACTTTCTTTTTTTAGGCGATGAATCAGAATCAGCCCTTTTAGTAGTTTGCTTCACAACGCTACTTTTGTTCAGTTGTCTGGGCTGTTTCTGTTTCTTCAACCTCTTTCTCACTTCTTTCTCAAACTAGTCAACATGTTCCTTGTTACAGATATCAAACCCAACTCCCTGCCTTAACCTTGATGACTGAGGGTCTGATGATGTTTTATGTGTTGAACTTAGTTTTACAGTTTGTATCTTTTTTAGTGAAACCTTTTCCGATTTGCTTGAATTTTGTGGAGATATAATCTCATTATGAGAACTACTCTCAGTAATGGGTTTCACTGTCTTGACATATTTCTTTTTGCCTTGTAAAACATATGGTATGAATTTTATAAAAGGTACAATTGCTTTTACAAGGTTTGATGGTTTCATGACACTCACTGTCTTGTCTGAACACTCTTTGATTTTGATTGGGTGACCTAACTTGATTTTATCCTCATTGGTTTCAATATAAACATCACGTTTGTTTTGAGGATTTGCCACTTGTTTCACTATAGATTTAGGTTCCATAGTTTTAGGTTCAACTGCTTCAGAGAGTGAGACAGAGTCAGGCATGATAGTGTAATTGTCATTGTATGGTGGAGGACATGAATTATACCCAATCCTTGTCATGCCCTTTGGATTCTTTTGGGAATCAAGCATCTCTTGCAGCTTGACTGAAGACATTTGAAACTTTTCAAGTTTCACTTCAGTCATAGATTGTTGAGCTTTAGATTGAGCTAACTTTTTAGTAAGTAGCTCATTCTCAGCTACAAGAGTATACTTCTCACCATACAGTTTTTCTATATCAGAGATGAGAGATTTAATTTTGATTTCAAAGTTTTTTATTTCTCTCTTCATCATCTCTGATTTCACCTTTTCTTCTATGATTTTATAAGCCAATTTGTGATTATGCTCTCTATACCCTTGCAATTCATTAATGCATTTTTCACTACAAAGGTTAGATTTTACCTCAGTAGGCATTGGAGATGGTCCATCATTGACGTGAGCCATAAGAGCATGATTTTGAAATTAAGGCTTGACTTCCTCTGCATACACACTCTAGTCACAAACACCATCTTGCTTTATTACAAGAGCACTAGCTGAAGACTGACTGCTTCAATGAGCTTAATTTGTCAGTTGGGGTGGATTCTCATAAGATTGATGTTGATGATACTGCTGCTATTGATTGTTGGAGTGGAAGCTTGAGTTAGGTTGTGAGGATGATTGGCCTGGAGAATTCCTTTGATAGTTGTTTCTCTTGGGGGCATTGCACTCTCTTGAGAAATGACCAGCCATGCGACAGTTAAAGCATTTCACTTTTGATTTATCATATCCAAGTTTTGTATTTTCATTCAGACTCAGCTTTCTTCCTTTTTTGAAGAATTTCTTAGCTCTCATTGCAATCATGTCCATTTGCCATTGTAGATCCATTTCTTCCATATCATCTGGATCCGTTTCCTCCGGATCTTCTTGAATGAGATAAGCAGAAGTGATTCTTCCTCCCAAGTAGGCTTCAAAGCTTGCAACAAAAGCATTGTAAGTAGTCTTTTGTTCTTCTGATCTTGAGTCTTCAGGATTGGTTTGAGGAACAGTATTGACTCTGGGAGTTTGAGGAGCAGCAGTGACTCTAGGAGGTTGAGATGAGGTTGAAGGATGATTGATTGGTGGAGTTGCAATGAACCCAGTATTATTCATTTGATCTCTAGATGAGATAAAATCATCCTCCTCAGAGATGAATGCATTTTCCATAAAATGAGATTCTGATGGAAATTTGTAAGCTTTATTACTCTAGGTCCACCAAGATAGTGAAACTGGCAGCAAAGATGCCAGCGAAAATGCTAGCGAAATTAGCAGCGAAACTAGTAAACACATTTGCAGGGAAATTAGGCAGAAATTAACTCCCTTAAGTGTTAACTTATCTACAGGCTATGTAGTGCAACCCTTGCTTGGAAAGCTTGATTGAGAAGCTACTCATCGAGTACAGGTGAGTTCTAGATCCCCTATTTTAAAGGTTTTAAACTAGTTTGGGGCTAGAAATGCATACTAAATATACGTTGTAAACGACCAAGATTGTAAGAGGTTTTAAGGGGAAGATCGATTTTTATATATGGACATGTGCTACATAAAAGTGTTAAAATAAAAAGTTTTCGGCTTGAGCAGCTCTCATTTGCAACTCAACACTCCAAATTCTAGAGAGAGAGAGTAGAGAGAGAAATGGAGAGAATCAAAGATTTAAGGCTCGGTTGATCACGAGATTGAAGATTGGTGTTCGTGGGCTTCCAAAAAACAAGAAAACACCAAGAATCCAGGTAAGAAACATCATTTAATCATTCCTTTTGATGTAAACCCGGATTCTAGGTTTGGGGTTTTTGAAAGTGGCAAAGATTCACCCAAAACTTACATTTTTGTGTAAGAAAACATGTAAGAAGCTTAGATAAAGCTTATTGGGTGATACACCAAGGTTTTGGATGTAAAATATGAAGTTTTGGGTCAAAAACAGGTTTGTTCGTATTTTTCAGCCCGTATTGCGAAACTGGGTGTTCATCTAGCGAAGTTAGTTATTTATAGAGCAAAATTGTGAATCTTCCTGCGAAACTATAGTTTCGCAGGTAGTTTCATAGACATGGTTTTCCAACGAAAGATGGGTGAAACTGGCAGTGAAACTGGCCGCAAAGATGCCAGCGAAATTGCTAGTGAAATTACCAGCGAAATTAGTAGCGAAATTAGCAGCAAAATTAGGCAAATATTAACTCCCTTGAGTGTTAACTTATCTGCAGGCTGTGTAGTGTGACGCTTGCTTTGAAAGCTTGATTGTGAACCTACTCATCGAGTATAGGTGAGTTCTAGATCCCCTATTTTAAAGGTTTTAAACTAGTTTGGGGCTGGAAATGCATACTAAATATACGTTTTAAACGACCAAGAATTTAAGAGGTTTTAACGGCAAGATCGATTTTCTATAAGAAAATGTGTTACATAAAACTGTAAAAATAATTTTTTTTTAGCTTGAGCAGCTCTCATTTACAAGTCAACACTCCAAATTCTAGAGAGAGAGAGTAGAGCGAATCAAAGATTTAAGGCTTTGTTGATCACGAGATTGAAGATTGGTGTTCGTGGGCATCCAAAAAACAAGAAAACATCAAGAATCCATGTAAGAAACATCATTTAATCATTCCTTTTGATGTAAACCCGCATTCTAGGTTTGGGTTTTTTGAAGTGGCAAAGATTAGCCCAAAACTTACGTTTTTGTGTAATAAAACATGTAAGAAGCTTTGATAAAGCTTATTGGGTGATAAACCAAGGCTTTGGATGTAAAATATTGAAGTTTTGGTCAAAAATGGGTTTGTTCGTATTTTTCAGCCCGTTCTGCGAAACTGGGTGCTCGTCTAGCGAAGTTATTTATTCGTCGAGCGAAATTGTAAATCTTCCTGTGAAACTATAGTTTCGCAGGTAGTTTCACAGACATGGTTTTCCAACGAAAGTTGGGTGAAACTCGCAGCAAAGTTGCCAGAGAAATTGCTCGTGAAATTAGCAGCGAAATTAGTAGCGAAATTAGCAACGAAATTAGGCAAAAATTAACTCCCTTGAGTGTTAACTTATCTGCAGGCTATGTAGCGCAACCCTTGCTTTGAAAGCTTGATTGTGAAGCTACTCATCGAGTACAGGTGAGTTCTAGATCCCTTATTTTAAAGGTTTTAAACTAGTTTGGGGTTGGAAATGCGTACTAAATATACGTTGTAAACGACCAAGATTTTAAGAGGTTTTAAGGGGAAGATCAATTTTTCTATAAGGAAACGTGCTACATAAAAGTGTTAAAATAAAAATTTTTCCGCTTGAGCAGCTCTCATTTGCAACTCAACACTCCAAATTCTAGAGAGAGAGAGAGTAGAGAGAGAAAGTTGAGAGAATCAAAGATTTAAGGTTCAGTTGATCACGATATTGAATATTGGTGTTCGTGGGCATCCAAAAAACAAAAAAACACCAAGCATCCAGGTAAGAAACATCATTTAATCGTTCCTTTTGATGTAAACCCGGATGCTAGGTTTGAGGTTTTTGAAAGTGGTAAACATTCGCCCAAAACTTACGTATTTGTGTAAGAAATCATGTAAGAAGTTTAAATAAAGCTTATTGGGTGATAAACCAAGGTGTTGGATGTAAAATATTGAAGTTTTGGGTCAAAAATGGGTTTGTTTGTATTTTTCAGCCCGTTCTGCGAAACTGGGTGTTCATCTAGCGAAGTTAGTTATTCATCCAGCAAAATTGTGAATCTTCCTGCGAAACTATAGTTTCGCAGACATGGTTTTCCAACAAAAGTTGGGCGAAACTGGAAGTGAAACTCGTAGCAAAGATGCCAGCGAAACTGCTATCAAAATTAGTAGGGAAATTAGTAGCGAAATTAGGAAGAACTTAACTCCCTTGAGTGTTAATTATATGCAGGCTTTGTAGTGCAACCCTTGCTTTGAAAGCTTGATTAAGAAGCTACTTTTCGAGTACAGGTGAGTTTTAGATCCCCAATTTTAAAGGTTTTAAACTAGTTTGGGGCTCGAAATACATACTAATATACGTTTTAAACCACCAAGATTTTAAGAGGTTTTAACGGGAAGATTGATTTTTCTCTAAGGAAATGTGCTACATAAAAGTGTTAAAATAAAAATATTTTAGCTTGAGCAGGTCTCATTTGCAACTCAACACTCCAAATTCTAGAGAGAGAGAGTAGAGAGAGAAAGTAGAGAGTATCAAAGATTAAGGCTCAGTTGATCATGAGATTGAAGATTGGTGTTCGTGGGCATAAAAAAACAAGAAAACACCAAGAATCCAGGTAAGAAACATCATTTAATCGATCCTTTTGATGTAAACCTGGATTCTAGGTTTGGGGTTTTTGAAAGTGGCAAATATTCGCCCAAAACTTACGTCTTTGTGTAAGAAAACATGTAAGAAGCTTAGATAAAGCTTATTGGGAGATAAACCAATGTTTTGGATGTAAAATATTGAAGTTTTGGGTCAAAAATGGGTTTGTTCGTATTTTTCAGCCCATTATGCCAAACTAGGTGTTCATCTAGCGAAGTTAGTTATTCGTCCAGCGAAATTATGAATATTCCTGCGAAACTATAGTTTCGCAGGTTGTTTGGCAGACATGGTTTTCCAAGGAAAGTTGGGCGAAATTGGCAGTGAAACTGGCAGCAAAGATGCCAGCGAAACTGATAGCGAAATTAGCAGCGAAATTAGAATCGAAATAACAGCGAAATTAGGCAGAAATTAACTCCCTTGAGTGTTAACTTATCTGCAGGCTGTGTAGCGCAACCCTTGCTTTGAAAGCTTGATTGTGAAGCTACTCATCGAGTACAGGTGAGTTCTAGATCCCTTATTTTAAAGGTTTTAAACTAGTTTGGAGCTGGAAATGCGTACTAAATATATGTTGTAAACGACCAAGATTTTAAAAGGTTTTAAGGGGAAGATCAATTTTTCTATAAGGAAATGTGCTACATAAAAGTGTTAAAATAAAAATTTTTCTGCTTGAGCAGCTCTCATTTGCAACTCAACACTCCAAATTCTAGAGAGAGAGAATAGAGACATAAAGTAGAAAGAATAAAAGATTTAAGATTGAAGATTGGTGTTCGTGGGCATCCAAAAAACGAAAAAAACACCAAGCATCCACGTAAAAAACATCATTTAATCGTTCCTTTTGATGTAAACCGGATGCTAGGTTTGGGGTTTTTGAAAGTGGTAAACATTCGATCAATACTTACGTTTTTGTGTAAGAAAACATGTAAGAAGTTTAATAAATCTTATTGGGTGATAAACCAAGGTGTTGGATGTAAAATATTGAAGTTTTGGGTCAAAAATGGATTTGTTCGTATTTTTCAGCCCGTTCTGCGAAACTGGGTGTTCATCTAGCGAAGTTAGTTATTCATCCAGCAAAATTGTGAATCTTCCTGCAAAACTATAGTTTCGCAGACATGGTTTTCCAACAAAAGTTGGGCGAAACTGGCAGTGAAACTCGTAGCAAAGATGCCAGCGAAACTGCTATCAAAATTAGTAGGGAAATTAGTAGCGAAATTAGGAAGAACTTAACTCCCTTGAGTGTTAACTTATATGCAGGCTTTGTAGTGCAACCCTTGCTTTGAAAGCTTGATTAAGAAGCTACTTTTCGAGTACAGGTGAGTTTTAGATCCCCAATTTTAAAGGTTTTAAACTAGTTTGGGGCTAGAAATACATACTAATATACGTTTTAAATGACCAAGATTTTAAGAGG
Organism: Flaveria trinervia; assembly: GCA_025506515.1. Classification (NCBI taxonomy): domain Eukaryota; kingdom Viridiplantae; phylum Streptophyta; class Magnoliopsida; order Asterales; family Asteraceae; genus Flaveria; species Flaveria trinervia. The sequence continues at coordinate 47,873,856 of CM046446.1, forward strand.
TTTTAACGGGAAGATTGATTTTTCTATAAGGAAATGTGCTACATAAAAGTGTTAAAATGAAAATAGTTTAGCTTGAGCAGCTCTCATTTACAACTCAACACTCCAAATTCTAAAGAGAGAGAGTAGAGAGAGAAAGTGGAGAGTATCAAAGATTTAAGGCTCTGTTGATCACGAGATTGAAGATTGGTGTTCGTGGGCATCAAAAAAACAAGAAAACACCAAGAATCTAGGTAAGAAACATCATTTAATCGTTCCTTTTGATGTAAACCTGGATTCTAGGTTTGGAGTTTTTGAAAGTGGCAAATATTCGCCTAAAACTTACGTCTTTATTTAAGAAAACATGTAAGAAGCTTAGATAAAGCTTATTGGGTGATAAACCAATGTTTTGGATGTAAAATATTGAAGTTTTGGGTCACAAATGGGTTTGTTCGTATTTTTCAGCCTGTTCTGCCAAACTAGGTGTTCATCTAGCGAAGTTAGTTATTCGTCCAGCGAAATTATGAATATTCCTGCGAAACTATAGTTTCGCAGGTTGTTTGGCAGACATGGTTTTCCAAGGAAAGTTGGGCGAAATTGGCAGTGAAACTGGCAGCAAAGATGCCAGCGAAACTGCTAGCAAAATTAGCAGCGAAATTAGAATCGAAATAACAGCGAAATTAGGCAGAAATTAACTCCCTTGAGTGTTAACTTATCTGCAGGTTGTGTAGTGCAACCCTTGCTTTGAAAGCTTGATTAGGATGCTACTCATCGAGTACAGGTGAGTTCTTGATCCCCTATTTTAAAGGTTTTAAACTAGTTTGGGGCTGGAAATGCATACTAAATATACGTTGTAAACGACCAAGATTTTAAAAGGTTTTAAGGGGAAGATAGATTTTTTCTATAAGGAAATGTGCTACATAAAAGTGTTAAAATAAAATTTTTTCCGCTTCTGAATGTAATATGTCTTACACTTATCTAACTATTGGGTACTTAATGAATTACAAAATGTTTGGTTATGTTTATAATGTTTAGTATTTCATTAATGAGTTGTTTAACGCATATTGACTTAATTATATAGGTTTGTGATTGTTTGAAGTGTTATACATAATGTTAGAATATTGAATACACTCAAACTTGATGAAGTGACGTTCTCATGCGTCCGACTGGACCATGCGCCCCAACAGTGGTCATGCGTCCGAATGGCCATGCGACTGAGTGTCCATGCACCTAAATAGTCTATACGCCTGAAAAACTTCATGTGTCTGACTCAGTCGCACGACTGAACACTCAGTAGTGTGAATGGATCAACCGCATGGCTGAATCGCACGAATGAACCATGCTAATGGTTCAATCGCCCGAATGAGCAATCCTAACCTATAAATACCACCTAATTCGTGGAAAAACGTAAGCATGGAATCCACTTCGACTCTAGACGTACCCAAGCCGTCTAGAAGCCTCCAAGTTCATACTCCAAGTTCATAGAACGCTATAGATCGATTCTCAATCGATTCTTGACGTTCGATTCAAGTCGTTATTGTGTCTACGTGCGTTCTCACTGATTGGATCGCCAATTAAATAGGATTCGACACTATTTGGTTTGGTTAACACGTTAATCAGTAGGTGTTTGGTAAAATACCAGATCCTAACAAGTTCTATCAGAGCAACGGGCTCTTGATTAAGTGTTGATTCAATTGTTTCGATACAAAATTGTGTTTTTGCATCAAAAATGCAATCTTTTTGTGTCTAACGAAGTCTTGGACGGTTCCTAATCGAAAAGTGACGTTTTTCCGGCATACGGCTATTAGGGTTTGATAAAATTCGAGTTTTTACGGACAAAACAAGTTTAACCTACGAATTATCAAACTTCAGCAGGTTCAGTCGCATGATTGTCTCAATCGCACGACTGAGTTCATACATATCCTTCAACCGCACCATTGAACTCATTCGTACATTCATTCGTACGACTGAGATCTTCATTCGGACAGCTCAACCGCATTCGTTTATTCGGACGACTGCTGCATTAGCTTAGTCGCACGATTAACCTATTCGCACTTGTTCAATCGCCCAAATAAGCCCAATCGCATACCTTCATTCGCAGCTTGTTAAATAGTAAAGTGAAGTGTAATGGAGGATCAGTTTTCAGCATACACAGCAAGTGGAGATACACGTATTCAGAATCTACTGCTGTTGGAGAATGAAGTGGGGATTCACAATAAACCCCCAAAACTTATTACGTTAGATGACTACCCACAATGGAAGCAACGTTTCGAAATCTACTTAAATGGAGTGGATACAAATTTGTGGGAGGCAATAGAGTCGGGGTACAACATGCCAGTTGGAGCTGACGGAGTAAAACTTACTCTAAGTGGCATGTCGGATGCACAAAAGGTAAAACACAACACTGAGAAGAATTCTACGCCTTGCTTACTCAGTCTATTCCGAAGGATATTTTCGATCAGTATTCGGAGTATCCTCAAGCCAAGAAACTTTGGGATGCGTTGTAGAAGGGGTATGATGGGAATGCCTCTCTAAAGGCTATCAAGGCAAAAGCCTTGAAGAAGGAGTTTGACAACTTCTCTTCAATGGGAAAAGAAGGCCTTGACGATGTGATCGATAGATTCTATCACTTGATGAGTGAGATGCACACTTATGGAGTGGTTACTTCGATGGAAGATAAGGTATCCAACTTTGCTCATGGATTACCAGAAAAATGGGGTTCATTTGTTTCAAATCTCAGACAGAATGGAATGCTCTCGAAGTTAGACAGAAATGACTTCATTCTGAAACTGAGAGAAGAAGAGCTAAAGATGAAGTATCGAGCCCAAAAGGCAAACTATGATCAGAATCCTGCACTCTACAATGCTACTTCTTCAGTCAAGACATCTGGAGCACCATTGCAAACCGCCTTCATCTCAAGCACAGGAGTTCTAGCACAACCCTCAACGTCAGGATCAGAAATGTCAGGGTCGTCTAGCACCCAATATATAGTACCTGAAGCTAATGCCACAAAGCTGAAAACCGACAACCTCGGGAATGTAACTGTAGAGGTGGCCAGAGAACACATGGACCTTTTAGCTGTGGTGGTTCACTCCTACGATGGATTAATTGCTAGAAAGATAGGTAACTGCCACCTGGCAGATGAAGATTATGAGCAGGTGGATGAAATGGAGTTGGAACGTATGGACATAATGTGGGCTCTGGCAAGTGCTGTCCAACGAGCTAAAAAGTTTGTCAAAAAGACCGGATAGAACCTGGTTGCAACAAAAGACACGACCTTTGGGTTTGATAAGTCAAAGGTTACATGCTTCAACTGCGGTGAGAAGGGACACTTCAAGAGGGAGTGTATAAAACCAAAGAAGACAGGAAATGGAAATCCCTTCTTGTCATTTAACCGTCAAGACAAGTCCACTGCTAGTAATGCTGACTTATCATAAGGATCCAAAAGCCTTAACTGCTAACGAAGATGAAGGACATGACTGGAGCTTTCGGTTCATGTCACCAGGAAAGTCAAATATAGCTAGTGTGGAGGATATTGATGACGATTCTGCAAGTGAAGGAGATATAGCAGTAGAGATCGTAATGTCAAATTCTGAAGATACTGCAAATATGGTCAACTACCTGCCTGAAGAAGAAAAATCTACAAATGCATCATCATCTGAATCATCAAAACAAGAGAAAAGCGAGCCAGTACTCATGGCTGATTCTTCTTATTCTACATCCCAGGTAAGTACTTCTGACCAGCTGTTTAATAATCATGTTTGCTTAGAATGTAACAAATTTAGAGAAAGTATAGATTCAAAATTTGCTAGGTTATTAGATCATAATGATAGCCTAGTAAAGGACCTAGAACTGTGCACAGAAGCTAATAGAGTATTGAAACAAAACGAGCACAATTACAAGGAAAAGATAGACCTATTAAATAAACAGCTTAGGGAAACTGAGGTAGTTTCCTTTAACCAAGCAAATGACATTAGGTACTATCTGAACTCTCTTGAGGACACTAAGAAGCAAAAAGCAGTTTTAGAAGTAGAAGTTAATTCATTAAAACAAAAACTGCATAGTTGGACAAGCTCATCACATATTGTCCAACACTTAGTAAGAGAGAGATATAATGGGGAGGGACTGGGATATAAAGTGGTTCCACCACCACCTGAGACCTTAATGAACACCAAATGTAAACCAGTAAACAATAACCCCATCAAGGATCACATGGTGTCCACTCCTCTGGTGAGCGATCCAGATTCATTAAGTAAATCAACTAGATCAGACACTAAACAGAAGGAGGCCACTTCAAAGGCAATAGGAAAAATGCCTTGTGTTAATCTGGAACAAGAATTTGAAAAGATTAGTTTTAAGTCGGGGTCAAACAAAGTCAAACAAGAACCTAAAAAGACTGTAAAACCTAATCAATCACGTGCATCATGTCACAGTCCAGGTAAACAAGAGATCAAAGATGTAAAACTAGGTAAAACAATTAAGTTTGTAAAACCAACTCATACATCAAACAAAGAAGTGTCCCAATCCAAACATAATAAGGTGAACTGTGTGACATCTGCATCTCCACCGAACAATAGAAACCATCAAGTTAAAAGCAGATCCTGCTATAATTGTGGAGAGTATGGTCACATAGCATCTCACTGTCCTTATTATCAGACACCGAGGAAGAAAGTTGACCTTTCTACATCTACATCAAGATCTTTTAAAAGGAACTCAGTGACGCCTTCTAAAAGAGATGTGAACCCAAAGTTCAATCCATCAGCCAGTCGTCTGTTTATCACAAACAGGCCTTACACAAATCTAGTTTATGGAAAGAAAAAGCCTTTTCAAGGCCTGCAAATAAGAACACACAGAATTCTGATCAATCCTTAACCTCAAAGGGTCAGTGGGTTGAGTTTGTGATATGTGATGCCTTAGGGAAACCCAACCCAGTTAAGGCTTGGGTTCCTGACATGAACTAATGTTTTTATTGACTGTGCAGGGTGTTCGCTATAGTTCTGAGACTAACACGTGGATAGTTGATAGCAGAGCATCCAGGCACATGATAGGGAATAGAGCTCTCTTATCAAATGTTAGACAAATTAATGGAGGGCATGTTTTATTTGCTGGAAACAAAGGCGGGTACATCACAGCCCAAGGAGAAGTGGGAAATGAGAAAGTTAAGTTTGATAAGGTAAACTATGTCCAATAATTGCAAAATAACTTACTTTCTGTTTCTCAAATATGTGATAAAGGATTCAAGGTAGTATTTGACAACAAGAAGTGTTACGTTCTAAAGGACTACGTGATTCTGATGTCGGCTTCTAGATATAATGATTTTTATGTTTTGGATCTCTCAAAGGCATCCACAACGGATAGTGAAGTCCAATGTTTCTTGTCCAAAGCTACTGAGAAGGAATCCATCTCCTGGCATAGGAGAATGGGACACATAAATCCAAGGAAAATGAATCACTTGATCCAGAATGATCTTGTGAGAGGAGTAAATGTCAAAAACTTTCAACTCCTGGATTTTTGTGTTGCATGTAAAAAGGGCAAACAGACGAAGAAATCTCATAAGGAAAAGAAAGTTCATTCTATAGAACTTCCACTTGAGCTTCTTCATATGGATCTGCTTGGTCCAATCAGTACAAGAAGCATCGCAGGCGACTTGTACTATTATGTAGTTACTCAAGGTTCTCTTTGGTAATGTTTCTGAAATCCAAATCAGAAACATTTGAATCCTTCAAGGAATTGGTAACTACACTAGAATCCTTATACAAGCTGAAGGTAAGACAGGTGTGATCAGACAACAGAACCGAGTTCAAGAATCAGAGGATGGAGGACTATTGCAAGGAAAAGGGAATTGTGCATCAATTTACCTCGGATTATACTCCTCAAATGAACGGTGTTGCTGAACGGAAGAACCACCGATTGATAGAGACGGCACGGACAATGCTTGCAGACTTGAAACTGCCTATACAATTTTGGAATGAAGTAGTGGCAAATGCATGTTATACTCTTAATCGAGTTCTGATAGTAAAACGCCATGGAAAAACATGCTACGAGTTATTATAGCGACGTAAACCTAACTTGGAATATCTTGAGCCATTTGGCGCTCCGTGCACCCTACTGAAAATGACTCAGGAGGGAAAATTTAGTGAGAAGGTTGATGAAGGGATCTTCTTAGGATACAACATACCAAACAAGAGAGTTTACAATAACTTAACACGTCAAGTAGAGGTGTGGTGTAATGTTAATGTTTAGAGATATATCACACCACCTGCTGGAAAATGGCCTGCTTACTTCTTCGACTATGATAGATTCTTCAAGTCCTTCAACATATCTCTTTCTTCTTCAGAAGACGAGTTGGCAAACAAGATGATGTACGATGTCTTGAACACACCGTCTCAAGATTCAACAAGTCATGATCCTATCAACTCAAGGGGAGCAGTTGATGTGAGTGATTCTTCCTCTGATGAACAAAATGAAGAAAATGATCAGATCAACCAGGATGTACAGGTTCCGATTACCACAAGTTCACACGCATCGTCTAGTGATGCTTCTGAACCTTCAGAACCTCAGACTCCTATCTCCTCAGATCCAGAACCAAATGGTCATAATCTTGACTCTGAGGTGGTTGTTCCGACAACTCCTGGCTCACGTCTAAACGTCTATCATCCATTGGATAATATTATAGGAGATGTGAGATCATGGGTTCAGACTAGAAATCAGCTGTGTTCAGCTAACTATGCCTCTGTGATGGAAAAAGGATATCTTCACGGTGGTGCCTACCGCTGCTTTGTGTCTCAGTTTGAGCCAAAGTATGTTAGTGAAGCACTAAATGATGAGGCTTGGTTAGTGCCATGCAGGAAGAACTTCTTGAAGGGATCGAGATCTAGTTTGATCAATTAGATTAGGATTTGCAACCGAATAGCACACGAATTAGATGAAATTATAGCAAGAATAATATGAATATTCAATTAAACAGTAACAGTTATAGAGAGAGAGTTTTCTACAAAAAGAATGTTTTCATTCATGCACAAACTTCCCGTAGGGGGAAATTAAGTCAACATTCTTTTTATAAGGAATGTGACATCAGCTGATGTCACTTGATAGTGACATCTAACTTATTTATACAAACAACTGAAAGTAAAGTAAACTACTATGAAGATGTCCACAACAACTGAGGACACCTTCATTAAAAGCTAAGTATAAACTAACATTACAACTACTGAAGTTATAACATCTGAAGTATAAGAACTTCAGATGTTTTACATAACATAAAACTACTGATTACAAACTACTTTAATGTAAATCATCACAAATACTGAAGAGAACTACTTCAGCGGTTGTGACAACTTCTGAGAACTTGATCTTCAGACTTTGTCTTCAAACTTTGTCTTTAGCAGTTGTCTTCAGACTTTGTCTTCAGCAGTTGTCTTCAAACTTTGTCTTCCGACTTTGACTTCAGACTTTGTCTTCAGAATTTGTCTTCAGACTTTGTCTTCAGACTTTGTCTTCAGACTTTGTCTTCTGACTTTGTCTTCAGACTTTGTCTTCATACTTTGTCTTCAGACTTTGTCTTCAGCAGTTGTCTTCAGACTTTGTCTTCAAACTTTGTCTTCAGCTATTGTAGATCACTTCAGTTGTTTTGATGTCTGTGGGACTTAAAGGTTTTTCTAATCTGGCTCATTGGTTCTTTTGGTCCAACACTTCTTCAGTTTAAGAAGTTAGGTGTATGGACACTAGTGGATAGACCTAAAGGTGCTAAAGTAATTGGCACCAAATGGGTTTTGAAATGTAAGAAAGATGATCAGGGAGTGATCATTAGATACAAGGCTCGGCTTGTGGTTCAGGGTTTTCGACAAGTTAAAGGTATTGACTACAATGAAGTATTTGCACCGGTGGCAAGGATGGAAGCCATCCGCATCTTTCTTGCCTATGCATCTTATATGAAAATCAAAGTTTATCAACTTGATGTGAAGAGTGCATTCCTTCATGGGGAAATCAGAGAAACAGTGTATGTCAGTCAACCCGAGGGATTTGAAGATCCATATCATCGGGATAGAGTTTACAAACTCGACAAGGCTCTATACGGGCTTCATCAAGCTCCACGGGCTTGGTATGAGAAACTCTCAACTCATCTTGTGAAACACAGATTTCGCAGGGGAGTCATTGACTACACACTATTTATCAAAGAAAAATATGGAGACTTACTGCTAGTACAGATCTATGTAGATGACATAATCTTCGGTTCGAAGAATGAAGAATTATGCAAAGAATTTGAAGCAGTAATGAAGGCTGAGTTTGAGATGAGTGCCATAGGGGAGATGAAGTTCTTTCTCGGGTTACAAGTAGATCAGACACCAAATGGAATCTTCTTACATCAGACCAAGTACATAGGAGATATTCTCAGTCGGTTTGACATGGAGAATGCTTCCATAGCTGGCACTCCACTGGCTACAAACCATGATGTAGCACCCGATGAGAATGGTGATCTGGTAGATGCCACTATGTACCGAGGGATGATTGGATCTCTCATGTATCTCACTGCCTCCAGACCAGATATCATGTATGCGACATTTTTATGCTCGCGATATCAGGCAAAGCCTAAGGTGAATCATCTAATTGGGGTCAAAAGGATATTTCATTATCTGAAGGGCACACCCACACTTGGATTGTGGTACCCTCATGATGATGACTTTGAACTTACAGCGTATAGTGACTCGGATTACGGCGGCTTCAACATGAACTACAAGTCTACATCAGTAGGGTGTCAGTTCTTTGGGAGAAGATTGGTAACCTGGCAGTGTAAGAAGCAGACCTCGGTTGCCTTGTCAACCTGTGAAGCAGAATACGTTGCTGCTGCAAGCTGCTGTTCCCAAATCATATGGATTCAACATCAAATGCGGGATTACGGTTTGCATTTCACTTCTACTCCTATATTTGTTGATAACTCTGCTGCGATTGCAGTCACTAAGAACCCGGTCCAACATCCCAAGACCAAACACATCGGGATCAAATATCACTTCATATGTGACTGTTTTGAAAAGAACTTAATCGATGTGATAAAAATAAACACTGATTTTCAACGCACAGACCTCTATACAAAGGCTTTTGATAAACCACGTTTTCTATATCTGTTAGAGGTCAATGGTGTTAAAAACAAGAGTGAGGTCATTCCTGAAGATAACCATGTATAGTCTGATGCGTCGAGTCTAGTGTCTTTTAAAATTTCTTAAATTATAGTATTTTTAAGTTTAATTCTCTTGTTTTGTTACTTTTAGTTCATTAATTACACTTAGTGTCGGTTCTTGCTCATTAAAATTCTAAAACGCAAATCCTTAGAAGTTTTAGTATTTTAGGGGGAGAATAGGTACGAAAAAAAAAAAACAAGGGAAAAGGAGAGGCAAGAAGATAATAAATAAGATCGTACGTGTGATACCGATTTAACGTGTGGAAGATGATAGTACACAGGTACAAACCATTTGGGACTTTAAAAATCCAAATTGAAAAATATGCAAAGTTCAAGTATAAGCCTGAGTAGTCATAGCAATATAAAAGGAATATGATAGTTAAGCTAGCTACTACTAAGGTAACACAAAGAAAGTAGACCTAGAGGTTGCTAGACCACAGCTGATATGTTGGTAGATCGAACACAATAGATGACTAGACCAGTTGGTGATCTCAAGATTAAACTAAAATGTTTGACAAGATGTGGGAAACACCTTATCCCTGGTTAACACAATCAACAGGATTCCAATAAGGGGTGACGAGCAAAAAATGCCACAAAGGTGTGCGTAAGACCAAAGCATCAGCAAAAGCACATAAAAATGAAAATACAATCAAGTTGATAACCTAGGTTGTTGGTGAAATTTGTGCTAAAATAAGAAAAATTGCTCAAACAAGAAGATAGATTATGTGCCTCTCTGCTGTGCGGTGGCACTGACCTGAGGATAAGCATAACCTATATATTCTAGAACTCATTGTTGTTTGCCGCCTCTCTGCTGTGCGATGGCACTGACTTGAGGATTGGCTTCTCTTTGAAAGTTCTAAGAATAGTCTCCTCTTGAGTTCTACCCTTAGACCGCTCAAAAATCTCCCGAGGAATGTTGATTACCATATAAGTGTGGGATCCACAAGTGCTTGTTGAAATAAACAAACCTTAAAACTATCACCAAACTATGTTGAAAGTCTGTGTATGGATTTAAGAGGACAATTATACTAACAATCACTGTGGCTACAATTCTTGAAAGTTCAAATCAGTGTAGGGACCTAATAGTACTAATATGATTTCCTAAATTTGCTAAATGACTCCAGATGAAAAACAAGGAAAGAGAATCAAAGCTGTTTTTATAATAACTTGTCCTGAATGAGTTGAATATCCTGTATGATTCCAACTTAAACTAATCCATGTATAGCTTAAATGATTATGGTTGCTCTCTCAGAATAATTATTCCTAGAACTACATCTTGGGAATTAACTCTCATAAAAACACAAAAACATGTCTTACTTTTTAAATTTTCAGTATTATTTCTTTTATTTCTGTACAAAGTTTGTCATATTCAGTATGTGTAGTATCGGACTATGTCATGGAAGTTGATAAGGGTCCTTATCATCTAAAAGGTCATGTTTGAGATGACCACAAGTGCTTTCAAACAACAATTGGGTCACATCTGAGGCGACAAATTGGTTAAAAGGATCACGTCTGAGGTGATCAAAAGTTTTTCATGTTCATAATGGTAAATTAACATGTTAAAAGGGTTTAAAAGTCAAATGTCAAGTGTATGACCCATTCGCACAACTGGACCTTGAGTATGGACCAATCATGCGAATGGACCATACTCATGCATTAAACAGTCGAATGGACATGAGTATGACCCATTCACCCGAATGTGTTATCAGAATGGGTCATTCATCCGATTGGGAGTGTACGACTATGTAAGTCGATCGACTGAGCCTCAGTGGGGCGACTGAATGTGATCGACTGAGTCAATCGCTCGACTGAGCTTCATTCACCCAAATGAACTGAGTGAATGAGTCCAGTCGGCCGATTGAAAGCAGAGTTAGTATATAAAGGGCCACAGTCGATCGCATTCTTCTCATCACTCCTAATCGCCCTTATTTCGCATAGCCTACCGTTACTCTGCCAAATTTTCATCGGACCAAGATTTCATACTTCCATTGACTTTCTGATGATTGTGTGTGATTATACAGGTATAATACGATGAAATCTCATAGAAATCAGGAAAATGGTGCCCTATTTTGGGATGTTCGAATGAAACAAGAACCGAACCACTAAATGGCTTAATAACCCACTGAAACCATGTAAAATGTTAAAATAAGGTTATTAGGTTATTAGTTATGGGATTGCGAGTATAACGAACCGTTTCATAATGTTTAATTTCATGATTGTGTCAAGACTCGAACCTTAGTCAACCAAACAGTAAGTCATGCGACTGGTCAGATGGATGAACTCCAATCGCACGATTGAGCCAGAAGAATAGCTCAATCGGCCGAATTGGACATGCGAATGAGCTCAGTCGGCCGACTGAATCAATCGCAGGATCAGCCAACCGATTGAACTCAGTCGCATGATTCATTCACATGAATGAATCAGAATGAAATCAAACAAGATACTTAGAACTGATTTGTGTTATGTGAGTATCTGATGATTATGTGTCGTGTGTTTCAGATTGATGGCTGCTAGATGGTCAATCAACCCTAAGCACAACATATGTGCACATCTAGATCATACTACTCAGAATGGCACTGAGTTTACAGAGATCATCACATTTCTTAGGCGATCAAGGATCTACAAGGCCATTTTTACTCCTTGCACGCCCTATAGGTCTCTACATCAGGCATTTTGGGAGAATGCTTCTGTTGATCGATCCCAAGAGCCGTATAGCATACGAAGCTCTATCTGTGGGATGGCTATCGAGATCACTGCTGCCGATATCCAGAGAGTACTTGAGCTGGGGAACGATACTGATCATCCTACCAAGCTACATCCACTAACCGTAAGGGGATGCTTTATGAGGATTAAGTGTGCTGGGGACATCAACTCAGGTGTGCTCAATAAAAGCAACCTGTGTCCTCAGTACAAGTACTTAGCACATGTTATATTGAAGTGCATCGCCTCCAGAAGAGGTGGATTTGATGATCTTTCAGACCAGATCTAGAATGCCTATGTGGCACTGGTGCTGAACTATCCTTTTAGCTTCTCGAGCATGATCTTCTCTTACCTTGTGGAGAATCTGGAAGCTATGGGTAAGGAGGGTTTTTGCATGTACCCCAGATTCTTACAGCTGATATTCAATGAGAAGCTTCCATCCCTTCCCAAGGAAAGCCACAATGTTGTGGTTCTAGAGATCATGGATGATACGACACTGGGTCGTATGAGAGTTTACAGGGGTAAGCAAGTAAAGCCCCAAGTGAAGAGATTGATAGGCCATCCGGCCAATGAGAGTTATGTAGCACCGGGCAGACGTAAGTGGCGTCACACAGATAGTGACTTCGATGATGAGCAGCTACTACTCCCAGAGCATGACTCGGATGCCAATGATAGCGGGAAGGAAGGACATGTAAGACCCACTGCTGATATTCCATCTCCTGCATTTGCCCCTACCGGAGAAGGAGCAGAGACTATTGGGTTCCACCAGGATTTCATGCCTGGTGTGGAAGAAGATGAGTCAGATGAGGAGCCGTTGACTCGGACTGTGGGAAGTAAAGTCGTTCCCACAGAACGAGGGCTCTGGGTGGTTGGTGAACACCCAGGTGGATCGGGAGAGATTGCTGCTCACCCTACTTATACTCCCGATCCGCCAAGCCGTGTACTAAGGGGAGCATCCTCCTCGACAGGATCGAGGAAGAAGAGGATGGCTCAGCCCCATGGCTTGAAAAGGAAGAAACACAGAATCACGTTTATCACCACCACAGCCACCACCACAGCCACCAGTCCACCTACCACCACTACCACCCTTCCATCCACCACCACATCATTCACACCTACATCACCACCACCACTAGCCATCCTACAACACCATCCTCTTTCTCTCCATATCCATCACCATCACCTCTGCCTCCCAGTGGGGTAGAGGAACAACTCTCGGCACTTAACCGTATGGTGCTGAGGCTGTTGGCGGCAGACGAAGAGAAGACTGCTCAGTTGCGACAGCTTGTAGATCTTACTGTTGCCCAAGCTCAGCAGATATCTCAGCACGCACAACAGATGGAGATTCAACGTGAAGAGATATCCCAACTCCGAGAGCAGAATGTTCTATCAGCAAAGAAGATTGAGGAGTTGGAGACTACTAACAAGACCATCATGCTATGCCTAAAAGGATCCAAGGAAGAGCCACCTAAGATCAAGGAAGGGGATGGGGATGATAGTGATGATGAAGATAATGATGGTGATGATGATACTGATGCTACTGGTGATGTTGGAGATGATGTTAGAGATGATGATGAGTCACCTGCTGTGGGTGCCACATCTGCCAGTGAAAGGAGGACCAAAAGAGCACAAGATCAAGGTGCCTCCACATCAACCCCGCCAGTAGAAGAGTTGATGCTCCAGGAAAAGAGTAATGCTTAGATGTCTTATTGTTATTTAAAATACTTGTATTTGGATCATGAGTAAAATTAATGAAATGAATGTTTATATGTAATATAAATGATTATGCCTTGATTATTAGCTAATGATTGCTGTGTTGAATGTTTAAATCAAGCAGATCCTGATTCCCAAAGAGATGAATATGACATTGCTCCCCTCCAACAGGTCAAGACTCAACTAACATTGATTCTTGATCTGCAGGGTATTGTCAGGAGATCGGTAATGTATACTCTTGAAGAAGGAGAAATCATTCACAATTCTCACTCACGAGCAGATAGCCGAAATGTTCCAGCTAAACGCTAATGAGATTGTGAAAGATGCTCCAACTGTGCAAACAGAGAGTGATGATGAGCTTCAGGATGTAGATGAGATTGAGATAGAAGATGTCACGGCTCAACACTATCCTGAGTACACTGACAAGGAGGGAACTGCCATTCCCAATCTAGGAGACACTCTTATCAGTGACACTTTTGCGACTCTGGACAGGATGGAGAAAGAGTCAGAAAAGGACAAAGAGAAGGCCCAAGCCTCAGACATCAAAGTAAACATCAAAAAGGCTGAATGGCAGCATGTTTTGAAGAGATAAGAGCCCAACGCAGTGCTACAACGTCTACTGTGTACACCAAATTGTATCAGGTCAAGAAACCTCAAAAGGTGGTAGCCAGAATCATAGCGTGGGCACATTTTGCAGACCTTAACGTTTACGCCGTTAAATGTGAGAAGGGAATAGAGTACTTCAGATTTCCACATGATCTGAAGACTCTTCTAGGTTTTGAGCTCAACCAGTTAGCTAAGTTAAACTTGCTATATGCGGACCCTCGTAAGATGTCAGGCTGGTTTGAAGCTGCTCTAAATAGAATACCACACCAGATGGGTCAACTTCAAACCTCAACAACCAATGAGGTACATTAGAAGATCTGAGGTTGATGTCATAACTGGTAAACCTAGAGTAGTGCTAAAGTGGAGTCCACCACGTACAATGTCTAAGATCCCACTACGTGAGATGCCACAGGACTTCACTCCACACTTCAAACGGTGGTACTACGATTGGAGAACGGGAGAGGCCATGATAGTCTTGAACAAGAATGGCACAATGGAAACCATAAGGGTGTTTGACCCGATGTCGCTCACCAACTTGTCAGCACAAGATGTTTATACTTTATACAAGTGGCCACTGTTCTACAACCCACAGGATATTGTACAAGCTTTACAGTTCCAAAAGGTGATAAGACTCTATTTTGTTTTTGAGATAAACATAGGAGTTACCAAAGAAGCTAAGTACAAAAAGTTTGAGGAAATAATGAAAGATGTTAGACAATAGATAGATCTAGGTCCAAAGGGGAGTTTGTTGATACATATATGTACCTAGATCCTGATCTGAATGTAATATGTCTTACACTTATGTAACTATTAGGTGCTTAATGAAATACAAAATGTTTGGTTATGTTTATAATGTTTAATATTTCATTAATGAGTTGTTTAATGCATATTGACTTAATTATATAGGTTTGTGATTGTTTTAAGTGTTATACATAATGTTAGAATATGGAATACACTCAAACTTGATGAAGTGAAGTTCTCATGCGTCCGACTGGACCATGCCCCCCAACAGTGGTCATGCGTCCGAATGGCCATGCGACTGAGTGTCCATGCGCCTAAATAGTCTATACCCATGAACAACTTCATGCGTCTGACTCAGTCGCACGACTAAACACTCAGTAGTGCGAATGGATCAACCGCATTGCTCAATCGCACGAATGAACCATGCTAATGGTTCAGTCGCCCGAATGAGCAATACTAACCTATAAATACCACCTAATTCATGAAAAAACGTAAGCGTTAAATCCACTTCGACTCCAGACGTACCCTAGCCGTCCAGAAGCCTTCAAGTTCATACTCCAAGTTCATAGAACGCTATAGATCGATTCGCAATCGATTCTTGACGTTAGATTCAAGACGTTATTGTGTCTACATGCGTTCTCACTCATTGAATAGCCAATCAAATAGGATTCCGCAATATTTGGTTTGGTTTAACATGTTAATCAGTAGGTGTTTGGTAAAATACCAGATCCTAACATCTAGAGAGAGAGAGTAAAGAGAGAGAAAGTTGAGAGAAATCAAAGATTTAAGGCTCGGTTGATCACCAGATTGAATATTGGTGTTCGTGGGCGTCCAAAAAACAAGAAAACACCAAGAATCCAGATAAGAAACATCATTTAATCGTTCCTTTTGATGAAAACCCGGATTCTAGGTTTGGAGTATTTGAAAGTGGCAAAGATTCGCCCAAAACTTATGTTTGTTGTAAGAAAACATGTAAGAAGCTTATGGGTGATAAACCAAGGTTTTGGATGTAAAATTTTGAAGTTTGGGTCAAAAATGGGTTTGTTCGTGTTTTTCAGCCGTTCTGCGAAACTGGGTGTTCATCTAGCGAAGTTTGTTATTCACCAAGCAAAATTGTAAATCTTCCTGCGAAACTATAGTTTTGCAGGTATTTTCTCAGACATGGTTTTCCAACGAAAGTTGGGCGAAACTGACAGTGAAACTGGCAGCAAAATTGCCACCGAAACTGGTAGCAAAATTAGCAGCGAAATTAGTAGCGAAATTAGCAGTGAAATTAGGCAGAAATTAACTCCCTTGAGTGTTAACTTATTTGCAGGCTGTGTAGTGCAACCCTTGCTTTGAAAGCTTGATTAAGAAGCTACTCATCGAGTACAGGTGAGTTCTAGATCCCCTATTTTAAAGGTTTTAAACTAGTTTGGGGCTAGAAACGCATACTAAATATACGTTGTGAACGACCAAGATTTTAAGAGGTTTTAAAGGGAAGATCGAACTTTCTATAAGGAAATGTGTTACCTAAAAGTGTTAAAATAAAAATTTTTCCCCTTGAGCAGCTCTCATTTGCAACTCTACACTCCAAATTCTAGAGAGAGAAAGTGGAGAGAATCAAAGATTTAAGGCTCGGTTGATCACAAGATTGAAGATTGGTGTTCATGGGCATCCAAAAAACAAGAAAACACCAAGAAACCAGGTAAGAAACATCACTTAATCGTTCCTTTTGATGTAAACCCGGATTCTAGGTTTGGGGTTTTTGAAAGTGGCAAAGATTCGCCCAAAAGTTACGTCTTTGTGTAAGAAAACATGTAAGAAGCTTAGATAAAGCTTATTGGGTGATAAACCAAGGTTTGGAAGTAAAATATTGAAGTTTTAGGTCAAAAATGGGTTTCCTCGAATTTTTAGCCGTTCTGCGAAACTGGGTGTTCATCTAGCGAAGTTAGTTATTATCCAGCGAAATTGGGAATCTTCCTATGGAGCTATAGTTTTGCAGGTAGTTTCACACACATTGTTTTCCAACGAAAGTTGGGTGAAACTAGCTCTGAAACTTGTAGCAAAGATACCAGCGAAACCGATAGCGAAATTAGAAGCGAAATTTATAGCGAAATTAGACAGAAATTAACTCCTTGAGTGTTACCTTATCTGTAGGGTGTAGTGCAACCCTTGGTTTGAAAGCTTGATTGTGAAGCTACTCACCGACTACAGGTGAGCTCTAGATCCCCCATTTTAAAGGTTTTAAACTAGTTGGGGGGATATACATACTAAATATACGTTTTAAACGACCAAGATTAAAGAGGTATTAACGGGAAGATTGATTTTTCTGCAAGGAAATGCGCTACATAAAAGTGTTAAAATACAAATTTTTCCGCTTGAGCAGCTCTCATTCGCAACTCAACACTCCAAATTCTAGAGAGAGAGAGAGTAGAGAGAGAAAGTGTATAGAATCAAAGATTTTAAGGCTCGGTTGATCACGAGATTAAAGATTGGTGTTCGTGGGCATCCAAAAAACAAGAAAACACCTAGAATCCACTAAGAAACATCATTTAACCGTTCCTTTTGATGTAAACCCGGATTCTGGGGTTTGGGGTTTTTGAAAGTGGCAAAGATTCGCCCAAAACTTACGTTTTCATGTAAGAAAACATGTAAGAAGCTTAGATAAAGCTTATTGGGTGATAAACCAAGGTTTTGGATGTAAAATATTGAAGTTTTGGGTCAAAAATGGGTTTTTGTTGTATTTTCAGCCCGTTCTGCCAAACTGGGTGTTCATCTAACGAAGCTAGTTATTCATCCAGCAAAATTATGAATCATCCTGCGAAACTATAGTTTCACAGGTAGTTTCGCAGACATGGTTTTCCAACGAAAGTTGGGCGAGACTAGCTGTGAAACTGGCAGCAAAGATGCCAGTGAAACTGCTAGTGAAATTAGCAGCGAAATTAGCAGCGAAATTAGGTAGAAATTAACTCCCTTGAGTGTTAACTTATCTGCAGGCTGTGTAGCGCAACCCTTGCTTTGAAAGCTTGATTGTGAAGCTACTCATCGAGTACAGGTGAGTTCTAGATCCCCTTTAAAGGTTTTAAACTAGTTTAGGTTTGCAAATGCATACTAAATATACGTTGTAAACGACCAAGATTTTAAGAGGTTTTAAGGGGAAGATCGATTTTTCTATAAGGAAATGTGCTACATAAAAGTGGTTAAAATAAAATTTTTCCGCTTGAGCAGCTCTCATTGCAACTCAACACTCCAAATTCTAGAGAGAGAGAGAGTAGAGAGAGAAAGTGTATAGAATCAAAGATTAAGGCTCGGTCGATCACGAGATTGAAGATTGTGTTCGTGGGCATCCAGAAAACAAGAAAACACCTAGAATCCAGGTAAGAAACATCATTTAATCGTTCATTTTGATGTAAACCCGGATTCTAGGTCTGGGGTTTTTGAAAGTGGCAAAGATTCGCCCAAAACTTACGTTTTGTGTAAGAAAACATGTAAGAAGCTTAGATAAAGCTTATTGGGTGATAAACCAAGGTTTGGATGAAAATATTGAAGTTTTGAGTCAAAAGGGGTTTGTTCGTATTTTTAGCCTTTTCTGCCAAACTAGGTGTTCATCTAGAGAAGTTAGTTATTCGTCCAGCGAAATTATGAATATTCCTGCGAAACTTTCGCAGGTTGTTTTGCAGACATGGTTTTCCAAGGAAAGTTAGGGGAAATCGGCAGTGAAACTGGGAGCAAAGATGCCAGCGAAACTGCTAGCGAAATGAGCAGCGAAATTAGAATCAAAATAATAGTGAAATTAAGCAGAAATTAACTCCCTGAGTGTTAACTTATTTGCAGGTTGTGTAGTGCAACCCTTGCTTTGAAAGCTTGATTGAGAAGCTACTCATTGAGTACAGGTGAGTTCTAGATCTCTATTTTTAAGGTTTTAAAGTAGTTTGGGGCTGGAAACGCATACTAAATATACGTTGTGAACGACCAAGATTTTAATAGGTTTTAAGGGGAAGATCGAACTTTCTATAAGGAAATGTGCAACATAAAAGTGTTAAAATAAAAAATTTGTCCGCTTGAGTAGCTCTCATTTGCAACTGAACAATCCAAATTCTAGAGAGAGAGAGAGTAGAGAGAGAAAGTGGAGAGAATCAAAGATTTAAGGATCGGTTGATCACAAGATTGAAGATTGGTGTTCGTGGGCATCCAAAAAACAAGAAAACACCAAGAAACCAGGTAAGAAACATCACTTAATCGTTCCTTTTGATGTAAACCCAGATTCTAGGTTTGGGGTTTTTGAATGTGGCAAAGATTCGCCCAAAACTTACGTCTATGTGTAAGAAAACATGTAAGAAGCTTAGATAAAGCTTATTCGGTGATAAATCAAGGTTTGGATGTAAAATATTGAAGTTTGGGGTAAAAAATGGGTTTGCTTGAATTTTTCAGCCCGTTCTGTGAAACTTGGTGTTCATGTAGCGAAGTTAGTTATTCATCCAGCGAAATTGGGAATCTTCCTTTGAAACTATAGTTTCGCAGGTAGTTTCACAGACATGGTTTTCCAACAAAAGTTGGGTGAAACTGGAAATGAAACTGGCAACAAATATGCCAGCGAAACTGATAGCGAAATTAGCAGCGAAGTTAGAAGCGAAATTAATAGCGAAATTAGGCAGAAATTAACTCCCTTGAGTGTTACCTTATCTGCAGGCTGTGTAGTGCAACCCTTGCTTTGAAAGCTTGATTGTGAAGCTACTCATCGAGTACAGGTGAGTTCTAGATCACCTATTTTAAAGGTTTTAAACTAGTTTGGGGCTGGAAATGCATACTAAATATACGTATTAAACGACCAAGATTTTAAGAGGTTTTAACGGGAAGATTGATTTTTCTATAAGGAAACGTGCTACATTAAACTGTTAAAATAAAAAATTTTCAGCTTCAGTAGCTCTCATTTGCAACTCAACACTCCAAATTCTACAGAGACAGAGTAGAGAGAAAGTGGAGAGAATCAAAGATTTAAGGCTCGGTTGATCAGGAGATTGAAGATTGGCGTTCGTGGGCATCCAAAAAAAAAGAAAACACCAAGAAACCAGGTAAGAAACATAACTTAATCGTTCCTTTTGATATAAACCCGGGATCTAGGTTTGGGGTTTCTGAAAGTGGCAAAGATTCGCCCAAAACTTACATCTTTGTGTAAGAAAACGTGTAAAAAGCTTAGATAAACCTTATTGGGTGATAAACCAAGGTTTGGATGTAAAATATTGAAGTTTTGGGTTAGATAAACCTTATTGGGTGATAAACCAAGGTTTGGATGTAAAATATTGAAGTTTTGGGTGAAAAATGGGTTTGCTCAAATTTTTCAGCCCGTTCTGCAAAACTGGGTGTTCATCTAGCGAAGTTAGTTATTCATCCAGCAAAATTAGGAATCTTCCTGTGAAACTATATTTTCGCAGGTAGTTTCACACACATTGTTTTCCAACGAAAGTTGGGTGAAACTGGCAGTGAAACTGGCATCAAAGATACCAGCGAAACTCATAGCCAAATTAGCACCGAAACTGATAGCGAAATTAGCTGCGAAATTAGAAGCGAAATTAATAGCGAAATTAGGCAGAAATTAACTCCCTTGAGTGTTACCTTATCTACAGGCTGTAGTGCAACCCTTGCTTTGAAAGCTTGATTGTGAAGCTACTCATCGAGTACAGGTGAGTTCTAGATCCCCTATTTTAAAGGTTTTAAACTAGTTTGGGGCTGGAAATGCATACTAAATATACGTTTTAAGCGACCAAGATTTTAACAGGTTTTAAGGGGAAGATCGAACTTTCTATAAGGAAATGTGCAATATAAAAGTGTTAAAATAAAATTTTATCTGCTTGAGCAGCTCTCATTTGCAACTCAACAATCCAAATTCTATAGAGAGAGAGTAGAGAGAGAAAGTGGAGAGAATCAAAGTATTAAGGCTCGGTTGATCAAAAGATAGAAGATTGGTGTTCGTGGGCATCCAGAAAACAAGAAAACACCAAGAAACCAGGTAAGAAACATCACTTAATCGTTCCTTTTGATGTAAACCCGGATTCTAGGTTTGGGGTTTTTGAAAGTGGCAAAGATTCGCCCAAAACTTACGTCTTTGTATAAGAAAACATGTAAGAAGCTTAGATAAAGCTTATTGGGTGATAAACCAAGGTTTGAATGTAAAATATTGAAGTTTGGGGTCAAAAATGAGCTTGCTCGAATTTATCAGCCCGTTCTGTGATACTTGGTGTTCATCTAGCGAAGTTAGTTATTCATCCAGCGAAATTGGGAATCTTCCTGTGAAACTATAGTTTCGCAGCTAGTTTCACAGACATGGTTTTCCAACGAAAGTTGGGCGAAACTGGCAGCGAAACTGGCAGCGAAACTGGCAGCGAAACTGGCAGCGAAACTGCAGCGAAACTGGCAGCGAAACTGGCAGCGAAACTGGCAGCGAAACTGGCAGCGAAACTGGCAGCGAAACTGGCAGCGAAACTGGCAGCGAAACTGGCAGCGAAACTGGCAGCGAAACTGGCAGCGAACTGGCAGCGAACTGGCAGCGAACTGGCAGCGAAACTGGCAGCGAAACTGGCAGCGAAACTGGCAGCGAAACTGGCAGCGAAACTGGCAGCGAAACTGGCAGCGAAACTGCAGCGAACTGGCAGCGAAACTGGCAGCGAAACTGGCAGCGAAACTGGCAGCGAAACTGGCAGCGAAAACTGGCAGCGAAACTGGCAGCGAAACTGGCAGCGAAACTGGCAGCGAAACTGGCAGCGAAACTGGCAGCGAACTGGCAGCGAAACTGGCAGCGAAACTGGCAGCGAAACTGGCAGCGAAACTGGCAGCGAAACTGGCAGCGAAACTGGCAGCGAAACTGGCAGCGAAACTGGCAGCGAAACTGGCAGCGAAACTGGCAGCGAAACTGCAGCGAACTGGCAGCGAAACTGGCAGCGAAACTGGCAGCGAAACTGGCAGCGAAACTGGCCAGCGAAACTGGCCAGCGAAACTGGCAGCGAACTGGCAGCGAAACTGGCAGCGAAACTGGCAGCGAAACTGGCAGCGAAACTGGCAGCGAAACTGGCAGCGAAACTGGCAGCGAAACTGGCAGCGAAACTGGCAGCGAAACTGGCAGCGAAACTGGCAGCGAAACTGGCAGCGAAACTGGCAGCGAAACTGGCAGCGAAACTGGCAGCGAAACTGGCAGCGAAACTGGCAGCGAAACTGGCAGCGAAACTGGCAGCGAAACTGGCAGCGAAACTGGCAGCGAAACTGGCAGCGAAACTGGCAGCGAAACTGGCAGCGAAACTGGCAGCGAAACTGGCAGCGAAACTGGCAGCGAAACTGGCAGCGAAACTGGCAGCGAAACTGGCAGCGAAACTGGCAGCGAAACTGGCAGCGAAACTGGCAGCGAAACTGGCAGCGAAACTGGCAGCGAAACTGGCAGCGAAACTGGCAGCGAACTGGCAGCGAAACTGGCAGCGAAAATAAAGAAACTGGCAGCGAAAATAAAGAAACTGGCAGCGAAAATGGCAGGGGAACTGGCAGGGGAACTGGCAGCGGAAATGGCAGCGGAAATGGCAGCGGAAATGGCAGCGAAAATGGCAGCGAAAATGGCAGCGAAAATGGCAGCGAAAATGGCAGCGAAAATGGCAGCGAAAATGGCAGCGAAAATGGCAGCGAAAATGGCAGCGAAAATGGCAGCGAAAATGGCAGCGAAAATGGCAGCGAAAATGGCAGCGAAAATGGCAGCGAAAATGGCAGCGAAAATGGCAGCGAAAATGGCAGCGAAACTGGCAGCGAAACTGGCAGCGAAACTGGCAGCGAAAATGGCAGCGAAACTGGCAACGAAAATGGCAGCGAAAATGGCAGTGAAACTGACAGCGAAAATGGCAGTGAAACTGGTAGCGAATGGCAGTGAAACTGGCAGCGAGAATGGCAGTGAAAGTGGCAGCGAAAATGCCAGCGAAACTGATAGCGAAATTAGCAGCAAAATTAGAAGCGAAATTAATAGCGAAATTAGGCAGAAATTAATAGCGAAATTAGGCAGAAATTAACTCCCTTGAGTGTTACCTTATCTGCAGGCTGTGTAGTGCAACCCTTGCTTTGAAAGCTTGATTGTGAAGCTACTCATCGAGTACAGGTGAGTTCAAGATCCCCTATTTTAAAGGTTTTAAACTAGTTTGGGCCGGAAATGGATACTAAATATACGTATTAAACGACCAAGATTTTAAGAGGTTTTAAAAGGAAGATTGATTTTTCTATAAGGAAATGTGCTACATTAAAGTGTTAAAATAAAATTTTTCAGCTTCAGTAGCTCTCATTTGCAACATAACTCTTCAAATTCTAGAGAGAGAGAGTAGAGGGAGAAAGTGGAGAGAATATAAGATTTAAGGCTGGGTTGATCAGGAGATTGAAAATTGGCGTTCGTGGGCATCCAAAAAAAAGAAAACACCAAGAAACCAGGTAAGAAACATCACTTAATCGTTTCTTTTGATGTAAACCCGGAATCTAGGTTTAGGGTTTCTGAAAATGGCAAAGATTCGCCCAAAACTTACGTCTTTGTGTAAGAAAACATGTAAGAAGCTTAGATAAACCTTATTGTGTGATAAACCAAGGTTTGGATATAAAATATTGAAGTTTAGGGTCAAAAATGGGTTTGTTCGAATTTTTCACCCCGTTCTGCGAAACTGGGTGTTCATCTAGCGAAGTTAGTTATTCATCCAGCGAAATTAGGAATCTTCCTGTGAAACTATAGTTTCGCAGGTAGTTTCACACACATTGTTTTCCAACGAAAGTTGGGTAAAACTGGCAGTGAAACTGGCAGCAAAGATACCAGCGAAACTGATAGCGAAATTAGCAGCGAAATTAATAGCGAAATTGGGCAGAAATTAACTCCCTTGAGTGTTACCTTATCTGCAGGCTGTAGTGCAACCCTTGCTTTGAAAGCTTGATTGTGAAGCTACTCATCGAGTACAGGTGAGTTCTAGATCCCCTATTTTAAAGGTTTTAAACTAGTTTGGGCTGGAAATGCACACTAAATATACGTTTTAAACGACCAAGATTTTAAGAGGTTTTAACGGGAAGATCGATCTTTCTATAAGGAAATGTGCAACATAAAAGTGTTAAAATAAAAATTGTCCGCTTGAGCAGCTCTCATTTGCAACTCAACAATCCAAATTCTAGAGAGAGAGAGAGTAGAGAGAGAAAGTGGAGAGAATCAAAGATTTAAGGCTCGGTTGATCAGGAGATTGAAGATTGCTGTTCGTGGGCATCCAAAAAACAAGAAAACACCAAGAATTCAGGTAAGAAACATCATTTAATTGTTCCTTTTGATGTAAACCCGGATTCTAGGTTTGGAGGTTTTGAAAGTGGCAAATATTCGCTCAAAACTTACATCTTTGTGTAAGAAAACATGTAAGAAGCTTAGATAAAGCTTATTGGGTGATAAAACAAGGTTTTGGATGTAAAATATTGAAGTTTTGGGTCAATAATGAGTTTGTTCGTATTTTTGAACCCGTTCTGCGAAACTGGGTATTCGTCTAGCGAAGTTAGTTATTCGTCTAGCGAATGTTTGAATCTTCCTGCGAAACTACAGTTTCGCAGGTAGTTTCACGGACATCGTTTTTCCAAGGAAAGTCGGGCGAAACTGGCAGTGAAACCGGCAGCAAAGATGCCAGGGAAACTGCCAGCAAAATTGCTAGTGAAATTAGCAATGAAATTAGTAGCGAATTTAGGTAGAAATTAACTCCCTTGAGTGTTAACTAATCTGCAGGCTGTGTATCGCAACCCTTGCTTTGAAAGCTTGATTGTGAAGCTACTCATCGAGTACATGTGAGTTCTAGATCCCCTATTTTAAACGTTTTAAACTAGTTTGGGGCTGGAAATACATACTAAATATACGTTGTAAACGACCAAAATTATAAGAGGTTTTAAGGGGAAGATCGATTTTTCTATAACGAAATGTGCTAGATAAAAGTGATAAAATAACAATTTTTCCGCTTCAGCAAGCTCTCATTTGCAACTCAACACTTAAAATTCTAGAGATAGAGTAGAGGGAGAAAGTGGAGAGAATCAAAGATTTAAGGCTCGGTTGATCAGGAGATTGCATATTGGTGTTCGTGGGCATCCAAAAAACAAGGAAACACCATGAAACCAGGTAAGAAACATCACTAAATCAGTCCTTTTGATGTAAACCCGGACTCTAGGTTTGGGGTTTTTGAAAGTGGCAAAGATTCGCCCAAAACTTATGTCTTTGTGTAAGAAATTATGTAAGAAGCTTAGATAAACCTTATTGGGTGATAAACCAAGGTTTTGGATGTAAAATATTGAAGTTTTGGGTCAAAAATGGGTTTGTTCGTATTTTTTAGCTCGTTGTGCGAAACTGGGTGTTGGTCTAGCGAAGTTAGTTATTCGTCTAGCGAAATTGTGAATCTTCCTGCGAAACTATAGTTTCGCAGGTAGTATCACAGACATGGTTTTCCAAGGAAAGTTGGGCAAAACTGGCAGCAAAGATGCCAGTGAAACTGATAGCGAAAATAGCAGCGAAATTAGAAGCGAAATTAATAGCGAAATTAGGTAGAAATTAACTCCCTTGAGTGTTACCTTATGTGCAGGCTGTAGTGCAACCCTTGCTTTGAAAGCTTGATTGTGAAGAAACTCATCTACTACAGGTGAGTTCTAGATCCCCTATATTAAAGGTTTTAAACTAATTTGGGGCTGGAAATGCATACTAAATATACGTTTTAAACGACCAAGATTTTAAGACGTTTTAATGGGAAGATTGTTTTTTCTATAAGGAAATGTGCTACATAAAAGTGATAAAATAAAAAATTTTCAGCTTTAGTAGCTCTCATTTGCAACTCAACACTCCAAATTCTAGAGAGAGAGAGAGTAAATAGAGAAAGTGGAGAGAATCAAATATTTAAGGCTTGGTTGATCACGAGATTGAAGATTGGTGTTCGTGGGAATCCAAAAAACAAGAAAACACCAATAATCCAGGTAAGAAAACATCATTTAATAGTTCCTTTTGATGTAAACCCGGATTCTAGGTTTCGGGTTTTTGAAAGTGGCAAATATTCACCCAAACCTTACGTCTTTGTGTATGAAAACATGTAAGAAGCATAGATAAAGCTTATTGGGTGATAACCAAGGTTTTGGATGAAAAATGTTGAAGTTTTTGGTCAAAAATGGATTTGTCGTATTTTTCAGCCCGTTCTACGAAACTGGACGAAACTAGTTATTCATCCAGCAAAAGTGTGAATCATCCTGCGAAACTATAGTTTCGCAGGTAGTTTCGCACACATTGTTTTCCAACGAAAGTTGGGCGAGACTGGCTGTGAAACTAAAGCAGCAAAGATGCCAACGAAACTGCTAGGGAAATTAGCAGTGAAATTAGTAGCGAAATTACCAACGAAATTAGGTAGAAATTAACTCACTTGAGTGTTAACTTTTCTGCAGGCTGTGTAGCGCAACCCTTGCTTTGAAAGCTTGATTGTGAAGCTACTCATCGAGTACAGGTGAGTTCTAGATCCCCTATTTTAAAGGTTTTAAACTAGTTTGGGCTGGAAATGCATACTAATATACATTGTAAACGACCAAGATTTTAAGAGGTTTTAAGGGGAAGATCGATTTTTCTATAAGGAAATGTGCTACATAAAAGTGATAAAATAAAATTTTTTCCGCTTCAGCAGCTCTCATTTGCAACTCAACACTCCAAATTCTAGAGAGAGAGAGAGAGTAGAGGAGAAAATGGAGAGAATCAAAGATTTAAGGCTCGGTTGATCAGGAAATTGAAGATTGGTGTTCGTGGGCATCCAAAAACAAGAAAACACCAAGAATCCAGGTAAGAAACATCATTTAATCGTTCCTTTTAATGTAAACACGGATTCTAGGTTTGGGGTTTTTGAAAGTGGCAAATATTCGCTCAAAACTTACGTCTTTGATGTAAGAAGCTTTGATAAAGCTTATTGGGTGATAAACCAAGGTTTTGGATGTAAAATATTGAAGTTTTGGGTCAAAAATGGGTTTGTACGTATTTTTCAACCCGTTCTGCGAAACTGGGTGTTTGTCTAGCGAAGTTTGTTATTCGTCCCGCGAATGTTTGAATCTTCCTGCGAAACTACAGTTTCGCAGGTAGTTTCACAGACATGGTTTTTCCATGGAAAGTTGGGCGAAACTGGCAGTGAAACCGGCAGCAAAGATGCAGGGAAACTGCTAGCGAAAGTAGCAGCGAAATTAGAAGCGACATAATAGCGAAATTAGGCAGAAATTAACTTCCTTGAGTGTTAACTTATCTGTAGGCTGTGTAGTGCAACCCTTGCTTTGAAAGATTGATTGAGAAGCTACTCATCGAGTACAGGTGAGTTCTAGATCCCCTATTTTAAAGTTTTTAAAATAGTTTGGGCTGGAAATGCATACTAAAATTGTAAACGACCAAGATTTTAAGAGGTTTTAAGGGGAAGATCGACTGTTCTATAAGGAAATGTGCTACATAAAAGTTTTAAAATAAAAATTTTTCCGCTTCAGCAGCTCTCATTTGCAACTCAACACTCCAAATTCTAGAGAGAGAGTAGAGAGAGAAAGTGGAGAGAATCAAAGATTTAATGCTCGGTTGATCAGGAGATTGAAGATTGGTGTTCGTGGGCATCCAAAAAACAAGAAAACAACAAGAATCCATGTAAGAAACATCATTTAATCGTTCCTTTTGATATAAACTCGGATTCTAGGTTTGGGGTTTTTGAAAGTGGCAAATATTCGCCCAAAACTTACGTCTTTGTGTAAGAAAACTTGTAAGAAGCTTAGATAAAGCTTATTGGGCGATAAACCAAGGTTTTGGATGTAACATATTGAAGTTTTAGGTCAAAAATGGGTTTGTTCATATTTTTCAGCCCGTTGTGCGAAACTGGGTGTTCGTCTAGCGAAGTTAGTATTCGTCCAGCGAAATTGTGAATCTTCCTGCGAAACTATAGTTTCGAAGGTAGTTTCGCAGACATGGTTTTCCAAGGAAAGTTGGGCGAAACAGGGGGCGAAACTGGGGGCGAAACTGGCAGGGAAACTGGGGGCGAAACTGGGGGCGAAACTGGGGGCGAAACTGGGGGCGAAACTGGCGGGGAAACTGGCGGGGAAACTGGGGGGGAAACTGGCGGGGAAACTGGCGGGGAAACTGGCGGGGAAACTGGCGGGGAAACTGGCGGGGAAACTGGCGGGGAAACTGGCGGGGAAACTGGGGGGGAAACTGGGGGGGAAACTGGGGGCGAAACTGGGGGCGAAACTGGGGGCGAAACTGGGGGCGAAACTGGGGGCGAAACTGGGGGCGAAACTGGGGGCGAAACTGGGGGCGAAACTGGGGCGAAACTGGGGGCGAAACTGGGGGCGAAACTGGGGGCGAAACTGGGGGCGAAACTGGGGGCGAAACTGGGGGCGAAACTGGGGGCGAAACTGGGGGCGAAACTGGGGCGAAACTGGGGGCGAAACTGGGGGCGAAACTGGGGGCGAAACTGGGGGCGAAACTGGGGGCGAAACTGGGGGCGAAACTGGGGGCGAAACTGGGGGCGAAACTGGGGGCGAAACTGGGGGCGAAACTGGGGGCGAAACTGGGGCGAAACTGGGGGCGAAACTGGGGGCGAAACTGGGGGCGAAACTGGGGGCGAAACTGGGGCGAAACTGGGGGCGAAACTGGGGGCGAAACTGGGGGCGAAACTGGGGGCGAACTGGGGGCGAAACTGGGGGCGAAACTGGGGGCGAAACTGGGGGCGAAACTGGGGGCGAAACTGGGGGCGAAACTGGGGGCGAAACTGGGGGCGAAACTGGGGGCGAAACTGGCAGCGAAACTGGCAGCGAAACTGGCAGCGAAACTCGCAGCGAAACTGGCAGCGAAACTGCTAGCGAAATTAGCAGCGAAATTAGAAGCGAAATTACAGGGAAATTAGGCAGAAACTAAGTCCTTTGAGTGTTAACTTATCTACAGGCTGTGTAGTGCAACCCTTACTTTGAAAGCTTGATTGTGAAGCTAGTCATCAAGTACAGATGAGTTCTAGATCCCCTATTTTAAAGGTTTTAAACTAGTTTAGGGCTGGAAATGCAAACTAAATATACGTTGTAAACAACTAACATATTAAGAGGTTTTAACGGGAAGATCGATTTTTCTATAAGTAAATGTGCTACAGAAAAGTGATAAAATAAAATTTTTTACGCTTAAGCAGCTCTCATTTGCAACTCAACACTCTAAATTTTAGAGAAAGAGAGAGAGTAGAGAGATAAAGTGGAGAGAATCAAAGATTTAAGGCTCGGTTGAAGTCAAGATTAAAGATTGGTGTTTGTGGGCATCCAAAAAACAAGAAAACACCAAGAATCTAGGTAAGAAACATCATTTAATCGTTCCTTTTGATGTAAACCCGGATGTTAGGTTGGGGTTTTTGAAAGTGGCAAAGATTCGCCCAAAACTTACGCTTTTGTGTAAGAAAAGATGTAAGAAGCTTAGTTAAAGCTTATTGGGTGATAAACCAAGGTTTTGGATGTAAAATATTGAAGTTTTGAATCAAAAATTGGTTTGTTCGTATTTTTCAGCCCGTTTCTGCGAAACTAGGTGTTCATCTAGCGAAGGTAGTTATTCGTCCAACGAAATTGTGCAGGTAGTTTCGCACACATGGTTTTCCAAGGAAAGTTGGGCGAAACTGGCAGTGAAACTGGCAGCAAAGATGTCAGCAAAATTGCTAGTGAAATTATCAGCAAAAGTAGTTGTGAAATTAGCAGCGAAATTAGCAGCGAAATTGGGCAGAAATTAACTTATTTGAGTGTTAACTTATGTGTAGGCTGTGTAGTGCAACCCTTGCTTTGAAAGCTTGATTTTGAAGCTACTCATCGAGTGCGGGTGAGTTCTGGATCCCCTATTTTAAAGGTTCTAAACTAGTTTGGGCCGGAAATGCATACTAAATATACGTTGTAAACGACCAAGATTTTAAGAGGTTTTAAGGGGAAGATCGATTTTTCTCTAAGGAAATATGCTACATAAAAGTCATAAAATAAAAAATTTTCCGCTTCAGCAGCTCTCATTTGCAACTCAACACTCCAAATTCTAGAGAGAGAGAGAGAGTAGAGAGAGAAAGTGGAGAGAATCAAATATTTAAGGCTCGGTTGAAGTCGAGATTGAAGATTGGTGTTCGTGGGCATCCAAAAAAAGAAAACACCATGAATCCAGAT
Source organism: Flaveria trinervia (assembly GCA_025506515.1). Taxonomy (NCBI): domain Eukaryota; kingdom Viridiplantae; phylum Streptophyta; class Magnoliopsida; order Asterales; family Asteraceae; genus Flaveria; species Flaveria trinervia. Next base: position 47,903,932 of record CM046446.1, read on the forward strand.
AAGAAACATCATTTAATCGTTCCTTTTGATGTACACCCGGATTCTAGGTTTGGGGTTTTTGAAAGTGGCAAATATTCACCCAAAACTTACGTCTTTGTGTAAGAAAACATGTAAGAAGCTTAGATAAAGCTTATTAGGTGATAAACCAAGGTTTTGGATGTAAAATATTAAAGTTTTGGGTCAAAAATGGGTTTGTTCGTATTTTTCAGCCCGTTGTGCGAAACTGGGTGTTCGTCTAGCGAAGTTAGTTCTTCGTCCAACGAAATTGTGAATCTTCCTGCCAAACTATAGTTTCGCAGACATGCTTTTCCAAGGAAAGTTGGGCGAAACTGGCATAGAAACTGTGAGCAAAGATGCCAGCGAAACTGCTAGCAAAATTAGCAGTGAAATTAGAAGCGAAATTAACAGCGAAATTAGGCAGAAACTAACTCGCTTGAGTGTTAACTTATCTGCAGGCTGTGTAGTGCAACCCTTGCTTTGAAAGCTTGATTGTGAAGCTACTCATCGAGTACAGGTGAGTTCTAGATCCCCTATTTTAAAGGTTGTAAACTAGTTTGGGGCTGGAAATGCATACTAATATACGTTGTAAACAACGATGGTTTTAAGTGATTTTAAGGGATTTTAAGGGGAAGATCGATTTTTCTATAAGTAAATGTGCTACAAAAAAGTGATAAAATAATTTTTTTTACGCTTCAGCAGCTCTCATTTGAAACTCAACACTCCAAATTTTAGAGAGAGAGAGTAGAGAGAGAAAGTGGAGAGAATCAAAGATATTAGGCTCGGTTGATCAAGATATTGAAGATTGGTGTTCGTGGGCATCCAAAAAACAAGAAAACACCAAGTATCCAGGTAAGAAATATCATTTAATCATTCCTTTTGATGTAAACCCCGATTCTATGTTTGGGGTTTTTGAAAGTGGCAAATATTTGCCTATAACTTATGTCTTTGTGTAAGAAAACATGTAAGAAGCTTATATAAAGCTTATTGGGTGATAAATTTTGGATGTAAAATAGTGAAGTTTTGGGTCAAAAATTGGTTTGTTCGTATTTTTCATCCCATTCGGCGAAACTATGTGTTCGTCTAGCAAAGTTAGTTATTCGTGGAGCGAAATTGTGAATCTTCCTGCGAAATTATAGTTTCGCAGGTAGTTTCGCACACATGGTTTTCCAACGAAAGTTGGGCGAAACTGGCAGTGAAACTGGTAGCAAAGATGCCAGCGAAACTGCTAGCGAAATTAACATCGAAATTAGAAGCGAAATTAACAGCGAAATTAGGCAGAAATAAACTCTCTTGAGTCTTAACTTATCAGGCTGTGTAGTACAACCCTTGCTTTGAAAACTTGATTGAGAAGCTACTCATTGAGTACAGGTGAGTGTAGATCCCCTATTTTAAAGTTTTAAACTAGTTTGGGGCTGGAAATACATACTAAATATACGTTGTAAACGACCAAGATTTTAAGAGGTTTTAAGGGGAAGATCGATTTTTCTATAAGGAAATGTGATACATAAAAGAGTTAAAACAAAAATTTTTCAGCTTGAGCAGCTCTCATTTGCAACTCAACACTCCAAATTCTAGAGAGAGAGAGTAGAGAGAGAAAGTGGAGAGAATGAAAGATTTAATGCTCGGTTGATCACGTGATTGAAGATTGGTGTTCGTGGGCATCCAAAAAACAAGAAAACACCAAGTATCCAGGTAAGAAATATCATTTAATCATTCCTTTTGATGTAAACCCCGATTCTATGTTTGGGGTTTTTGAAAGTGGCAATATTTGCCTATAACTTATGTCTTTGTGTAAGAAAACATGTAAGAAGCTTATATAAAGCTTATTGGGTGATAAATTTTGGATGTAAAATAGTGAAGTTTTGGGTCAAAAATTGGTTTGTTCGTATTTTTCATCCCATTCGGCGAAACTATGTGTTCGTCTAGCAAAGTTAGTTATTCGTGGAGCGAAATTGTGAATCTTCCTGCGAAATTATAGTTTCGCAGGTAGTTTCGCACACATGGTTTTCCAACGAAAGTTGGGCGAAACTGGCAGTGAAACTGGTAGCAAAGATGCCAGCGAAACTGCTAGCGAAATTAACATCGAAATTAGAAGCGAAATTAACAGCGAAATTAGGCAGAAATAAACTCTCTTGAGTCTTAACTTATCAGGCTGTGTAGTACAACCCTTGCTTTGAAAACTTGATTGAGAAGCTACTCATTGAGTACAGGTGAGTGTAGATCCCCTATTTTAAAGTTTTAAACTAGTTTGGGGCTGGAAATACATACTAAATATACGTTGTAAACGACCAAGATTTTAAGAGGTTTTAAGGGGAAGATCGATTTTTCTATAAGGAAATGTGATACATAAAAGAGTTAAAACAAAAATTTTTCAGCTTGAGCAGCTCTCATTTGCAACTCAACACTCCAAATTCTAGAGAGAGAGAGTAGAGAGAGAAAGTGGAGAGAATGAAAGATTTAATGCTCGGTTGATCACGTGATTGAAGATTGGTGTTCGTGGGCATCCAAAAAACAAGAAAACACCAGGAATCAAGGTAAGAAACATCATTTAATCGTTCCTTTTGATGTAAACCTGGATTCTAGGTTTGAGGTTTTCGAAAGTGGTAAATATTCGCCCAAAACTTACGTTTTTGTGTAAGAAAACATGTAAGAAGCTTAGATAAAGTTTATTGGGTGATAAACCAAGCTTTTGGATGTAAAATATTGAAGTTTTGGGTCAAAAATGGGTTTGTTCGTATTTTTTAGCCCGTTCGGCGAAACTATGTGTTTATCTAGCAAAGTTAGTTATTCGTCCAGCGAAATTGTGAATCTTCCTGCGAAATTACAGTTCGTAGGTAGTTTCGCACACATGGTTTTCCAACGAAAGTTGGGCGAAACTGGCAGTGAAACTGGCCGCAAAGATGCTAGCGAAACTGCTACTGAAATTCACATCGAAATTAGAAGCGAATTTAACAGCGAAATTAGGCAGAAATAAACTCCCTTGCAGAAATTAACTTATCTGCAGGCTGTGTAGTGCAACTTGCTTTGAAAGCTTGATTGAGAAGCTAGATCCCTTATTTTAAAGGTTTTAAACTAGTTTGGGGCTGGAAATGCATACTAAGTATGCGTTGTAAACCACCAAGATTTTAAGAGGTTTTAAGGGATTTGAAGGTGAAGATCGATTTTTCTATAAGTAAATGTGCTACAAAAAAGTGATAAATTAAAATTTTTTACGCTTCAACAGCTCTCATTTGAAACTCAACACTCCAAATTTTAGAGAGAGAGAGTGGAGAGAGAAAGTGGAGAGAATCAAAGATTTTAGGCTCGGTTAATCACGAGATTGAAGATTGGTGTTCGTGGGAATCCAAAAAACAAGAAAACACCAAGAATCCAGGTAAGAAATATCATTTAATCGTTCCTTTTGATGTAAACCATGATTCTAGGTTTGGGGTTTTTGAAAGTGGCAAATATTTGCCCAAAACTTATTTCTTTGTGCAAGAAAACATGTAAGAAGCTTAGATAAAGCTTATTGGGTGATAAACCAAAGTTTTGGATGTAAAATATTGAAGTTTTTGGTCAAAAATGGGTTTGTTCGTGTTTTTCAGCCAGTTCGGCGAAACTAGGTGTTGATCTAGCGAAGTTAGTTATTCGTCTAGTAAAATTGTGAATCTTCCTGTGAAATTATAGTTTCGCAGGTAGTTTCGCAGACATGGTTTTCCAAGGAAAGTTGGGCGAAACTGGCAGTGAAACAGGCAGCAAAGATGCCAGCGAAACTGCTAGCGAAATTAGCAGCGGAATTAGAAGCGAAATTAACAACGAAATTAGGCAGAATTTAACTCCCTTGAGTGTTAACTTATCTGCAGGCTGTGTAGTGCAACCCTTGCTTTGAAACCTTGATTGTGAAGCTACTCATCGAGTACAGGTGAGTTCTAGATCCTCTATTTTAAAGGTTTTAAACTAGTTGGGGCTGGAAATGCATACTAAATATACGTTGTAAACGACCAAGATTTTAAGAGGTTTTAAGGGGAAGTGTTAAAATAAATATTTTTCAGCTTGAGAAGCTTTCATTTGCAACACAACACTCCAAATTCTAGAGAGAGAGAGAGTAGAGAGAGAAGGTGGAGAGAAATAAAGATTTAAGGTTCGGTTGATCACGAGATTGAAGATTGGTGTTCTTGGGCATCCAAAATACAAGAAAACAACAAGAATCCACGTAAGAAACATCATTTAATCGTTCCTTTAGATGTAAACCTCGATGCTAGTTTTGGGGTTTTTGAAAGAGGTAAAGATTCACCCAAAACTTACATTTTTCTTCAAGAAAACATGTAAGAAGCTTAGATAAAGATTATTGGCTGATAAACCAAGGTTTTGGATGTAAAATATTGATGTTTTGGGTCAAAAATGGGCTTGTTCGTATTTTTCAACCCGTTCTGCGAAACTAGGTGTTCATCTAGCGAAGTTACTTATTAGTCCAGCGAAATTGTGAATCTTCTTGCGAAACTATAGTTTCGCAGGTAGTTTCGCAGACATGGTTTTCCAAGGAAAGTTGGGCAAAACTGGCACCAAAGATGCCAGCGAAACTGCTAGCGAAATTAGCAGCGAAATTAGAAGCGAAATTAACAGCGAAATTAGGCAGAAACTAACTCCCTTGAGTGTTAACTTATCTGCAGGCTGTGTAGTGCAACCCTTGCTTTGAAAGCTTGATTGTGAAGCTACTCATCGAGTACAGGTGAGTTCTAGATCCCCTATTTTAAAGGTTGTAAACTAGTTGGGGGCCGGAAATGCTTACTAAATATACGTTGTAAACAACGAAGATTTTAAGTGATTTTAAGGGATTTTAAGGGGAAGATCGATTTTTCTATAAATAAATGTGCTACAAAAAAGTGATAAAATAAATTTTTTTACGCTTCAACAGCTCTCATTTGAAACTCAACACTCCAAATTTTAGAGAGAGAGAGTGGAGAGAGAAAGTGGAGAGAATCAAAGATTTTAGGCTCGGTTAATCACGAGATTGAAGATTGGTGTTCGTGGGAATCCAAAAAACAAGAAAACACCAAGAATCCAGGTAAGAAATATCATTTAATCGTTCCTTTTGATGTAAACCATGATTCTAGGTTTGGGGTTTTTGAAAGTGGCAAATATTTGCCCAAAACTTATTTCTTTGTGCAAGAAAACATGTAAGAAGCTTAGATAAAGCTTATTGGGTGATAAACCAAAGTTTTGGATGTAAAATATTGAAGTTTTTGGTCAAAAATGGGTTTGTTCGTGTTTTTCAGCCAGTTCGGCGAAACTAGGTGTTGATCTAGCGAAGTTAGTTATTCGTCTAGTAAAATTGTGAATCTTCCTGTGAAATTATAGTTTCGCAGGTAGTTTCGCAGACATGGTTTTCCAAGGAAAGTTGGGCGAAACTGGCAGTGAAACAGGCAGCAAAGATGCCAGCGAAACTGCTAGCGAAATTAGCAGCGGAATTAGAAGCGAAATTAACAACGAAATTAGGCAGAATTTAACTCCCTTGAGTGTTAACTTATCTGCAGGCTGTGTAGTGCAACCCTTGCTTTGAAACCTTGATTGTGAAGCTACTCATCGAGTACAGGTGAGTTCTAGATCCTCTATTTTAAAGGTTTTAAACTAGTTTGGGGCTGGAAATGCATACTAAATATACGTTGTAAACGACCAAGATTTTAAGAGGTTTTAAGGGGAAGTGTTAAAATAAATATTTTTCAGCTTGAGAAGCTTTCATTTGCAACACAACACTCCAAATTCTAGAGAGAGAGAGAGTAGAGAGAGAAGGTGGAGAGAAATAAAGATTTAAGGTTCGGTTGATCACGAGATTGAAGATTGGTGTTCTTGGGCATCCAAAATACAAGAAAACAACAAGAATCCACGTAAGAAACATCATTTAATCGTTCCTTTAGATGTAAACCTCGATGCTAGTTTTGGGGTTTTTGAAAGAGGTAAAGATTCACCCAAAACTTACATTTTTCTTCAAGAAAACATGTAAGAAGCTTAGATAAAGATTATTGGCTGATAAACCAAGGTTTTGGATGTAAAATATTGATGTTTTGGGTCAAAAATGGGCTTGTTCGTATTTTTCAACCCGTTCTGCGAAACTAGGTGTTCATCTAGCGAAGTTACTTATTAGTCCAGCGAAATTGTGAATCTTCTTGCGAAACTATAGTTTCGCAGGTAGTTTCGCAGACATGGTTTTCCAAGGAAAGTTGGGCAAAACTGGCACCAAAGATGCCAGCGAAACTGCTAGCGAAATTAGCAGCGAAATTAGAAGCGAAATTAACAGCGAAATTAGGCAGAAACTAACTCCCTTGAGTGTTAACTTATCTGCAGGCTGTGTAGTGCAACCCTTGCTTTGAAAGCTTGATTGTGAAGCTACTCATCGAGTACAGGTGAGTTCTAGATCCCCTATTTTAAAGGTTGTAAACTAGTTGGGGGCCGGAAATGCTTACTAAATATACGTTGTAAACAACGAAGATTTTAAGTGATTTTAAGGGATTTTAAGGGGAAGATCGATTTTTCTATAAATAAATGTGCTACAAAAAAGTGATAAAATAAATTTTTTTACGCTTCAGCAGCTCTCATTTGAAAGTCAACACTCCAAATTTTAGAGAGAGAGAGAGAGTAGAGAGAGAAAGTGGAGAGAATCAAAGATTTAAGGCTTGGTTGATCACGAGATTAAAAACTTGGTGTTCATGGGCATCTAAAAAACAAGAAAACACCAAGAATCCAGGTAAGAAACATCATTTAATTGTTCCTTTTGATGTAAACCCGGATTCTAGGTTTAGGGTTTTTGAAAGTGGCAAATATTCGCCCAAAACATAAGTCTTGGTGTAAGAAAACATGTAAGAAGCTTAGATAAAGCTTATTGGGTGATAAACCAAGCTTTTGGATGCAAAATATTGAAGTTTTGGGTCAAAAATGGGTTTGTTCGTATTTTTCAGCCCATTCGGCGAAACTATGTGTTCATCTAGCAAAGTTAGTTATTCGTCGAGCGAAATTGTGAATCTTCCTGCGAAATTATAGTTTTGCGGGTAGTTTCGCACATATGGTTTTCCAAGGAAAGTTGGGCGAAACTGGCAGTGAAACTGGCGCCAAAGATGCCAGCGAAACTGTTAGCGAAATTAGCATCGAAATTAGAAGCGAAATTAACATCGAAATTAGGCAGAAATAAACTCCCTTGAGTGTTAACTAATCAGGCTGTGTAGTGCAACCCTTGCTTTGAAAACTTGATTGAGAAGCTACTCATTGAGTACAGGTGAGTGTAGATCCCCTATTTTAAAGGTTTTAAACTAGTTTGGGGCTGGAATAAATACTAAATATACGTTGTAAACGACCAAGATTTTCAGAGGTTTAAAGGGGAAGATCGATTTTTCTATTAGCAAATGTGATAAATAAAAGTGTTAAAATAAAATTTTTTCAGCTTGAGCAGCTCTCATTTGCAACTCAACACTCCAAATTCTAGAGAGAGAGTAGAGAGAGAAAGTGGAGAGAATCAAAGATTTAATGCTCGGTTGATCACGTGATTGAAGATTGGTGTTCGTGGGCATCCAAAAAACAAGAAAACACCAAGAATCCAGGTAAGAAACATCATTTAATCGTTCCTTTTGATGTAAACCCGGATTCTTGGTTTGGGGTTTTTGAAAGTGGCAAATATTCGCCCAAAACTTACGTTATTGTGTAAGAAAACATGTAATAAGCTTAGATAAAGCTTATTGGGTGATAAACCAAGCTTTTGGATGTAAAATATTGAAGTTTTGGGTCAAAAATGGGTTTGTTCGTATTTTTCAGCCCGTTCGGCGAAACTATGTGTTCATCTAGCAAAGTTAGTTATTCGTCCAGCGAAATTGTGAATCTTCCTGCGAAATTACAGTTCGCAGGTAGTTTCGCACACATGGTTTTCCAACGAAAGGTGGTTGAAGCTGGCAGTGAAGCTGGCAGTGAAGCTGGCAGTGAAGCTGGCAGTGAAGCTGGCAGTGAAGCTGGCAGTGAAGCTGGCAGTGAAGCTGGCAGTGAAGCTGGCAGTGAAGCTGGCAGTGAAGCTGGCAGTGAAGCTGGCAGTGAAGCTGGCAGTGAAGCTGGCAGTGAAGCTGGCAGTGAAGCTGGCAGTGAAGCTGGCAGTGAAGCTGGCAGTGAAGCTGGCAGTGAAGCTGGCAGTGAAGCTGGCAGTGAAGCTGGCAGTGAAGCTGGCAGTGAAGCTGGCAGTGAAGCTGGCAGTGAAGCTGGCAGTGAAGCTGGCAGTGAAGCTGGCAGTGAAGCTGGCAGTGAAGCTGGCAGTGAAGCTGGCAGTGAAGCTGGCAGTGAAGCTGGCAGTGAAGCTGGCAGTGAAGCTGGCAGTGAAGCTGGCAGTGAAGCTGGCAGTGAAGCTGGCAGTGAAGCTGGCAGTGAAGCTGGCAGTGAAGCTGGCAGTGAAGCTGGCAGTGAAGCTGGCAGTGAAGCTGGCAGTGAAGCTGGCAGTGAAGCTGGCAGTGAAGCTGGCAGTGAAGCTGGCAGTGAAGCTGGCAGTGAAGCTGGCAGTGAAGCTGGCAGTGAAGCTGGCAGTGAAGCTGGCAGTGAAGCTGGCAGTGAAGCTGGCAGTGAAGCTGGCAGTGAAGCTGGCAGTGAAGCTGGCAGTGAAGCTGGCAGTGAAGCTGGCAGTGAAGCTGGCAGTGAAGCTGGCAGTGAAGCTGGCAGTGAAGCTGGCAGGGAAGCTGGCAGCGAAGCTGGCAGGGAAGCTGGCAGCGAAGCTGGCAGCGAAGCTGGCAGCGAAGCTGGCAGCGAAGCTGGCAGCGAAGCTGGCAGCGAAGCTGGCAGCGAAGCTGGCAGCGAAGCTGGCAGCGAAGCTGGCAGCGAAGCTGGCAGCGAAGCTGGCAGCGAAGCAGGCAGCGAAGCAGGCAGCGAAGCAGGCAGCGAAGCAGGCAGTGAAGCAGGCAGTGAAGCTGGCAGTGAAGCTGGCAGTGAAGCTGGCAGTGAAGCTGGCAGTGAAGCTGGCAGTGAAGCTGGCAGTGAAGCTGGCAGTGAAGCTGGCAGTGAAGCTGGCAGTGAAGCTGGCAGTGAAGCTGGCAGTGAAGCTGGCAGTGAAGCTGGCAGTGAAGCTGGCAGTGAAGCTGGCAGTGAAGCTGGCAGTGAAGCTGGCAGTGAAGCTGGCAGTGAAGCTGGCAGTGAAGCTGGCAGTGAAGCTGGCAGTGAAGCTGGCAGGGAAGCTGGCAGTGAAGCTGGCAGGGAAGCTGGCAGGGAAGCTGGCAGTGAAGCTGGCAGGGAAGCTGGCAGCGAAGCTGGCAGCGAAGCGAAGCTGGCAGCGAAGCTGGCAGCGAAGCGAAGCTGGCAGCGAAGCGAAGCTGGCAGCGAAGCTGGCAGCGAAGCTGCCAGCGAAGCTGGCAGCGAAGATGCCAGCGAAGCTGGCAGCGAAGATGCCAGCGAAGCTGGCAGCGAAGATGCCAGCGAAGCTGGCAGCGAAGATGCCAGCGAAGCTGGCAGCGAAGCTGGCAGCGAAGCTGGCAGCGAAGCTGGCAGTGAAGCTGGCAGTGAAGATGCTAGCGAAGCTGGCAGTGAAGCTGGCAGTGAAGATGCTAGCGAAACTGGCAGTGAAACTGGCAGTGAAGATGCTAGCGAAACTGGCAGTGAAACTGGCAGTGAAGATGCTAGCGAAACTGGCAGTGAAACTGGCAGTGAAACTGGCAGTGAAACTGGCAGTGAAGATGCTAGCGAAACTGGCAGTGAAGATGCTAGCGAAACTGCTAGCGAAATTCACATCGAAATTAGAAGCGAATTTAACAGCGAAATTAGGCAGAAATAAACTCCCTTGCAGAAATTAACTTATATGCAGGCTGTGTAGTGCAACTTGCTTTGAAAGCTTGATTGAGAAGCTACTCATCGAGTACAGGTGAGTTCTAGATCCTCTATTTTAAAGGTTTTAAACTAGTTTGGGGCTGGAAATGCATACTAAATATATGTTGTAAACGACCAAGATTTTAAGAGGTTTTAAGGGGAAGATTGATTTTTCTATAAAAATTTTATGTGCTACATAGAAGTGTTAAAATAAATATTTTTCAGCTTGAGCAGCTTTCATTTGTAACACAACACTCCAAATTCTAGAGAGAGAGTAGAGAGAGAGTAGAGAGAGAAAGCGGAGAGAATCAATGATTTAAGGCTCGGTGATCACAATATTGAAGATTGGTGTCTGTGGGCATCCATAAAACAAGAAAACACCACGAATCCAGGTAAGAAACATCACTTAATAGTTCCTTTTGATGTAAACCCGGATTCTAGGTTTGGGGTTTTTGAAAGTGGCAAAGATACGCCCAAAACTTACGTCTTTGTGTAAGAAAATATGTAAGAAGCTTAGATATAGCTTATTGGGTGATAAACTAAGGTTTTAGATGTAAAATATTGAAGTTTTGGGTCAAAAATAGGTTTGCTCGTATTTTTCAACCCGTTCATCGAAACTCGATGTTCATCTAGCGAATTTAGTTATTCATCCAGCAAATTCTGAATCTTTGTAGCTTCGCAGACATGGTTTTCCAACGAAAGTTGGGTGAAACTGGCAGTAAAGATGCCAGCGAAACTGCTAGTGAAATTAGCAGCGAAATTAGTAGCGAAATTAGCAGCGAAATTAGACAGAAATTAACTCTCTTGAGTGTTAACTTATCTGCAGGCTGTTTAGCGCAACCCTTGCTTTGAAAGCTTGATTGTGAACCTACTCATGGAGTACAGGTGAGTTCTAGATCCCCTATTTTATAGGTTTTAAACTACTTTGGGGGTGGAAATGCATACTAAAAATACGTTTTAAATGACCAAGATTTTAAGAGGTTTTAACGGGAAGATTGATTTTTCTATAAGGAAATGTGCGACATAAAAGTGTTAAAATAAAAAGTTCTCAGCTTGAGCAGCTCTCATTTGCAACTTAACATTCTAAATTCTAGAGAGAGAGAGAGTAGAGAGAGAAAGTGGAGAAAATCAAATATTTAAGGCTTGGTTGATCACAAGATTGAAGATTGGTGTTTGTGGGCATCCAAAAAAACAAGAAAACACCTAGAATCCAGGTAAGAAACATCAATTAATCGTTCCTTTTGATGTAAACCCGGATTCTAGGTTTGGGGTTTTTTAAAGTGGCAAAGATTCGCCCAAAACTTACGTTTTTGTGTGAGAAAACATGTAAGAAGCTTAGATAAAACTTATTGGGTGATAAACAAAGGTTTTGGATGTAAAATATTGAAGTTTTGGGTAAAAATGGGTTTGTTCGTATTTTTCAACCCGTTTTGCGAAACTGGGTGTTCATATAACGAACTTAGTTATTCGTCCAGCGAAATTGTGAATCTTCGTGCGAAACTATAGTTTCGCAGACATGGTTTTCCAACGAAAGTTGGGCGAAACTGGCAGCGAAACTGGCAGTGAAACTGGGAGCAAAGATGCCAGCGAAACTGCTAGCGGAATTAGCAGCGAAATTAGTAGCGAAATTAACAGCGAAATTAGGCAGAAATTTACTCCCTTGAGTGTTAACTTATCTGCAGGCTGTGTAGGGAAACCCTTGCTTTGAAAGCTTGATTGAGAAGCTAGTCATCGAGTACAGGTGAGTTCTAGATCCCCTATTTTAAAGAATTTAAACTAGTTTGGGGCTGGAAGATCGATTTTTCTATAAGGAAATGTGCAACATAAAAGTGTTAAAATAAATTTTTTTTAGCTTGAGCAGCTCTCATTTGCAACTCAACACTCCAATTCTAGAGAAAGAGTGTGTAGAGAGAGAAGGTAGAGAGAATCAAAGATTTAAGGCTTGGTTGATCACGAGATTGAAGATTGGTGTTCGTGGGCATCCAAAAAACAAGAAAACCCCAAGAATCCAGGTAAGAAACATCATATAATCGTTCCTTTTGATATAAACCTGGATTCTAGGTTTGGGGTTTTTGAAAGTAGCAAATATTCACCCAAAACTTACGTCTTTGTGTAAGAAAAAATGTAAGAAGTTTAGATAAAGCTTATTGGGTGATAAACCAAGGTTTTGGATGTAAAATATTGAAGTTTTGAGTCAAAAATGGGTTTGTTCGTATTTTTCAGCCTGTTCGGCGAAACTAGGTGTTCATCTAGCGAAGTTAGTTATTCGTCGAGCGAAATTGTGAATCTTCCTGTGAAATTATAGTTTCGCAGGTAGTTTCGCAGACATGGTTTTCCAAGGAAAGTTGGGCGAAACTGCCAGTGAAACTGGCAGCAAAGATGCCAGCAAAACTGCTAGCGAAATTAGCAGCGGAATTAGAAGCGAAATTAACAGCGAAATTAGGCAGAAATTAACTCCCTTGAGTGTTAACTTTTCTGCAGGCTGTGTAGTGCAACCCTTGCTTTGAAAGCTTGATTTGGAAGCTATTTATCGAGTACAGGTGAGTTCTAGATCCACTATTTTAAAGGTTTTAAACTAGTTTGGGGCTGGAAATGCATACTAAATATACGTTGTAAACGACCTAGATTTTAAGAGGTTTTAAGGGGACGATCGATTTTTCTATAAGGAAATGTGCTACATAAAAGTGTTAAAATAAATTTTTTTCAGCTTGAGCAGCTCTCACTTGCAACTCAACACTCCAAATTCTAGAGAGAGAGTAGAGAGAGAAAGTGGAGAGAATCAAAGATTTAAGGCTCCGTTGATCACGAGATTAAAGATTGGTGTTCATGGGCATCCAAAAAACAAGAAAACACCAAGAATCCACGTAAGAAACATCATTAATCGTTTCTTTTGATGTAAACCCGGAGTCTAGGTTTGGGGTTTTTAAAAGTGGCAAATATTCGCCAAAACTTACGTCTTTGTGTAAGAAAACATGTAAGAAGCTTAGATAAAGCTTATTGGGTGATAAACCAAGGTTTTGGACGTAAAATATTGAAGTTTTGGGTCAAAAATGGGTTTGTTCTTATTTTTCAGCCCGTTCGGCGAAACTAGGTGTTCATCTAGAGAAGTTAGTTATTCGTCTAGCAAAATTGTGAATCTTCCTGCGAAACTATAGTTTCGCAAGTAGTTTCGCACACATGGTTTTCCAATGAAAGTTGGGCGAAACTGGCAGTGAAATTGGCAGCAAAGATGCCAGCGAAACTACAAGCAAAATTAGTAGCGAAATTAGCAGGGAAATTAGCCATAAATTAACTCTTTTGAGTGTTAACTTATTTGCATAAAAGTGTTAAAATAAAAATTTTTTAGGTTGAGCAGCTCTCATTTGCAACTGAACACTCCAAATTCTAGAGAGAGAGAGAGTAGAGAGAGAAAGCAGGGAGAATCAAAGATTTAAGGCTCGGTTGATCACGAGATTGAAGATTGGTGTTCGTGGGCATCCAGAAAACAAGAAAACACGAAGAATCCAGGTAAGAAACATAATTTAATCGTTCCTCTTGATGTAAACCCGTATTCTAGGTTTCGGGTTTTTGAATGTGGCAAAGATTCGTCCAAGAGTTACGTCTTTGTGTAAGAAAGCATTAAGAAGCTTAGATAAAGCTTATTGGGTGATAAACCAAGGTTTTGGATGTAAAATAATGTTGTTTTGGGTCAAAATGGGTTTGTTCGTATTTTTCTGCCCGTTCTGGGAAACTGGGTGTTCATCTAGCGAAGTTAGTTATTCGTCCAGCGAAATTGTGAATCTTCCTGTGAAACTATAGTTTCGCAGGTAGTTTCGCAGACATATTTTTCCAACGAAAGTTGGGCGAAACTAGCAGCAAAGATGCCAGCTAAACTGTTAGCGAAATTAGAAGTGAAATATTAGGGAAATTAGCAGTGAAATACTTTGATGCACAAATCTCTAATCGCCCAGTTTCAATTGAAATAATAAGAAATCTTATATTCTTGGTGGTGTTCCTTGCTTTGACTTATTTTTCATCAATCACACATTGAGTTTTATGTTTGACGTGTAATTACATTCATTCAATAATGATAGTTTGATTCGTGCTTCTTATGGAGTGATAAGACTGGTTTTAGTGATCAGTTACAACTCGTATCCGTGGTCTAGAGCTTAATGAAGGATTTCATGGATCAAGAGTCATCATTTGGATAGAATTTAGTAGATTTGTGAGCGAAGAGTGTGGAAAGGTGTTTGGGGAGTGTTTTGGATGCATTTTGCAAACAAGAGGATCGATTTCAAAGGTGATTTGTTTATTTTCATGTTTGGTTTTGGTTTCTCTTTGAATGTAGTACTATTTGCCCTTTGTGGTTATTTAGTTGATTACATTGATCATTACCATTGAATTTGATTAGTTTAGTTTGGGAGGGTGTTTGGAAGGCTTGAAAATCAAAATGGTAGAGTAAAAAAGGTTGATATGGTTAGCAAAAACTATCCATGCAATAACTATTATTGTATAACATTTTTGTATAACGTGTTCCTTTTTCTTGTATTCTATTAAGCTTTCACAAATACTTGGATTCACAAATCTATAATTGCCCAATTTCGATTGAAATAATAAGAAATCTTATCTTCTTGGTCGTGTTACCTTGATTTGACTTATTTTCATTAATCGCACATTGAGTTTTATGTTTGACGTGTAATTACATTCATTCTACAACCATAGTTTGATTCTTGATTTTTATTGAGTGATAAGAGTGGTTTTATTGATCATTTTCAACTCGTATCCATGGTTTAGAGCTTAATGAAGGATTTCATGGATCAAAAGTCATCATGTGGATAGAGTTTAGTAGATTTGTGCCAAGAGTGTTCAAAGATGTTTGTGGAGTGTTATGGATACATTTTGTGCATAAGAGGATCGATTTCAAAGGTGATTTGTTTATTTCATGTTTGGTTTTGGTTTTTATTTGAATGTAGTTACTATTGACCCTTATGGTTGTTTAGTTTCATTACATTGACCATTAGCATGGAATTTGATTAGTTTAGTTCAAGAGGGTGTTAGGAAGGCTTGAAAATCGATATGGTAGTGTGTTGATACATATATGTACCTAGATCCTCATCTGAATGTGATATGTCTTACACTTATGTAACTATTGGGTACTTAATGAAATACAAAATGTTTTGGTTGTGTCTGTAATATTTAATATATCATTAATGAGTTGTTTAACGTATATTGACTAGATTATATAGGTTTGTGATTGTTTGTTTTGTTATACATAATGTTATAATATTGAATACATTCAAACTTGGTGAAATGAAGTTCTCATGCGTCCGACTGGACCATGCGCCCCAACAGTGGTCATGCATCCGAATGGCCATGCGAGTGAGTGTCCATGCGCCTAAATAGTTCATACGCCTGAACAACTTAATGCTTCTGGCTCAGTCGCATGACTGAACACTCAGTAGTGCGAATGGATCAACCGCATGGCTCAATCGCACAAATGAACCATGTTAATGGTTCAGTCGCACGAATGAGCAATCCTAACCTATAAATACCACCTAATTCATGAAAAAACGTAAGCATTCAGTCCACTTCGACTCCAGACGTACCCTAGCCATCCAGAAGCCTCTAAGTTCGTACTCCAATTTCATAGAACGTTGTAGATCGATTCCTAATTGATTCTTGATGTTAGATTCAATATGTTATTGTCTCTACGTGCGTTCTCTCTGATTGGATCGCCAATCAAATAGGATTCTGCACTATTTGGTTTGGTTTAACACGTCAATCAGTTGGTGTTTGGTCAAATACCAGATCCTAACAAGTGGTAAGAAACAAGCATTGGCTCTTGATACGTGTTGATTCAATAGTTTTTGACGCAAAAATTGTGTTTTTGCATCAAAACGATATCTTTTTGTGTCTAACGGAGCATTAGATGTTTCCTGGTCGAAAAGTGTAGTTTTCGGCATACGGCTATTAGGGTTTGATAAAATCCGAGTTTTTACGGCCAAAACAAGTATAACCTACGAATTATCAAACTTTAGCAGGTTCAGTCGCACGATTCGCTCAATCACACGACTGAGTTCAGTCGCATTCTCCAACCGCATGATTGGATTCATTCGTACCCTCATTCGTATGACTAAGATCTTCATTCGGACTGCTCAACCACATTAGTTCATTCAAACGACTGACTCATCCGCATATGTTTAGTTGCACGATTAAACCATCCGCACTTGTTCAATCGCCCGAATAAGCCCAATCGCATACCTTCATTCGCATTCATCAGCAGTTTGTTAAACAGTAGAGTTAAGTGAAATGGAGGATTAGTTTTCAGCATACACAGCAAGTAGAGACACACGTATTCAAAATTTACTGCTGCTGGAGAATGAAGTGGGGATTCACAATAAACCCCCAAAACTTATTACGTTAGACGACTACCCATAATGGAAACAACATTTTGAAATATACTTGAATGGAGTGGATACAAATTTATGGGAGGCAATAGAGTCGGGGTACAGCATGCCAGTCCCACCAAAGTGGGTAACAACACCCCCATAGAAATGGGTAACACCCCCATAGAAATGGGTAACACCCCCATAGAAATGGGTAACACCTCTAAAGGTCAGTCACAAAGACTGGAACCCTTGCGTGCACACTTTAGGATTTGCTCAACCTCACGCGGTAGAGCTTGAGGCAAGCCCTTTTGTACTTTCTCTTTTATTCATTTATTCATGCATGCATTATATCATTATGTTCCTCTTTTCATTATCTTCCACTTTACGTTACATAATACTTTCATTACATTCATTAAGGTTCAACGCAAAGCCAAGGGAAGACATACATATATAATAAGGAACATACACATAATCATAAACATACACCATCACCAATACAGGCAAATCATACATACATAACACACATTAAACATAAGCCATCACATCATAACCAAGCCTATCTTCTCATTTTACCCTTTGAAATCCACTTAGGAAACCTCAAGTCCAAAGTGGGCGCATGGGTCCTTCCAGGTGCATGAGCATAAAATTCTAAGTATAAATAGTCTGGGCGCATGGGCACTGTTTGGGCGTTTCTGCCTTGTTCAGGCGCATCACCAATCACTTAGCCGTTTCAAGCACTTGGATGCATGGGCACTGTTTAGGTGCATGGCCAATACTTAACCATTTCAATCACTGGGACGCATGGACACTGTTTAGGCGCATGGTCCACACTTAGCCTTTTCATCACTTGGGCGCATGGGCACTATTTAGGCGCATGGCCAGCACTTGGGTGCATGGCCAATACTTAGACGCATGGGCCAACCTGCTGGGCGCATGGGCCACTATTTAGGCGCATGACCCACCCTTGGGCGCATGGCCAACACTAGGCGTCTGGCCACTCATGCTGGACGCATGGACACTGTTTAGGCGCATGAGCCACCTCTGGGCGTATGGACCACTGTTCATGTTCATCAGAACATTCTGAAATATTTTCTATGCTACCAATTTCACCCGATTATCATTCTAAGCATACCCAAACACAGATCTAACATACAAGGCCATCTAAGCATGCTAAACATCATCACTAACCCATAATCATCACTATAACATACATACATACATACAACATTCGAATATAAAGCTGTAAATCCATGGTTTCTTTCAGAATGTTTACTTAGTATGCATAATAGCCCCAAATCAGTTAAAAACCTGTAAAAGAGGGGTTCTAGAAACTCACCTTGAGCAGCTTTTGAACAACACTCTTCCAATTCAAGACCCACTTCGATTCAACTCCTGAATCCTGAAAACAAACTCTAAACAACCAGAACTTGGGTCAAGAACTCAAAACCCAACTGAAATAGAGCTCAAACAAGAGAAGACTTACCTTTTTCAGCTTCTTCTTCCTCTTTCTCTCTCTAGAACCGGGCTCTCTCTCTCTCTTCCTCTTCCTCCGAGATCAAAGCAACTTTCTGCTTTGATATGGGCGACCATGCCCTTTAAAATCTTAAAATAATAAGATTTGTACTTTGTACACTTTCCCCCCTCCATTTGTGCATAATTTCTATTCCTTCCACTTACTTTCCTTTTCCTTTTGTTTAAATAAAATTTTGGGGTGTGACAAGTCTACCCCCCTTAAAGAGGTTTCGTCCCCGAAACCTGTCGCTTCTCGAACAGTTACGGGTAACACCGCCTCACCTCTTCTTTGATCTTGCATTTAAACTTAGATCTCTTTAGGCTTCACTGAACCCGCACAAGTGAAACCATCATCCTCCTTAGTCTATTCTCTCCTTCTTATTAGTAACGGTCACCAGTTGCTCCTCGTGGTTGGATACTCTGTCTATCTCAGTATTCTCTAGTAGCATGATCATATCCTCATCGGTTGAGCTCTTTCTTAGACGAGATGCATGGAACATCACATAAATTCCACTTAACTCATCAGGTAGCTCCAGTCGATATGCCACTTCTCTTACCTAAGCAACAACTGAGAATGACCCTCCACACTTTAATATTAGCTTTACTCGATTTCAAATCATGCAATCCGCTTTCCTGGTCGAAGCCTTCCTCATAATTCATTGTCATAGGTCATCACCGAACTCTGGTCGTGCACGGTCGAGCAATACATCTTCTTGCAACACTTGGGGTTTAAGTCGTAGATTACTGATCAACTTACTCGGAGATGCATGTCTACCTAGCTATTTTGTCTTGAACATCCTAGCAGGAACAAGCTCTCCCTCTCAATACTATCGCGCAATCCTTTAGGGCATTAGGTAACCTAGTAGACTTACTAATAGCAATTCTTACATCGAAGGGCTCATCGATCTTCCTACCCCTAACGTGCAACATCACAGAAAATAGAGGTAACAAAACTACTACTAACGTCACAATTAAAGCATAGATGCATAAATCTAAACTTGCAATAATGTACCTGATGTTACCTTGGATTCTGACTTAGCCTCCTCCCGGTCATAGCGAAGGCTCTAGCCTTCACCCTCTGTTCTCCTTCCTCGTAGCGGAACTTCCTCCGATCTTCTTCGTTCCTGAACCTTCCGCTCTCGGCTTCTTGCAATCCCTACTCGTGTGACCTTCCTCACCACAGGAATAACACCTCTCCATACCACAGTTCTTCGCCACATGTCCGGTCTTCCCACAACGGAAACAGACATTGCCCCCAATCTATATTCCCTAGGGTGCCTGTGTCCACACTTGTCACACCTTTTCGACCCCGCACCAGTTATGATCACACGTTGATCATCCACTCGTGCACCTTTGTCACCTGGAGCGGTTCTGCCACGTTCCAATCGCTTCCCATTCCATTCTTGATCACCGTCTCCTTTCTTGCTACTTCCAGTCGCCATCACAGATCTTTCATCATACAATCTTCCCGCCAAATCGACCGCCAACCTAAACGTGCTCGGTCGGGCAGCGATCATGTGCCTACGGATGTCCGCGGCAAACCCTGAATATACCTCTTGATCTTTCGCGAAAGTGTGTCACCTGATCCGGCACCAGACATGCCATCTCATTGAATTTAGCGGTATATTGCTAATGTGTCATCCTTCCCGCCTCCAGCTATAGGAACTCCCTCTCAACTTTGCCATCTCACGATGAGGACAGAATTCCTCAATCACCAGCCTTTCCAACTCTGGCCATCGCATCCTCCGATAGCCCTGCTTCCCTCAACCTGGACGATATTGTTCCACCAACACAAGGCTGAGTACACAAAAGAATGGGCAACAAACTTTACCTTCTGATCCTCCCGACACTCGCTGATATTCAATACCGCTTCCATCTCTCTCACCCATCGGTGAGCAGTAGTAGCAGTGTCGCTTCCATCAAAAGTTGGGGGCTTGCATCGTTGAAACGCCCCATAGTTACAGCCTCGTGCCGCCTCTAGCGCAGGCTCTTCCTCTTCATCCTCTTCGTCATCGAAGAAAACCGTTTCAGTCTTGGGTCGTCGCTTTTCGCCCGAAGGTCTACCCATTTCCTGTCTCTCCCCATCTTTAACAGCCTTCATAACTTTGGTCACCACAGACGATAGGGTCGTTTTCATAACCTGATGCACTTCCTCCCTGACCGCCTCTCTCATCGAGGCTGTCTGATTAGCTTTCTCATCACCGCCCTCCTGGTGAAGGGCCTCGAGTTCCTCATGGGCTGCTCTTTCAGCCCTAGACCTTCCTCTTGTGACCCGTGGTTCAGCACCACGTCCACCACCGCCTCCACCTCGTGAAGCTTTTGAAGATCTACCGCCAACCATCTTCTAACACACTATAAGATTCAAACACTAACGTGGTCATTCAAGGTAATAACTCAGTTTACGTCAAGTATAGTAAGTCCCTAATTACAGTGGCCAGTTGTGATTAGTCACTTACTTTACTCTTCATACCCCAAGCATTTCCTATCCTGACTACATCAGTATCTAAATCCACACAATAGCACACAAGCCACATAACATGCGCACATAATGCTGGTTAACGTAACTTACATAAAACCTTTACCTGCAGGCACGTAGCTACTAGGATTGGAATCCATTTTCCTTTTAGTCCCATTCTTAGTTTAAGATTAGGTTTTTGAATATATTTACCCAATTCACTTAAACTTTTGCTCTGATACCAACTTGTAAGGCCCCGTTCCCGGGACGCTTACAGCTAGTGGTTCATCGCACATAAAACATTAGAAAACATACATTAATTTTGCAGTGAAATTTAAAACTTTCATTTATAACTAAAAACATGTCATTTACAACATTAGTTTTCATCTCAAAATACATGACATGTCAAAATACGGATTCCAGCCTCAAAATGCTCCCAGTAGCTTATGCATCCATGCCTGCAACTCCTCAACATCAACATATATCTGCCAACTATCATGCATACAAAAGTCAGCGACGCTGAGTGAGTTCTAGTTTTGTAATAAAATACTTTACTATCGTTAAAACCGTTCTTTACTTTTCTTTCAAAAGCATACTATACTTTACAATCGTTCGTGATCATGCATCATACGTACATACAGATAATGTCCTTATTATCTTAGCCATTACGTTCATTAACTTTGTTCATTCAACGTATTACATTATCGTTCACTTCTCTTCCTAGATCTGGTCAGACTTTACCTTCTTCGTGGCACTCAGCCACGATTACTGAGGTCGAATGACAAGTATCCTGTTCTGTACTTTATTACGATAATTCATTTACGTTCATTCATCCGTTCATTCTTTCATACATGATATTTCGTTCATTACTCATTATTACTCGAATCTTGTCTCTTGCAATATCCCCGACTCATGCTCGAAAGCTGATGTTGTGCCGGGGCCTGCTCACAAACCCCTGACTCATGTCCGAAGACTGACACAGCACTGGGATACGCGACAAAGATCCCATATGAGTCAATCACAGGGATTGAACTCCATCCGAGTATGTTGCAACACAAAGTTGTTCATCTCATTATCTTGTCTCATGGACAAAGACCTTTGTCGAGTCTCTTGCGACATAGAGTCGCTCACCTCATAACTATACTTGGCTTTATGCTTTGATATGGGCAACCATGCCCTTTAAAATCTTAAAATAATAAGATTTGTACTTTGTACACTTTCCCCTACATTTGTGCACAATTTCTATTCCTTCCGCTTACTTTCCTTTTCCTTTCGTTTAAATAAAATTTCGGGGTGTTATAGGTCTAGAGCTTAATGAAGGAATTCGTGGACCAAGAGTCATCATTTGGATACAACTTAGTAGATTTGTGAGCGAAGAGTGTGGAAAGATCTTTGTGGAGTGTTTTAGATGCATTTTGGAAACGAGATGATCGATTTCAAAGGTAATTTGTTTACATTCATGTTCGGTTTTGGTTTCTATTTCAATGTAGATACTATTTGCCCTTTGTAGTTGTTTAGTTGATTACATTGATCATTATTATTGAATTGATTAGTTTAGTTCAGGAGGTGTTTAGAAGGCTTGAAAATCAAAATAATAGAGTAAAAAAGGTGGATACAGTTAGCAAAAACTATCCATGTGATAACTATTGTTGAATAACATTTTTGTATAACCTGTTCCTTTTTCATGTATTCTATTAGTTTTCACAAATACTTTGATGCACAAATCTATAATCGCGCAATTCCATTGATATAATAAGAAATCTTATCTTCTTGGTCGTGTTACCTTGATTTGACTTATTTTCATCAATCGCACATTGAGTTTTATGTTTGGCGTGTAATTAAATTCATTCTATAACAATAGTTTGATTCTTTATTTCTATTGTGTGATAAGAGTGGTTTTATTGATCATTTTCAACTCGTATCCATGGTCTAGAGCCTAATGAAGGATTTCATCGATTAAAAGTCATCATGTGGATAGAATTTAGTAGATTTGTGAGCCAAGAGTGTTCAAAGATGTTTATGGAGTGTTGTGGATGCATTTTGTGCATAAGCGGATCGATTTCAGTGGTGATTTGTTTATTTTCATGTTCGGTTTTGGTTTCTATTTGAATATAGATACTATTGGCCCTTTGTGGTTGTTTAGTTTCATTACATTGACCATTACCATCGAATTTGATTAGTTTAGCTCAAGAGGGTGTTAGGAAGGCTTGAAAATCGATATGGTAGAGTAAAAAAGGTTGATACGGTTAGCAAAAACTATCCATGCGATAACTATTATTATATAGCGCTTTTGTATAACTAGTTCCTTTTTCATGTATTCTATTAAAGTTTCACAAGTACTTTGATGCACAAATCTCTAATCGCCCAGTTTCAATTGAAATAATAAGAAATCTTATATTCTTGGTGGTGTTACCTTGCTTTGACTTATTTTTCATCAATTACACATTGAGTTTTATGTTTGACGTGTAATTACTTTGATTCCATAATGATTGTTTGATTCGTGCCTCTTATTGAGTGATAAGATGGTTTAGTGATCATTCATAACTCGTATCCGTGGTCTAGAGCTTAATGAAGGATTTCATGGATCAAGAGTCATCATTTGGATAGAACTTAGTAGATTTGTGAGCGAAGAGTGTGGAAAGATGTTTGTGGAGTGTTTTGGATGCATTTTGCAAACGAGATGATCGATTTCAAAGGTGATTTGTTTACATTCAAGTTCGGTTTTGGTTTCTATTTCAATGTAGATACTATTTGCCCTTCGTAGTTGTTTAGTTGATTACATTGATCATTACTATCGAATTTGATTAGTTTAGTTCAGGAGGGTGTTTAGAAGGCTTGAAAATCAAAATAATAGAGTAAAAAAGGTGGATACAGTTAGCAAAAACTATCCATGTGATAACTATTGTTGAATAACATTTTTGTATAACCTGTTCCTTTTTCATGTATTCTATTAAGCTTTCACAAATACTTTGATGCACAAATCTATAATCGCGCAATTCGATTGATATAATAAGAAATCTTATCTTCTTGGTCGTGATACCTTGATTTGACTTATTTTCATCAATCGCACATTGAGTTTTATGTTTGGCGTGTAATTACATTCATTCTATAACAATAGTTTGATTCTTGATTTCTATTGTGTGATAAGAGTGGTTTTATTGATCATTTTCAACTCGTATCCATGGTCTAGAGCTAATGAAGGATTTCATGGATAAAAGTCATCATGTGGATAGAATTTAGTAGATTGTGAGCCAAGAGTGTTCAAAGATGTTTATGGAGTGTTGTGGATGCATTTTGTGCATAAGCGGATCGATTTCAGTGGTGATTTGTTTATTTTCATGTTCGGTTTTGGTTTCTATTTGAATATAGAAACTATTGGCCCTTTGTGATTGTTTAGTTTCATTACATTGACTATTATCATCAAATTTGATTAGTTTAGCTCAAGAGGGTGTTAGGAAGGCTTGAAAATCAATATGGTAGAGTAAAAAAGGTTGATACGGTTAGCAAAAACTATCCATGAGATAACTATTATTATATAACGCTTTTGTATAACTAGTTCCTTTTTCATGTATTCTATTAAAGTTTCACAAGTACTTTGATGCACAAATCTCTAATCGCCCAGTTTCAATTGAAATGATAAGAAATCTTATATTCTTGGTGGTGTTACCTTGCTTTGACTTATTTTTCATCAATCACACATTGAGTTTTATGTTTGACGTGTAATTACTTTCATTCCATAATGATTGTTTGATTCGTGCCTCTTATTGAGAGATAAGACTGGTTTTAGTGATCATCATAACTCGTATCCGTGGTCTAGAGCTTAATAAAGGATTTCGTGGATCAAGAGTCATCATTTGGATAGAACTTAGTAGATTTGTGAGCGAAGAGTGTGGAAAGATGTTTGTGGAGTGTTTTGGATGCATTTTGCAAACGAGATGATCGATTTCAAAGGTGATTGTTTACATTCATGTTCGGTTTTGGTTTCTATTTCAATGTAGATACTATTTGCCCTTTCTAGTTGTTTAGTTGATTACATTGATCATTACTATCGAATTGATTAGTTTAGTTCAGGAGGGTGTTTAAAAGGCTTGAAAATCAAAATAATAGAGTAAAAAAGGTGGATACAGTTAGCAAAAACTATCCATGTGATAACTATTGTTGAATAACATTTTTGTATAACCTGTTCCTTTTTCATGTATTCTATTAAGTTTTCACAAATACTTTGATGCACAAATCTATAATCGCGCAATTCCATTGATATAATAAGAAATCTTATCTTCTTGGTCGTGTTACCTTGATTTGACTTATTTTCATCAATCGCACATTGAGTTTTATGTTTGGCGTGTAATTAAATTCATTCTATAACAATAGTTTGATTCTTTATTCTATTGTGTGATAAGAGTGGTTTTATTGATCATTTTCAACTCGTATCCATGGTCTAGAGCCTAATGAAGGATTTCATGGATTAAAAGTCATCATGCGGATAGAATTTAGTAGATTTGTGAGCCAAGAGTGTTCAAAGATGTTTATGGAGTGTTGTGGATGCATTTTGTGCATAAACGGATCGATTTCAGTGGTGATTTGTTTATTTTCATGTTCGGTTTTGGTTTCTATTTGAATATAGATACTATTGGCCCTTTGTGGTTGTTTAGTTCCATTACATTGACCATTACCATCAAATTGATTAGTTTAGCTCAAGAGGGTGTTAGGAAGGCTTGAAAATCGATATGGTAGAGTAAAAAAGTTGATACGATTAGCAAAAACTATCCATGCGATAACTATTATTATATAACGCTTTTCTATAACTAGTTCCTTTTTCATGTATTCTATTAAAGTTTCACAAGTACTTTGATGCACAAATCTCTAATCGCCCAGTTTCAATTGAAATAATAAGAAATCTTATATTCTTGGTGGTGTTACCTTGCTTTGACTTATTTTTCATGAATCACACATTGAGTTTTATCTTTGACGTCTAATTACTTTCATTCCATAATGATTGGTTGATTCATGCCTCTTATTGAGTGATAAGACTGGTTTTAGTGATCAATCATAACTCGTATCTGTGGTCTAGAGCTTAATGAAGGATTTCGTGGATCAAGAGTCATCATTTGGATAGAACTTAGTAGATTTGTGAGCGAAGGGTGTGGAAAGATGTTTGTGGAGTGTTTTGGATGCATTTTGCAAACGAGATGATCGATTTCAAAGGTGATTTGTTTACATTCATGTTCGGTTTTGGTTTCTATTTCAATATAGATACTATTTGCCCTTTGTACTTGTTTAGTTGACTACATTGATCATTACTATCGAATTTGATTAGTTTAGTTCAGGAGGGTGTTTAGTAGGCTTGAAAATCAAAATGGTAGAGTAAAAAAGCTTGATATAGTTAGCAAAAACTATCCATTCGATAACTATTGTTGTATAACATTTTTGTATAACTTGTTCCTTTGTCATGTATTCTATTAAGATTTCACAAATACTTTGATGCACAAATCTATAATCGCCCAATTCGATTTATATAATAAGAAATCTTATCTTCTTGGTCGTGTTACCTTGATATGACTTATTTTCATCAATCGCACATTGAGTTTTATGTTTGATGTGTAATTACATTCATTCTATAACGATAGTTTGATTCTTGATTTTTATTGAGTGATAAGAGTGGTTTTATTGATCATTTTCAACTCGTATCCATGGTCTAGAGCCTAATGAAGGATTTCATGGTTTAAAAGACATCATGTGGATAGAATTAAGTAGATTTGTGAGCCAAGAGTGTTCAAAGATGCTTGTGGAGTGTTGTGGATGCATTTTGTGCATAAGCGGATCGATTTCAGAGGTGATTTGTTTATTTTCAAGTTCGGTTTTGGTTTCTATTTGAATATAGATACTATTTGCCCTTTGTGGTTGTTTAGTTTCATTACATTGACCATTACCATCGAATTTGATTAGTTTAGTTCAAAAGGGTGTTAGGAAGGCTTGAAAATCGATATGGTAGAGTAAAAAAGGTTGATACGGTTAGCAAAAACTATCCATGCGATAACTATTATATATAACGTTTTTATATAACTAGTTCCTTTTTCATGTATTCTATTAAAGTTTCACAAATACTTTGATGCACAAATCTATAATCGGCCAGTTTCAATTGAAGTAATAAGAAATCTTATCTTCTTGGTGGTGTTACCTTGATTTGACTTATTTTTCATCAATCACACATTGAGTTTTATGTTTGACGTGTAATTACTTTCATTCAATAATGATAGTTTGAGTCGTGCTTCTTATGGATTGATAAGACTAGTTTTAGTGATCAGTTACAACTCGTATAAGTGGTGTAGAGCTTAATGAAGGATTTCATGGATCAAGAGTCATCATTTGGATAGAATTAGTAGATTTGTGAGCGAAGAGTGTGGAAAGATGTTTGGGGAGTGTTTTGGATGCATTTTGCAAACGAGATGATCGATTTCAAAGGTGATTTGTTTACATTCATGTTCGGTTTTGGTTTCTATTTCAATATAGATACTATTTGCCCTTTGTGGTTGTTTAGTTGATTACATTGATCATTACCATCTAATTTGATTAGTTTACTTCAGGAGGGTGTTTGGAAGGCTTGAAAATCAAAATGGTAGAGTAAAAAAGGTTGATACGGTTAGCAAAAACTATCCATGCGATAACTATTATTGTATAACATTTTTGTATAACGTGTTCCTTTTTCTTGTATTCTATTAAGCTTTCACAAATACTTGGATTCACAAATCTATAATTGCCCAATTTCGATTGAAATAATAAGAAATCTTATCTTCTTGGTCGTGTTACCTTGATTTGACTTATTTTCATTAATCGCATATTGAGTTTTATGTTTGACGTGTAATTACATTCATTCTTTAACCATAGTTTGATTCTTGATTTTTATTGAGTGATAAGAGTGGTTTTATTGATCATTTTCAACTCGTATCCATGGTCTAGAGCTTAATGAAGGATTTCATGGATCAAAAGTCATCATGTGGATAGAGTTTAGTAGATTTGTGCCAAGAGTGTTCAAAGATGTTTGTGGAGTGTTGTGGATGCATTTTGTGCATAAGAGGATCGATTTCAAAGGTGATTTGTTTATTTTCATGTTTGGTTTTGGTTTCTATTTGAATGTAGTTACTATTGACCCTTTGTGGTTGTTTAGTTTCATTACATTGACCATTAGCATCGAATTTGATTAGTTTAGTTCAGGAGGGTGTTAGGAAGGCTTGGAAATCGATATGGTAGTGTGTTGATACATATATGTACCTAGATCCTGATCTAAATGTAATATGTCTTACACTTATGTAATTATTGGATACTTAATGAAATACAAAATGTTTTGGTTGTGTCTGTAATATTTAATATATCATTAATGAGTTGTTTAACGTATATGACTACATTATATAGGTTTGTGATTGTTTGTTTTGTTATACATAATGTTATAATATTGAATACATTCAAACTTGGTGAAATGAAGTTCTCATGCGTCCGACTGGACCATGCGCCCCAACAGTGGTCATGCGTCTGAATGGCCATGCGACTGAGTGTCCATGCGCCTAAAAAGTTCATACGCCTGAACAACTTCATGCGTGTGGCTCAGTCGCATGACTGAACACTCAGTAGTGCGAATGGATCAACCGCATGACTCAATCGCACAAATGAACCATGTTAATGGTTCAGTCGCACGAATGAGCAATCCTAACCTATAAATACCACCTAATTCATGAAAAAACGTAAGCATTCAGTCCACTTCAACTCCAGACGTACCCTAGCCGTCCAGAAGCCTCTAAGTTCGTACTCCAATTTCATAGAACGCTGTAGATCGATTCCTAATCAATTCTTGATGTTAGATTCAATACGTTATTGTCTCTACGTGCGTTCTCTCTGATTGGATCGCCAATCAAATAGGATTCTGCACTATTTGGTTTGGTTTAACACGTTAATCAGTTGGTGTTTGGTCAAATACCAGATCCTAACAAGTGGTATCAGAGCATTGGCTCTTGATTACGTGTTGATTCAATAGTTTTTTACACAAAAATTGTTTTTGCATCAAAAACGCAATCTTTTGTGTCTAATGGAGTATTAGATGTTTCCTGATGGAAAAGTGTAGTTTTTCCGGCATACGGCTATTAGGGTTTTGTAAAATCCGAGTTTTTACGGCCAAAACAAGTATAACCTACGAATTATCAAACTTCAGCAGGTTCAGTCGCACTATTGGCTCAATCGCACGACTGAGTTTAGTCGCATTTTCCAACCGCACGATTGGACTCATTCGCACCTCATTTGTATGACTAAGATCTTCATTCGGACTGCTCAACCACATTGTTCAATTGGACGACTGACTTATCGCATTTGTTTAGTCGGACGATTAAAGCATCCGCACTTGTTCAATAGCCCGAATAAGCGCAATCGCATACCTTCATTCGTATTCATCAGCAGTTTGTTAAACAGTAGAGTTAAGTGAAATGGAGGATCAGTTTTCAGCATACACAGCAAGTAGAGACACACGTATTCAAAATCTACTGCTGTTGGAGAACGAAGTGGGGATTCACAATAAACCCCCAAAAATTATTACGTTAGACAACTACCTACAATGGAAGCAACATTTCGAAATCTACTTGAATGGAGTGGATACAAATTTGTGGGAGGCAATAGAGTCGGGGTACAGCATGCCAGTAGGAGCTGACGGAGTAAAACTTACTCTAAGTGGTATGTCGGATGCACAGAAGGTAAAACACAACGCTGAGAAGAAAGTCTACGCTTTGCTTACTCAGTCTATTCCGAAGGATATTTTCCATTAGTATTCGAAGTATACTCAAGCAAAGAAACTTGGGATGCGTTGGAGAAGAGGTATGACGGAAATGCCTCTGTGAAGGCTATCAAGGCAAAAGCCTTGAAGAAGGAGTTTGACAACTTCTCTTCAATGGGAAAAGAAGGCCTTGATGATGTGATCGATAGATTCTACCACTTGATGAGTGAGATGCACACTCATGGATTGGTTACTTCGATGGAAGATAAGGTATCCAACTTTGCTGATGGATTACCAGAAAAATGGGCTTCGTTTGTTTCAAATCTCAGACAGAATAGAATGCTCTCGAAAGTAGATATAAATGACTTGATTTTGAAACTGAGAGAGGAGGAGCTTAGGATGAAGTATCGAGCCCAAAATGCCAACTACGATCAGAATCCTGCACTCTACAATGCTACTCCTTCAGTCAAGACATCTAGAGCACCACTGCAAACCGCCTTCATCTCAAGCGCAGCAGTTCCAGCACAACCCTCAACTTCAGGATCCGAAATGTCAGGGCGTCCAGCACCCAGGATCCGAAATGTCAGGGTCGTCCAGCACCCAATATATGATACCTGAAGCTAATGCAGCAAAGCTTAAAACCGACAACCTCGGGAATGTAACTGTGGAGGTGGCCGGAGAACATATGGACCTTTTGGCTGTGGTGGTTCAATCCTACGATGGATTAATTGCTGGAAAGATAGGTAACTGCCACCTGGCAGATAAAGATTATGAGAAGGTGGATGAAATGGAGTTGGAACGTATGGACATAATGTGGGCTTTGGCAAGTGCTGTCCGACAAGCTAAAAAATTTGTCAAAAAGATCGGACAGAACGTGATTGCAACAAAAGACACAACCTTTGGGTTTGAAAAGTCAAAGGTTACATGTTTCAACTGCGGTGAGAAAGGACACTTCAAGAGGGAGTGTATAAAACCAAAGAAGACAGGTAATGCCAATCCTTTCTCGTCATTTAACCGTAAAGACAAGGCCACAGCTAGTAATTCTGACTCATTAAGTAAGGATCCAAAAGTCTTAACTACTAATGAAGATGAAGGACAGGACTAGAGCTTTCGGTTCGTTTCACCAGGAGAGTCCAATATAGCTAGTGTGGAGGATATTGATGACGATTCTGCAAATGAAGGAGATATAGAAGTAGAGCTCGCGATGTCAAATTCTGAAGATACTGCAAATGTGGTCAACTACCTCCCTGAAGATAAAAAATCTGCATCATCATCTGAATCACCAGAACTAGAGACTACTGAGTCAGCACTCATGGTTGATTCTTTTTCAACATCCCAGGTAAGTACTACTGACCAATTGTTTAATAATCGTGCTTGCTTAGAATGTAACAAATTTAGAGAAGTTATAGATTCAAATTTGCGAGGCTATTAGATCATAATGATAGCTTAGTAAAGGATCTGGAACTGTGCACAGAAGCGAATAGAGTGTAAAACAAAACGAGCACTGTTACAAGGAAAAGATAGACCTATTAAATAAACAGCTTAGGGAAACTGAGGTAGTTCCCTTTAACCAAGCAAATGACATTAGGTACTATCTGAACTCTCTTGAGGACACTAAGAAGCAAAAAGCAGTTTTAGAAGTAGAAGTCAATTCATTAAAACAAAAACTGCATAGTTGGACAAGCTCAACACACATTCTCCAACACTTAGTAAGAGAGAGAATATTAGGGAGGGACTGGGATATAAAGTGGTTCCACCACCACCTCAGACCTTGATCAACACCAAAAGTAAACCAATTAACAATAATCCCATCATGGATCACGTGGTGTCTACGCCTCTTGTAATGATCCAGATTCCATAAGTAAGTCAAGTGAATCCGATTCTAAACAACAAGAGGACACTTCAAAGGCAAGAGGAAAGATGCCATGTGTTAACCTGGAAAAAGAATTTGGAAAAGTTAGTTTAAAGTCAAGGTCAATCAAAGTCAAACAAGAACCTAAAATGACTATAAAATCTAATCAATCATGTGCATCATGTCATAGTCCAGGGAAACAAGAGATTAAAGATGTAAAACCAGGTAAAGCAATTAAGTTTGCAAAACCAACTCATACATCTAACAAAGTAGTGTCTCAGTCCAAACACAATAAGGTTGACCATGTGTCAAGTACATCTCCACCAAAACAAATAAACCCTAAAGTTGAAAGCAGATCCTGCTATAATTGTGGACAGTATGGTCACATAGCGTCTCACTGTCCTTATTACCAGACACCGAGGAAGAAAGTTGAACTTTCTACATCTACTTATAGATATTTTAAGAGGAACTCAATGATGCCTCCTAAAATGGATTGTGAACCCAAAGTTCAACCCATCAGCCAGTCGTCTGTTTATCACAAACAGGCTTACACAAATTTGGATTATGGAAAGAAAAAACCTCCTCAGTGCCTAAAAATAAGAACAAACAGAATTTTGATAAATCCTTAACCTCAAAGGGTCAGTGGGTTGAGTTTGTGATATGTGATGACTCAGGGAAACCCAAGCTAGTTAAGGCTTGGGTTCCTAACATGAACTAATGTTTTTATTGAATGTGCAGAGTGTTCTCTATAGTTCTAAGACTAACACGTGGAGTTGATAGCGGAGCATCCAGGCACATGACAGGGAACAGAGCTCTCTTATCAAATGTCAGACAAATTAAAGGAGGGTATGTTTCATTTGCTGGAAACAAAGGTGGGTATATCATAGCCCAAGGAGAAGTAGGAAATGAAAAGGTTAAGTTTGATAAGGTAAACTTTGTCCAACAATTACAAAATAACCTGCTTTCTGTCTCTCAAATCTGTGATAAAGGATTCAAGGTAGTCTTTGACAACCAAAAGTGTTATGTTCTAAAGAAGGAATACATGATCCCGGAGGACCAGATCCTAATGTCAGCTTCAAGATATAATGATCTTTATGTCTTGGATCTCTCAAAGGCATCCACAACGAATAGTGAAGTCCAATGCTTCTTGTCCAAAGCTACTGAGAAGGACTCCTTCTCCTGGCATAGGAGAATGGGACATATAAATCTGAGGAAAATGAATCACTTGATCCAGAATGATCTTGTGAGGGGAGTAAATGTCAAAAACTTCCAACTCCCGGATTTCTGTGTTGCATGCAAAAAGGGTAAACAGATGAAGAAGGCCCATAAGGAAAAGAAAGTTCATTCTATAGACCTTCCTCTTGAGCTTTTTCACATGGATTTGTTTGGTCCAGTCAGTACAAGAAGCATCGCTGGCAACTTGTATTGCTATGTAGTTACTGATGACTACTCAAGGTTCTCTTGGGTAATGTTTCTGAAATCCAAATTAGAAACATTTGAAACCTCCAAGGAATTGGTAACTACACTAGAATCCCTATACAAGCTGAAGGTACGACAAGTGTGCTCAGACAACGGAACTGAGTTTAAGAATCAGAGGATGGAGGCCTATTGCAAGGAAAAGGGAATTGTGCATCAATTTACCTCGGCTTATACCCCTCAGATGAACGGCGTTGCTGAACGAAAGAACTGCAGCTTGATAAAGGCGGCACAGACAATGCTGGCATACTCGAAACTGCTATCCAATTTTGGAATGAAGCAGTGGCAAATGCATGTTATACTCTTAATCAAGTTCTGGTAGTAAAACGCCATGGAAAAACATGCTACGAGTTATTACAACAACGTAAACCTAACTTGCAATATCTCGAGCCGTTTGGCGCTCCGTGCACCCTGCTAAAGAAGACTCAGGAGGGAAAATTCAGTGAGAAGGTTGATGAAGGGATCTTTCTAGGATACAACATATCGAACAAGCGAGTTTACAACAACTCAACAGGCCAAGTAGAGGTGTGGTGTAATGTTGATGTTCAGAGATATATCACACCACCTGCTGGAAAAGGGCCTGCCTACTTCTTCAACTATGATGGATTCTTCAAGACCTTCCACATACCTGTTCCCGCTTCAGAAGACGAGTTGGCAAACAAGATGATGTACAATGTACTGAACACACCATCTCAAGATTCAACAAGTCATGATACTACCAACTCAGGGGGAGCAGTTGATGCGAGTGATTCTTCCTCTATGAAGACAATGAAGAAAATGATCAGATCAACCAGGATGTACAGGTTCCGACTTACACAAGGTCACCAGCATCGGCAAGTGATACTTGAGAATCATCAGAACCTCAGACTCCTACTGCCTCCGACCTAGAATCAAATGCTCATAATCTTGACTATGAGGTGGTTGTTCCAACAACTCCTGGATCACATCTAAATGTCTATCATCCATTGGATAACATTATAAGAGATGTGAGATCAGGGGTTTAAACTAGAAATCAACTATACTCAGCTGATTATGCCTTCGTGATGGAAAAAGGATACCTTCATGAGGGCGCATACCGCTGCTTTGTGTCTTAGTTTGAGCCAAAGTATGTTAGTGAAGCACTAAATGATGAGGCTTGGGTTAGTGCCATGTAAGAAGAACTTCTTCAGTTTAAGAAGTCAGGTGTATGGACATTAGTCGATAGACCTAAAGGTGCTAAAGTCATTGACACCAAATGGGTCTTGAAATGCAAGAAAGATGATCAAGGGGTGATCATCAGAAACAAGGCTCGGCTTGTTGTTCAGGGTTTTCGACAAGTTGAAGGTATTGACTACAATGAAGTATTTGCACCAGTGGCAAGGATGGAAGCCATCCGCATCTTTCTTGCCTATGCATCTTATATGAAAATCAAAGTTTATCAACTTGATGTGAAGAGTGCATTCCTTCATGGTGAGATCAGAGAAACAGTGTATGTCAGTCCACCCAAGGGATTTGAGGATCCATATCATCAGGATAGAGTCTACAAACTCAACAAGGCTCTATACGGACTTCATCAAGCTCCAAGGGCTTGGTATGAGAAACTTTCAACTCATCTTGTGAAACACAGATTTCGCAAGGGTGTCATTGACTGCACACTGTTTATCAAAGAAAAAGATGGAGAGTTACTGCTAGCACAGATCTATGTAGATGACATAGTCTTCGGTTCAAAGAATGTAGAATTATGCAAAGAATTTGAAGCAGTTTTGAAGGCGGAGATTGAGATGAGTGCCCTGGGGGAGATGAAGTTCTTTCTCGGGTTACAGGTGGATTAGACACCAAATGTAATCTTCTTACATCAGACCAAGTATGTAGGGGATATTCTCAATCGGTTTGACATGGAGAGCGCCTCCACAGCTGGCACTCCACTAGCTACAATCCATGATGTAGCACCCGATGAGAATGGTGATCTGGTATATGCCATTATGTACCGAGGGATGATTGGATCTCTCATGTATCTTACTGCCTCAAGACCAGATATCATGTATGCGACATGTTTATGCTCATGTTATCAGGCCAAGCCTAAGGTGAATCATCTAATTGGGGTCAAAAGGATATTTCGTTATCTGAAGGGCACACCCACACTTGGGTTGTGGTATCCTTATGATGATGACTTTGAACTTACAGCGTATAGTGACTCGGATTACAGCGGCTGCAAGATGAACTACAAGTCTACATCAGTAGGGTGTCAGCTCTTTGGGAGAAGATTAGTAACCTGGCAGTGTAAGAAGTAGACCTCGGTTGCTTTGTCAACCTATGAAGCTGAATACATTGTTGCTGCAAGCTGCTGTTCCCAAATCATATGGATTCAACAGCAAATGCGGGATTACGGTTTGCATTTCACTTCCACTCCTATATTTGTTGATAACTCTGCTGCGATTGCAGTCACTAAGAACCCGGTTCAACATCACCAAACACATCATAATCAAATATCACTTCATACGTGACTGTTTTGAAAAGAATTTAATTGATGTGATAAAAAATAAACACTGATTTTCAACGCGCTGACCTCTATACAAAGGCTTTTGACAAACCACGTTTTCTATATCTGTTAGAGGTCAATGGCGTTAAAAAGAAAAGTGAGGTCATTCCTGAAGATGACCATGTATAGACTGATGGGTCGCGTCTAGGTTCTTTTATTTTTTTCAATTTTAGTGTTATTTAAGTTTAGTTCTCTTGTTTTTGTTTAATGTTAGTTCGTTAATTACACTTAATGTCTTTTCTTGCTCATTAAAATCCTAAAACGCAGTACACAGGTACAAACCATTTGGGACTTTAAAAAATCAAAATTGAAAAAGATGCAAAGTTCAAGTATAAGTATGTGTATTCTGAGAAATATAAAAGGAAATATGATAGTTAAGCTAGCTACTACTAAGGTAACACAAAGAAAGTAGACCTAGAGGTTTCTAGACCACAGTTGATATGTCGGTAGATTCAACACAATAGATGACTAGACCTTATTGGTGATCTCAAGATTAAACTAAAATGTTTGACTAGCTGTGGGTAACACCTTATCCCTGGTTAACACAATCAACAAGATTCCAATAAGAGGTGACGAGCAAAATAAACGCCACAAAAGTGTGTGTAAGACCAAAGCATGAGCAAAAGCACATGAAAAATGAAAATACAATCAAACTGATAACCTAGGTTGTTGGTGAGATTTGTGATAAAAGAAGAAAAATTTCTCAAACAAGAAGATAGATTATGTGCCTCTCTGCTGTGCGGTGGCACTGACCTGAGGATAAGCATAACCTATATATTCTAGAACTCATTGTTGTTTGCCGCCTCTCTACTGTGCGATGGCACTGACATGAGGATTGGCTTCTCTTTGAAAATTCTATGAATAGTCGTTTCTTGAACACTATCCTAAGACCGTTCAAAAATCTCCTGAGGAATGTTGATTACCATATGAGCGTGAGATCCACAAATGCTTGTTGAAATAAACAAACCTTAAAACGATCACCAAACTGTGTTGAAAGTCTGTGTATGGGTTTAAGAGGACAAATATACTGACAATCACTGTGGCTACAATTCTTGAAAGTTCAAATCAGTGTGGGGACCTAAGAGTGCTAGTATGATTTCCTAAATGTGCTAAATGACTCCAGATGAAAAACAAGGAAAGAGCATCAAAGTTGTTTTGTAATAACTCATCCGGAATGATTTGAATATCCTGTATGATTCCAACTTGAATTGATCCATGTATGGTTTAAATGATTGAGGCTGCTCTCTTAGAATAATTATTCCTTAGAACTACATCTTAGGAATTAACTCTCACAAAACACAAAAACATGTCTTAGTTCTTTTTAAGTTTTAAGTATTATTTCCTTTATTTTTGTACAAAGTTTGTCAAATTCGGTATGTTAGTATCAGACTATGTCATGGAAGTTGATAAGGGACCTTATCATCTAAAAGGTCATGTCTGAGGTGAACACAAGTGCTTTCAAACAACAATCGGGCCACATCTGAGGGGACAAGGTGTTTAAATGGATCATGTCTAAGATGATCAAAAGTTTTTCAAGTTAGAATGATCATGTCTGAGATGATCAAATGATCATAATATTAATTCAACAGTTTAAAAGGGTTTAAATGTCAAATGGTCTTAAAGTCAGAAAAATTTCAAGAGTATGACCCATTTGCACGACTGGACCATGAGTATGGACCAACCGTACGAATGGATCATACTCATGCCTTTATAGCCGAATGGACATGAGTATGGACCATGCAACCGAATGGCTGATACGAATGAGCCATCCGGCCACGTGAGGGAGGCGAATGACCAAGTCGCACGACTTATCTCTAGTCGCACGACTGAAGGTGACCGACTGTGCCAGTCGCACGACTGATACTTAGTCGCACGAACAACTTGTACGACTGGGCTCAGTCGCACGACTATAGGAAACCTTAGTATAAATAGTGGGGTAGTCGGTCGCAGTCATTCATCACCAAAAATCGCCCTAAGTCGCACGACACGTCGTTACCCTACCAAAATTTCGTTTGAGGCTATTATACCACTAATTCTTGTGTACTAACGATTTCCACTGACTATACGGGTATAATGCGGTTCAATCCAATCATATTTCATTCAATTTGACTCCAAAATCGACAAGTTCGGTCCAAACCAAGAACCAAGACTTGTTTGACTAAATAACCCAATTAATCCAAGCAAACAACTGAAATTAATGTTATTAGGTGTTAAGTATAATGATTGCGAGTCCAATGAACCAAAACATGACGTCTAATCATAAGAATTGGTCAAAACTTGAATTTGAATTGAACAGCAGTCTGTCATGCGAATGGACAGGCTGATGAACTTCAGTCGCACGACTGAGTAGTGCGGACAGTTAAGTAGCACGACTGAATCATGCGTGTGAGTCCAGGCGCACGACTGATATACACGACTAAGTATACATAAGGGTGAGCTCAGTCGCATGACCAGTCGTACGTATGGAATAATTCGCACGATTAGATCTAAGTTGCACTACTCATTCGCACGACTAGATCTCAATTGCACAATCTCATTCGCATGACAGATCAAAATGGGAATATTTTCAAGTCCAAGTGATTCAAGATATTCTTAATCAACGGATACTAACGTTGTTTTTTGTAACAGATGCGAGTCGGTGGACCATGAGCACTAAGCACAATATCTGTGCTCATCTGGATCAGTCATCCAGACATGCTCCTGACTTTGCTGGAATCATCTCGTTTCTTAGGCGATCAAGGATCTCACTCTCAATCTCAACTCCATGTACATCGTACCGTTCTATTCAGCAGGCCTTCTGGGAAGGCGCTGTAGTTGATAGAACCTTAGAGGCTCATCGAATCCGTAGTTCGATATTTGGAGAGGCCATTGAGATCTCTGAGGATGACTCAGGACAGTGCTGCAGCTTAGGGACGATGCTGAATGCCCCACACGACTACATCCCCTTACTGTCCGAGGCTGTTTCCTGCGGCCCAAGTACGCTGGAGACATCAATGCAGGGGTACTCAACAAGAGCAACCTGTGCCCCCAGTTCAAGTACCTTGCGCACATTTTGCTTAAGTGTATAGTGTCTCGGAAGGGAGGTTTTGATGAGCTGTCCGATCAGATCCAGAACGCATATATTGCATTGGTGCTGAACCATCTGTTCAGCTTCTCCAGGATGATCTTCACCTACTTGGTGGAGAACATTGAGGGGAAAGGGAAGGAGGCTTCTGCATGTACCCTCGCTTTATGCAGATGATTATCGACCAAAGCTCCCTTCCTTGTCGAAGGAGAAGGAGGACGCGGTGGTACTTGAGGTGATGGACGATACCACCTTGGGCAGGATGAAGGTCTAAGGGGGAAGCAGGTAAAGCCCCCTGTGAGGAGACTATTTGGGCATCTGGCCCGGGAGGACTACGTGGCGCCGGCTAGGCGTAAATGGCATCACGTTGATAGTGACTCTGAAGAAGAGCAGCTACAGCTCCCTAATGCTGACTCCGATGATGATAGCGGGGACGCTGGAGATGAAGGACCCACTCAACAAAGGGGCCCCACTGCTGATATTCCATCTCCACATCTGCCCCCACTGAGATGGAGCAGAGACTACTGGGTTCCACCAGGATTTCATGCCTGGTGAGGAAGAGGAGTCATATGTGGAGCCACTGACTCGGACCGTGGGAAGTAAAGTCGTTCCCATAGAACGAGGGCTCCGGGCGATTGGTGAACGCCCAGGCGGATTAGGAGAGACTACTGATGATCCTACTTATACTCCTGATCTGCTAGGCCGCGATCTAGGGGGAGGAGCATCCTCCTCGACTGGATCGAGGAAGAAGAAGATGGCTCAACCCTATGGCTTGAAAAGGAAGAAACGCAGAATCACCTTTATCACCACCACAGCCACCACCACAGCTACCACCATTCCACCTACCACCACTACCACCATTCCACCCCCACTACCACTAGCTCATACACCACTTCCACACCTACTCCACCAGATACACACTTCCCATCCACCACCATTATAGCTCATCCACAGCCATCCACATCGATACCAACCCCAATCTTCTCTACATCCACTACCAGAACCACAGGCCATGGAGTTGGGACCTCCTCACAGGTCCCACCTGTTTTTGGTTCCTCTTACCCATCTGTCGGTTAGGGGAGCAGTTGGCTAACCTTAACCGGTTAGTGCTGAAGCTACTGGCGATGGATGAACAGCGAGCCTCTCAGCTTAATCAGCTGATGGAGCTTAATGCATCCCAAGCCCAAAGGTTAGAGGCCTAGAGCCAAGAGATCACAGAGCTAAGAGAGATGCATACATCCTTAGTACAGAGGATACAAGATTTAGAGGCCCAGAACAAGAAGCTTATGCTGAGACTAAAGGGATCCAAAGATGAACCCCTAAAGATCTGAGAAGAAGATGGAGATGATGGTGATGACAATGACAGTGATGATG
The DNA here is from genome assembly GCA_025506515.1 of Flaveria trinervia. Taxonomy (NCBI): domain Eukaryota; kingdom Viridiplantae; phylum Streptophyta; class Magnoliopsida; order Asterales; family Asteraceae; genus Flaveria; species Flaveria trinervia. Next base: position 47,943,098 of record CM046446.1, read on the forward strand.
ATGATGATGATGACTGTGATGATCAAGGGGATGACATTGATGCAGGTGATAATGTCGATCATGATGATGATGATGAAGAAGGAGATGCAGCTGCATCTACATCAGCTCAAGGTCAAGAGAGGCGCACAAAGAAAAATCAAGACCAAGGAGCCCCATCATCTTTTGCTGATCCTACTGACACACCAGCTATTCAAGAGAAGAGTAATGCATAGCTGTTTATGTTATTTAAATAATGTGTATCTGAATATTGTATCAAATAAATGTAATTAATGTTTATGGTTATTATTGATGTTTACTGTTTTGATTGTTGACTAATGATTGATGTGTTACTTTTTTCACATGTTTTAAATCAAGCAGATCCACATTTTCAAGGAGATGAATATGATGTTGCTCCCCTCCAACAGATCAAAACTCAACTCATAATGATTCTTGATCTGCAGGGGATTGTCAGGAGATCGTGAATCACACTCCTGAAGAAGGAGAAATAATTCATGATCTCACCGACGAGCAACTGGCTAAAATGTTCCGACTCAATCCTGATGAGATTGTGAAAGATGCTCCAACTGTGCAAAAGGAGAGTGACGATGAGCTTCAAGATGTCGATGAGATCAAGATTGAAGATGTCACTACACAACACTATCCAGAGTACACTGACAATGAGGGAAATGTCATTCCAAATATAGGAGAAACTCTTGTTAGTGACACTTTTGAGACTCTGGATAAAATGGAGCAAGAGCCAAAAAAGGATAAAGAGAAGGCCCAAGCCTTAGGCGCCGAAGTCAACATCAAAAAGGCTGAATGGGCAGCATGTTTTGAAGAAATCAGAGCCCAACGCAACGCTACAATGCAACTATCTACAACCAAACTATAAGGTCAAGAAACATCATAAGGTGGCAGGCAGGATCATAGCGTGGGCACATTTGCAGACCTCAACGTTTACATGGTTAAACGTGAGAAGGGAATTGAGTACTTTAGATTTCCACACAATCTGAAGACTCTTCCAGGTTTTGAGCTCAACCAGTTAGCAAAGTCAAACTTGCTATATACCGGCCCTCGTAAGATGTCACGCTGGTTTAAAGCTGCTCTAAAGAGGGAGTACCACACCAGATGGGTCAACTTCAAACCTCAACAACCAACGAGGTACATCAGAAGATCTGAGGTTGATGCCATAACTGGCAAACCTAGAGTAGTGCTAAAGTGGAGTCCACCACGTAGAGTGTCAAAGATCCTACTACGTGAGATGCCTCAGGACTTCACTCCACACTTCAAATAGTGGTACTACGATTGGAGAACGGGAGAGGCCGTAATAGTCTTGAACATGAATGGCACAATAGAAATCATAAGGGTGTTTGACCCGATGTGGCTCACCAACTTGTCAGCACAAGATGTTTATACTTTATACAAGTGGCCACTGTTCTACGACCCACTGGATATTGTACAAGCTTTACAGTTCTGAAAGTGATAAGACTCTGTTTTGCTTTTGAGATAAACACAGGAGTCACCAAAGAAGCTAAGTACAAGAAGTTTGAGGAAATCATGAAAGATGTTAGACGATAGATAGATCTTGGTCCAAGGGGAGTTTGTTGATACATATATGTACCTAGATCCTGATCTGAATGTAATGGTTGTACACTTATGTAATTATTGGGTACTTAATGAAATATAAAATGTTTTGGTTGTCTTTGTAATGTACAATATTTCATTAATGATTGTTTTAACGTATATTGACTGGATTATATAGGTTTATGATTGTTTGAATTGTTATACATAATGTTATAGTATTGAATACATTCAAACTTGGTGAAGTAAAGTTCTCATGCTTCGACTGGACCATGCGCCCCAACAGTGGTCATGCGTCCGACTGGACCATGCGCCCCAACAGTGGTCATGCGTCCGACTGGACCATGCGCCCCAATAGTGGCCATGCGTTCGAATGGCCATGCGATTGAGTGTCCATGCGCCTAAATAGTTCATACCCCTGAACAACTTCATGCGTCTTGCTCAGTCGCACGACTGAACACTCAGTTGTGCGAATGGATCAACCGCATGGCTCAATCGCACAAATGAACCATGTTAATGGTTCAGTCGCATGAATGAGCAATCCTAACCTATAAATACCACCTAATTCAGGAAAAAACGTAAGTATTCAATCCACTTCGACTCCAGACGTACCCTAGGCGTCCAGAAGCCTCTAAGTTCGTACTCCAATTTCATAGAACGCTGTAGATCGATTCGTAATCGATTCTTGACGTTAGATTCAATACGTTATTGTCTCTACGTGCGTTCTCTCTGATTGGATCGCCAATCAAATAGGATTCCGCACTATTTGGTTTGGTTTAACACGTTAATTAGTTGGTGTTTGGTCAAATACCAGATCCTAACATAGAGTAAAAAAGGTTGATATGGTAAGCAAAAACTATCCATGCGATAACTATTATTGTGTAATGTTTTTGTATAACTAGTTCGTTTATCATGTATTCTATCAAAGTTTGATGATAATTCTCTGATCATCCAGTTTCAATTGAAATAATAAGAATCTTATCTTCTTGGTGGTGTTACCTTGAGTTGACTTATTTTTCATCAATCACACATTGAGTTTTATGTTCGACATGTAATTACTCTCATTCGATATTTTGATTCGTGCTTCTTATTGAGTGATAAGACTGATTTTAGTGATCATTTACAACTTGTATCTGTGGTCTAGAGCTTAATGAGGATTTGTAACACCCGGTTATTTCTTAAAAATAAAAGAAAGAATAAGACTTGAAGAATAAAGAAAAGAAATGTCAATACCCAAGTTGAGGGTTTAAATGTGTAAAAAGGAACAAAAGTACAAAAGTTGGTGTAAAGGTGGGCATGGCCGCCCAACTCACTTCACTCACTACTTTTCTTCGGTTTAGGAGAGAATGATCAGAGAAACACTCTCGGTTGAAGAAGAAGAAAAATAAGAGATTGAATTCAGGTAAGAATTCAAGGTTTTTAAGTGTTTTTAACGGGTTTTATCTCGGTACATGTATGTGCTTATATGCTGTGTGTGTGTCTGTGTGTTTATGTTTTGATGTGTTTTTAGGTTTTGAACTCATTTGCAAGCGGGTTAGAAGGAAGAAACACCCAAGTTGAACCAAGTGAGTTCTAGACCCTGGTTTTTACTTGTTGTAAACTCTCTTTGGGGCAGAAAATATATTAAAATGATTTTCAAATGTTTATGTATATATACCCGTATGTGTTATACATGTTGGATGATGATTCTTGGATGCTTATAGGTTGTTTATGTTTAGAATAGCCTTGTTAAGCATAGAAAAGATAGATTTGATGATTGGGTTTGAAAACATCCTAGAAACATGTTGTACAGAAGGTTCATGCGTCTAGATAAGGCTCAAGCGCTTGCGAGTGCCTTAGAAGAATTTAAGTGTAACCCATGCGCCTGAACAGTAGTCCATGCGTCTAGAAATATTAGTCGAACGACTATGTGTAGGGCCATGCACCCCAATAGTACCCATGCATCTGAATATTCACATGCACCTAAGTTTCCATACGCCCGAATAAACCCATGCGTCTAAGTGTCCATGCGACCGAATAGGTCATACACCCGAATAGTGTCCATGTGCCTGAATGGTTCATGCGCCTAAGTGTTAAAACAACTAAGTGTTGGCTGATGCGCCTGTATAGTGATGAAGCGCCTAAACAGGGCCCATGCGCCCAAATATGGGTCTAAGCGCCCAACACTTAGAATTTATTACAGAATTTTGGGAGTTTGTGCTCTTAGGGTTTTGACTGTGGGTTGACTAGGGTTTATTATGATGGGTTCATGCATGATTATGATTGTTTTATGATTGCCTTATGAGTGTTCCTTATTATTATTGCTATTATTATTACTTATAGTGTGTGACTTTACGTGGTATGTTTATTGTCGTAACATAAAGTATATTGTAATAATAAGAGGAAGAAATAAAGAAGAGAAGAGGAACATTAATAAATGTTAACAAGTCTTGCAAGCTTACAGGAGGTACACGACTGTTTGTCGTTAGCTCAACTATGTTGTGGGTTAGCTACCCTATTATGCACACAGGGCCAGTTAATTGAGATTGGTAGGACCTTTGCAGCGTGCCCTAGGTGATTGGGTCGGCCTTGTATACAGTAAATAGAACCCTTTTGAGGGATATAGATGGCCCATCACCGGTTTTCACCCCGCATACAGTTTAGGGTATTGCTCATTGGTCCATACAGATAGTGAAAGATAAAGATAAAAGAACACATAGTAAACAAGGCATACAGTAAAGAGAACGAACAGTATCTGTTCATCTACTTAATGTGTGCTCGCATACAAAGTAAAGAGTTGTTTTAACAGAAAGAGTTTTTCCATATACAACATACCGAAAGTATTTTATTACTTTTAAAACTAGAACTCACTCGGCAACGCTAACTTTTATACATTTTTAGTTGGCAGGTAATTATTACTGAGAATGGCACGAGGTGAAGCTACTCGGCAGGAAAAGACCGACATCCATTCGTATTTCTTATTGTTGTTGTTTGTAATGCAATTAACAGTTCTTTTGTAATCGATTAAACAATAGTGTATTGCTTAACAACAGTCTCTTAATGAAATGAATAGTTTTTGTTAAAATGATTCCGCTGCTTAAGTTTGTAAATTTATAATGTTTTAAGGTATTTAATGCTTGAATGACCAACTGTGAGGTCTCTGGAAACGGGGCCTTACAAGTTGGTATCAGAGCCAAAGTTTAAGAGAATTGGGTTAAATAAAATTTTTAAAACCTAAACTTAAACTGAAAATGGGACAAATGGAGGGATGTCAGCCCGAGTAGCTACGTGCCATCAGGTTTGTCTTTTCTTAATGATAACCGGTATTATGTGCGCATGTTATGTGATTTATGTGCTGTTAGTAGATTTAGATATTGATTAAGTCAGGATAGAAATGCTTGGGGTAAAAGAGTAAAGTAAGTGGCTATCGCAACTGGCCACTGTAATTAGGGACTTACTATACTTGACATAAACTGAGTGTTACCTCAAATGATCATGTTAGTGTTTGAATCATATAGCGTGTTAGAGGATGGCTGGTTGAAAAACTTTCAAGGCTCCTAGAGGCAGAGGCCGTCCACGGGTGACCAGGAGTAGTGCTAAGGCTCTTGAGACGACCCATGAGAACCCTGAGGTCCATGGCCAGAGCGAAGAGAACGAGAATGCTAGCCTGAATGCCTCAGCTAGAGAGGCGATTGCTTGTACACCAGGTCATGCAGACAGTCTTAACCGTCTGTAGTGACTGAAGTCATTAGGGCTGTGAGAGGGAGGAGAGGAAGGAGAAGGAAATAGAAAGGGATCAATGGACAAGGGAAGCAGAAGGGAGAAGGAACAAGAGCCTGAGGCTATGTTGTCTCATGAAGAGGATGGATGATGTAGTGGGGGCAGCAACCGGAGGATGTAGTTATGGGGCATTCCAAAGGTGTAAGCCCCCGACCTTCGATGGCAATAGCAATGTTGCTGCTGCTCACCGCTAGGTGAGGGAGATGGAAGCCGTCTTAGAAATCAGTGAGTGTCGCGAAGACCAAAAGGTGAAGTACGCAACTCACTCTTTTGTTGATTCAGCGCTCTGTTGGTTGGACAATATTGTCCAGCTGAGGGTGCCAGAGCAATCAGGAAGATGCGATGGGAGGAGTTTAAGAAGTTGGTTATTAAGGAGTTCTATCCTCACTGGAGATGAACAAGGTTGAGAGGGAGTTCTTGCAACTTAAAGAGGAACCATGACCCACCAGCAGTACACCGCTAAATTCAATGAGATGGCGAGGCTGGTGCCGGATTAGGTGACGCCGGTATCAAGAAAGATCAAGAGGTACATCCAAGGACTGCCGATTGACATTCGCAGGCACCTGATTGCTGCTCAGCCAGGTACCTTTCGATCAATGGTGGATTTGGTGGGCAGGCTGTATGATGAGCGAGGGGAAACCATGGTGGAGGAAAAGAAGATGAGTGGGGATGGTAAGAACTGGAATGGGAAGAGGTTTGGACGTGGTGGTTTTACTCCAAACAACAAGAAGGTGAAGGTGGACGACCGTGGGGTGTCGCCAGATCAGGGCTGAGAAGGTGTGGCAATGTGGACGGGAGCATACCGTTGTGCAAGATGGGAATGAATGTATGCTTTAGGTGTGGCAAGCCTAGCCACATCGCTAGAGACTGCAAGAAGCCGAGGGCAGAGAGCTCTGGAGCGGAGAAGAAGAAGCCGGAGGAAGGAGGGCATTGGACAAGTTCTAGAGTTTACACTATGACCCGGGAGGAAGCTAGAGTTGATCCCGATGTTGTGTCAGGTATGTTTCTAGTAAACCAAACTTATGCCTCTGTATTGTTTGATTCTTGTGCTAGTAGGAGTTTTATTTCCACTACTTTCTGTGCTAAGCTGCCTGTTAGTAGTAGAAATGTCAATGAACCATTCGATGTAGAAACCGCTCCACTAGAATTACTGATTTGATAGAGGACTGTACCATAGAACTAGAAGGTCATAGGTTTGCTACTAGGTTACACGTGATGCCCGTAGGTGGATTTGATGTAGTTCTAGGGATGGACTGGTTAGCAACCTATGAAGCAAACATCGTATGTCGCAAGAAGATGATTCGATTAGTTGCGCTTGATGGGATTTGGTTACGATTCATGGAGATCGCGTTACTACGATCCTGAAGATGATTTCGGTGGTGGTGGCGGGGAAGTGCATGAGACGTGGATGTAGTGCCTACTTGGCGTATGTGAAAGATGTGGATACGTCGGTACCGCAATTATCCGAGGTACCAGTGGTGTGTGACTTTTAGGATGTATTCCGGGAGGACTTACCCGACGTGCCACCGGATCGCGAGATTGAGTTTCAAATTAACTTGATACCCGGTGCTCAACTCGTTGCCAAAGCACCATATTGATTAGCTCCTACTGAGATGAAGGAACTCATGAGCCAATTACAGGAGTTGATGGATAAGGGATTCATTCGACCGAGTATCTCTCCGTGGGTGCTCGGTGTTGTTTGTAAAGAAAAAGGATGGAAGTATGCGAATGTGCATCGACTACCGAGAGCTGAACAAGTTGACGGTGAAGAATCGTACCCGTTACCAAGGATTGTCGACTTGTTTGACCAGCTCCAAGGTGCCAGTTGGTTCTCGAGAATAGATCTACGATCTGGCTACCATCAATTGAAGGTGAAGGAACAAGACATTCCTAAGACAGCTTTCCGTACGCGTTATGGACATTACGAGTTCCTCGTTATGTCTTTTGGTCTAACTGACGTGCCAGCTGCCTTTATGGATTTGATGAATCGAGTGTGTTGGCCGATGTTAGATATCAGTGATTGTGTTCATTGATGATATTCTGATATACTCAAAGAGCGAAGAAGAGCATGTCGGTCACATTCGGGAGGTGTTGAAGACATTAAGAAGGGAGAATTTGTATGCCAAATTCTCCAAGTGCGCATTCTGGTTGCGCGAAGTTCAATTTTTAGGTCACGTGATAAATCCCGAGGGGATTATGGTAGACCTCGCAAAAGTGGAGGCAGTGATGCAATGGAAGTCACCGAAGACGCCATCCGAGATTCGTAGTTTCTTGGGGTTGGCAGGACATTATCAAAGGTTCATTCAAGACTTTTCCAAGATCACTTCTCCACAAACCAAGTTGACCCGAAAGAATGTAAAGTTTATATGGGGTAAAGCTCAAGAGCAAGCATTCGAGGAGTTAAAGGCAAGGTTGACTCAAGCTCATGTTCTGTCATTACCCGATGGAAGTGAAGATCTGGTGGTTTATTCTGATGCTTCCTACTCAGGGTTGTGGTGCATGTTAATGCAGAGAGGGAAGGTTATAGCTTATGCATCCCGATAGTTGAAAGTTCATGAGGTCAATTATCCCACTCATGACTTGGAGCTAGCAGTCGTGGTCTTTGCATTGAAGATCTAGAGGCACTATCTCTACAGGACGAAGTGCACCATTTTCACTTACCACAACAGCTTGAAGTACTTCTTCGAGAAAGATCTGAACATGAGGCAGAGGAGGTGGTTGGAGCTAATAAAAGATTATGATTGCGCGATCCACTATCATCCGGGCAAAGCCAACGTGGTGGTTGATGCTCTTAGCCAAAAGGAGAGGCCCAAGCCAATTCGGGTGAAAGCATATCAACTGATCATGACCTCTGATGTGATGAAGCAAGTCCAAGAGTTTCAAGATGAGGCACTGAAAGAAGATCATCTTAACTCTGAAAGGATGAGAGGTCTAGATGGGGAATTGGGTGAAAACACACTTGGTGTTAAAACCCGATTTGGACGAGTGTGGATTCCTCTTTTGGGGATCTACGGGTGAAGATAATAGATGAAGCTCACAAGACTCGAACTCCATTCACCCTGGTGCCACAAAAATGTATCAAGATATAAAGAAGGATTATTGGTGGCTAGGTATGAAGCGCGATGTGGTGGAGTATGTGAGTAAGTGCCTTACTTGCTCGCAGGTGAAGGCCGAGCACCAGAAGCCGTATGGGAAGATTCAACCTTTGGAAATACCGGAATGGAAGTGGGAGCACATCACCATGGATTTAATTATGAAGCTGTCGCGTACTCGAAAAGGGTATGATGCCATATAGGTGATTGTTGACCGTCTGACGAAGAGTGCTCACTTCCTATCAATCCGCGAGACATATTCATTTAAGAGGTTGGCGTATCTACTCATCAAGGAAAATTGTAACTCGTCGCGGTGTGTCGGTGTCTATATCGTGACACCTGGTTTACCTCTAAATTTTGGAATAAATTCCAGAACACCATGGGGACGAGGTTACATATTAGCACGGCTTATCATCCCCAAACTGATGGTCAGTCAGAAAGGACCATTCAGACACTAGAAGACATGCTTCGGGCATGTGTGATTGATTTTGGGGAAGTTGGGATGACCACTTACCGTTAGCTGAATTCTCGTACAACAAAAGCTATCATGCGAGCATTGGTATGCCACCATATGAGATGCTATACGGTAGGAGATGCAGATTACCCGTTTGTTGGGGTGATATTAGTCAGAAGGAATTGGGGAGCGTCGAGGTATCGAGGCTACGATCGAGAAGCTTGAGAAGATTAATTTTGTTAGCCAAGAGTGTTGAAATATCTCGGTGGAGTGTTTTGGATGCATTTTGCAAACGAAAGGATCGATTTCAAAGGTGATTTGTTTACATTCATGTTCGGTTTTGGTTTCTATTTGAATGTAGATACAATTTGCCCTTTGGGGTTGTTTAGTTGATTACATTGATCATTACCATCGAATATGATTAGTTTAGTTCAGGGTGTTTTTAGATGGCTTGAAAATCAAAATGGTAGAGTAAAAAAGGTTGATATGGTTAGCAAAAACTATCCATGCATAACTATTATTGTATAACATTTTTGTATTACTTGTTCATCTTTCATGTATTCTATTATGCCTTCACAAATACTTTGATTCACAAATATATAATCGCCCAATTTCGATTGAAATAATAGGAAATCTTATCTTCTTGGTCGTGTTACCATTATTTGACTTATTTTCATCAATCACACATTAAGTTTTATGTTTGATATGTAATTACATTCATTCCAGAATGATAGTTTGATTCCTGATTTTTATTGAGTGATAAGAGTGGTTTAATTGATCACTTTCAACTTGTATCCATGGTCTAGAGCTTAATGAAGGATTTCATGTATCAAAAGTCATCATATGGATAGAATTTAGTAGATTTGTGAGCAAAGAGTGTTCAAAGATGTTTGTGGAGTGTTGTGGATGCATTTTGTGCACAAGAGGATTGATTTCAGAGGTGATTTGTTTATTTTCATGTTTGGTTTTGCTTTCTATTTGAATGTAGATACTATTTGCCCTTTGTGGTTGTTTAGTTGATTACATTGATCATTACCATCGAATATGATTAGTTTAGTTCAGGAGGGTGATTAGAAGGCTTGCAAATCAAAATGGTAGAGTAAAAAACGTTGATATTGTTAGCAAAAACTATCCATGCGATAACTATTATTGTATAACATTTTTGTATAACTTGTTGCTTTTTAATGTATTCTATTAAGCTTTCACAAACATACTTTGATGCACAAATCTATAATCGCCCAATTCGATTGAAATAATAAGAAATCTTATCTTCTTGGTCGTGTTACCTTGATTTGACTTATTTTCATCAATCGCATATTGAGTTTTATGTTTGATGTGTAATCACATTCATTCTATAACGATAGTTTGATTTTTGATTTTTGTTGAGTGATAAGAGTGGTTTTATTGATCATTTTCAACTCGTATCCATGGTCTAGAGCTTAATGAAGGATTTCATGCATCAAAAGTCATCATACGGATAGAATTTAGTAGATTTGTGAGCCAAGAGTGTTCAAAGATGTTTGTGGAGTGTTGTGGATTAAGGGTTTGTAAGAACATAAAATCACAGTTTAACCTCTTAAACTTTCTGAAAACGCAGCGGAATTACAACTTTATAAACTTGTTTATAGGCTGAAAATATGTTCATTAGGTGACCATATTAATGTATAAAACAAACCCATATATCAAAGGATCATATATGTTAATATACATGCTATGTAAACATAAAAAACATAATATTACAGCCACAAAGGGCTGCCATAACTACCTTCTAAAACAGCCTTCAAAAGTCGACAGAAAGGTGAAAGATGCTGAAAAATCGGCCAAAACTTCAAGATCAGAAGTCCTCAAGCTTGTATACCCCAAGCCTCCTTGCAAACACCTTCTTGTTAGGAAGATTCACCACCAAAAGCTTCAAAACCTCTAAAAGAAGCTGCTAGAACCGTGGGGTTTTTGAGAGAGAGGAGAGAGCCTTTTTTTTGTTGCATGTAATGAGAATGGTGGAGAAAGAGAGCCCCCAAGAAAGTTAATGTGTGTACATTTCAAAGTAAAATGGTCCAATAAGAATAAAGGGGGGGGGGTGGCCGAATTTCAATTCAAAAGGGGTTTTCCCCCTTTTAAACATAGCACATACACACATTAAAATGGTCTTGTAATTAGACATACAATTAACCATTTAATTGTATGTACAAGTTATAATTTCATTATTATTTGGTGTTTTCTAACTTATTTAAAAAACACTTCAAATAATATTATTGAACAAAATATTCAAATAAGTTGTTCCATCTCATATGCAACTTATTTAGAAAACCCATTTTCTAAATTGGTGTAAATATTTAATTGCATGTTCATATCATCAATTAAATATTAATTGGTGTTTGCGAAGCTTGTTATTGGGTATAACCCGACTTGCATCATAACGTACTAACCGCATGAGTATTCTACGTGTCTTGGGCATATAGAATCCTTCAATCTCCCACTTGCCCAAGATTCATAGAAGATTGATGCAAGCAGTAAATACCGCCTAACCTAACGGTTTACTACCCTTAATACGCATGACTTATCGCCATTCAATAACATCATCTTATTCAAGTATCCTACTTGAAATGATTTAGGTGAATCAATCATCTATCCTTTTGTTATAGATGTCATGTTAAATCCAAGAACACAGAGTGATCATTCCTTGTTGATTTAACTTATCAGGCCTTAGACATCTAACTCTCACAAATAAGAGGAACAAATTCCATCTTGACTACATAAGTTTCTCACAAACACTTCGTGTCATACCCGAACATACCCTTATGTACTGTCCATTATTTCAGGACAGTGAAGAATTAGCTCAAGGCATAATACTTGGTGAATATCAAAACCCATATGTATCTCGGTCGGAGGATACCAAATGATATTCGCCTTTACTCAAATTTACTTATGATCATCAATAAGATTCCATGTAGTAAAATTTGAGATGCGGTTAGTTTAATATTTGTATCCCACAAATATCTATGAACCTTGGTAGCAACCCATTGCTCTATATTCATCCTTATGAATGTCAACCAATCCAAGTTCATAATAATCTTACCCTCACACTTTTTCCCACAAGTATGAACGACTACGGACATTTAGAGTAAACAATTTACTCATGGATTAAACATGCTAAATTGGAACATTAATTGAAACATTATAACCAAATAATTTTATTCAAATATAGAGAGTTCCACATATCCAAATACAAAATTTACATATCAAATCCAATCACTCTAAAATCAAAGTCCCATGGCACAAGTATGACTTTCATGCTTTGCCTTTTCAAGGAGCTTTGTGAGAGGATCCGCAGTGTTTTGATCCGTGTGAACTTTGCGAATACATATCTTTCCCTTTTCAACTTCATCTCGTACGTAGTTGAATCTCCGCTCAATGTGCCTAGTCTTTTGATGAGCACGAGGTTCCTTGATTTGAGCAATCACACCCTCGTTATCACAAAAGATCTCTAGGGGTCCTAAATGGAAGGGACAACCCTAGATTGGCAATGAATTTCTTCAACCATGCAGCTTCTTGAGCTGCCAATGAGGCGGCGACATATTCTGATTTTGTAGTTGATAGAGCCATCACATCCTGTTTGGAGCTCTTCCATGAGATCGCTCCTCCATTCAGAATGAAAATATATCCCGATTGTGACCGAGAATCATCACGATCGGTTTGGAAACTCGCATCCGTGTAACCTTTTACAATGAGTTCCTCATAACCAGATCCATAGATTAGGAACATATCTCTTGTCCCCCTTAGGTACTTAAGTATGTTCTTAACAGCCATCCAATGACTGTTTCCAGGATTTTGCTGGTAACGACTTGTCATGCTTAAGGCACATGACACGTCCGGTCGAGTGCATATCATTGCATACATGATGGATCCAATAGCAGATGCGTATGGGACTGCCTTCATTTTATCTTGCTCATCCTTTGAGCTAGGACATTGAGTCGTACTCAATATCGTTCCTCTTTGAATAGGTATGGTACCCTTTCTAGAGTTCTCCATCTTGAACTTTTCAAGATCTTATCAATGTATGCACTTTGATTCAAACCAATCAACCGCCTCGATCTATCCCTATAGATCTTTATTCCAGAATATAGGCGGCTTCTCCAAGATCCTTAATGGAAAAACAACTTCCAAGCCAGGTTTTTACACCTTCCAAGGTTGGAATGTCATTTTCAAATAGTAGTATGTCATCAACATACAATACTAGGAATGTTATTGTGCTCCCACTAGCCTTCTTATACACACAAGCCTCATCATCGTTTTGATGAAGCCAAATTTCTTTACCTCCTCATCAAAACGATGATTCCAGCTTCTCGATGCTCGTTTCAATCCATAGATTGATTTCTTTAACTTGCATACTTTATTAGGATGTTTTGGATCGACAAAACCTTCAGGTTGAACCATATAGACATCTTCCTCAAGATATCCATTTAGGAAAGCGATTTTGACATCCATTTGCCAAATCTCATAATCATAATGAGCAGCTATGGCAAACAATATCCTTATAGACTTTAGCATCGCAACAGGTGAGAAAGTTTCATCATAGTCAACCCCTTGAGTTTGAGTGAAACCCTTTGCTACAAGTCTAGCTTTATAAGTATCCAAGTTTCCATGCATATCAGTTTTCTTCTTGAAAACCTACTTGCTTCCAACTACTTTGGAATTAAGAGGTGGTACAACAAGTTCCCAAACTTGATTGTCATACATGGATTGCATCTCAATGTTCATGGCCTCAAGCCATTTGTCACAATCCAATTGGACACTGCATTCTGGTACGTGGTTGGTTCATCTGAATCTACCACATAGCATCTATCCATGAAAAATCCATATCTTTCAGGTGGATTACTAGTTCTACCACTTCTGCGAACGTTTTGTGTGTTGATCAACCGCTTGATCATCTTCAACATCCTCATGTTGAGTGCTTGTTTCAACCAGACGTGCATCGGGTTGTGGTTCTTGATCCTCCTCAAGATCCACTGTTCTATTGCTAGTTCCTTCCATAAGGAACTTTGCCTCTAAGAAATCACCCTTTCTGGCAACAAACACCTTTTGTTCCGGTGGATCATAGAAATAATATCCTATAGAATCTCTAGGATATCCAATAAAGATACACTTGGTGGATCGGACTTCCAATTTGTTTGGGGTGGGAGTCTTAACGTAAGCCTCACAACCCCAGATCCTTAAGTATGATAGGGATGGAACTCTTCCATGCCATATCTCAAAAGGTGTCCTTTCCACCTTTTTGGTTGGGGCCATATTTAGAATACGGGCCGTGGAGAACAAAGCGAAACCCCAAAATGATAGAGGCAATGTGCTTCTAGCCATCATAGATCAAACCATATCCAATAAGGTTCGATTCCTCCTCTCAGACACACCATTATGTTGTGGTGTTCCAGGTGGAGTGAGTTGTGAGACAATCCCACAACTCCTAAGATGATCTTGAAAGGCATCATTTAGGTATTCATCTCCTCTATCTATGTGGAGAACTTTAATCGACTTGTTGAGTTGATTTTCTACTTCATTCTTGAAGATATTGAACGTTTCAAAAGCTTCATCTTTGTGCCTTAATAAGTACACATACCCATAGCGACTATAATCGTCGGTAAAGGTAATGAAGTATCTTTCACCATTCCTAGTCATTGGTTTAAAAGGACCACATACATCCGAATGTATGATTCCTAGTAAATCTTTTGCCCTTTCGTTAGTCCCACAAAAGGGTGCCTTAGTCATTTTTCCTTGTAAACAAGATTCACATACATCAAATGAATCATATTCTTTGTTTTTAAAAGACCATTCTTTTGAAGTGTTTGTATACGTTTCTTGTTTATATGACCAAGGCGACAATGCCAAAGATAGGTATCACTCAAATCCAACTTGAGTTTTTTGGTGTTTCTTTGGTACAATGAACTATTTAAAGTATTTTCATGAACCAATTCATAAATACCATTAATGGGAATAGCTTTAAAATAGAACATATCATTTAAAGAAACATGAATATCATTTTCAACAAAAGATAATACATAATCATAAAGTCTTAATGGGATACTGAAATAATGTTCCTAGTCAAACTAGGAGCATACAAAACATTCTTCAAAATCACATCCAAGCCACTTGGAAGTTTGAGGATGTAGTCCCCACGAGCTTCAACTATGACTTTAGTTCCATTGCCCATGAAGAGGCTAACATCCCCTTGATTGAAGTCCCTACTTCTTGTGAACCCCTGCAACAAATTGCAAATATGAGTTCCACATCCGGTATCCAATACCCATGTGTTAGAAGATGTAACATTAAGATCAATGTGAAACATATATATTGTACCTAAGGTCTGCCCGGCATCCCTCTTTGCTTTCAACTCTTGGAGATGGATAGGACAATTCCTTGCCAATGTCCAATCTCCCCACACTTGAAGCATGGGTCATTGGTAGCAACCTTTTGCTTCTTCACTTGTGGTTTGGGTGGCACCCTTGCCACCCCTTTCCCCTTTCCCCATATTGGTCCCTTACCCTTGGCAACCTTTTTCTTAGGTGCGGGATAAGGCCTTTTCTTGTTCCCACCTTCATGGATGGTGAGAACGGGTAAAACCCTTTTGCCCATGGCCGCCTCGGCCGTTTTAAGCATTGAGTGAAGCTCACCAATGCTCTTGTCCCATGCATTCATGTTGTAATTCAACACAAATGTCTCGAACTTCTTGGTAAGGCCATTAAGGATCAAATCCGTGGCCAATTCCTTCGAGACGGGACAATTAAGCCTCTCAAGGCGGTCAATATGACTTTTCATCTTAAGTACATAAGATGAAACTGATTGGTTGTCGTCCATACGACATGCATGGAGTGCTCGAACCGTTTCGAAGCGCTCAACCCTTGCTGCTGTTGGAACGTTTCCTTCAGCTGGGTATCATGTCATAAGCTTCGTGATGTGCATACTCCTTTTGGAGATCCGGAGTCATGCTCGCTAGCATGAGACAAGACACTTGGACGGAGTCCTCAGTGTACTTCAGCCAATCGTTGTAGGCCTCCTCATCATCCTCAGTAGGTTGATCGGGGATAGGGTCGTCTAAAACATATGATCGTCTCTCTTGCTTGAGAACGATTCTGAAGTTTTGTTACCAATTAATGAAATTGTTATGATTTAGACGTTCCTTTTAGACGATCGCTCATAATGATTGGGTGGACGCGGATGAGTTATCATGATTGTCATTATAGGTGGCCATCTACAAAATTTAACAAAGATCTATTTTAGTATTTTCGCATTGCTTATTTTTTAATAATTAATGCCATTAAGGTCATTTTTATATAAAATCTAGAACCCAACATTACATTTAAATTGTGGTTAGGTGACCTTTATCCCACGATTTAAATTAATAAGGTGGTCAACGATTGACGGTTGCAACCATTTGCAACTTCTAGAGGTATGGGATCGACTTTAAACATCATATGTAAAGTCGGTATGTTAATCCCATCAACACCATTTGGAAACCATATTGTAGGTGATCCATTTGACATGGTTGCAAATCAAGTTACCCTACTTGCACACACGTGTGAGTTTACCCACATAAGTGGTTAGGTGACCTTTATCCCACCAATATGGTATCCCCACCTTAAGTCACAAGTTCCCTCTAAATGGTTAGGTGACCTTTATCCTATTAAGAGTTTCCAAATGACTCAAGTGTTATGCAAAAGGACAGTGTTAAACTTGTTTGACAAAAGTTTAGAGATTTCATAATTCTAGTTTAGAAAACTCTATGTACTTGTATTTGCATGCTTTCAAATACAAGATACCCTATGGTTCTTTTAATAAAACCCATTTTATTATAAAATCATTAATCCTTTTAATAACCATTTATTAACACTTAATGATTAAGAACCATTTTATATTAGCTTGTTAAGATCATTTTTATTGAGATTGTTTATCATATCCAAATATCATACAATCATTCATAAAACCACAATCAAACAAGCATAATATAAACAACCATAATGTGCATAACCATAGCTACTATTGTGACCACACTTGTTTGCCATCACAAGTGTGGTCATTTGGTCTTTCTTAAGGGTTGAATACAACACAAAATTGAGGTCTTCATAGACCCCCACTTGAACTTGCATCCATATGCTTCAAGTCCTTCTTTTGTGTCTTCCTCTTGTGCTTCCTTCCCGAGCATCTTCTTTTACAAAATATATATCCTAATACATATTTTCTAGTAAAAGGAAATTACTCCTAATCTATTATTACATCCCAATGAATAAATAGACAAAATACATTTTAAACAAAGCACAAATTAATATACAACCCCATTGAATGAATATAATCAAATAAATACATTCAATCCAAACCAAACAACACAAGGTCAAGCTAGGTTATGCACCAATATGAACATACATCATATCATCCAAATATAACTAAGAATCCCCATTAAAACCCACGATTTTCAGCCATCATAAACTGAAAATACGGGTTTCAAACATTGTCCAAACAATATACATATCATCATACATATCTTCCAAGGTTTAATCACAAGCATGTGTGATATAACCTTGAAAGCTTGGGGATTCAACATACAAGAACATTTCAGCCCTTAAAAGGGTTATAAAATCCCATAAAACAAATTTTTAAAGGATACAAACAAGCATGCTATCCACATAACGGCTCTAGATGCCATTGAAGGGTTTGTAAGAACATAAAATCATAGTTTAACCTCTTATACTTTCTGAAAACGCAGCGGAATTACAACTTTATAACTTGTTTATAGGCTGAAAATATGTTCATTAGGTGACCATATTAATGTATAAAACAAACCATATATCAAGGATCATTATATGTGAATATACATGCTATGTAAACATAAAACAACATAATATGACAGCCACAAAGGGCTGCCATAACTACCTTCTAAAACAGGCTTCAAAAGTCGACAGAAAAGGAGGGAAAGATGCTGAAAATCGGCCAAAACTTCAAGATTAGAAGTCCTCAAGCTTGTATACCCCAAGCCTCCTTGCAAACACCTTCTTGTTAGGAATATTCACCACCAAAAGGCTTCAAAACCTCTAAAACAAGCTGCTAGAAACGTGGGGTTTTTGAGAGAGAGGAGAGAGCCTTTTTTTCCTTTTGCATGTAATGAGAATGGTGGAGAAAGAGAGCCCCCAAGACAAGTTAATGTGTGTACATTTCAAAGTAAAATGGTCCAATAAGAATAAGGGGGGGTGGTCGAATTTCAATTCAAAAGGGGTTTTCCCCCTTTTAAACATAGCACATACACACATTAAAATGGTCTTGTAACTAGACATACAATTAACCATTTAATTGTATGTACAAGTTATAATTTCTCATTATTATTTGGTGTTTTCTAACTTATTTAAAAAAACACTTCAAATAATATTACTGAACAAAATATTCAAATAAGTTGTTCCATCTCATATGCAACTTATTTAGAAAACCCATTTTCTAAATTGGTGTAAATATTTAATTGCATGTTCATATCATCAATTAAATATTAATTGGTGTTTGCGAAGCTTGTTATTGGGTATAACCCGACTTGGATCATAACGTACTAACCGCATCAGTATTCTACGTGTCTTGGGCATATAGAATCCTTCAGTGGATGCATTTTGTGTATAAGACGATCGATTTCAGAGGTGATATGTTTATTTTCATGTTCGGTTTTGGTTTCTATTTGAATGTAGATACTATTGGCCCTTTGTGGTTATTTAGTTGGACTACATTGACCATTACCATCGAATTTGATTAGTTTAGTTTAGGAGGGTGTTTAGAAGGCTTGGAAATCGATATGGTAGAGTAAAAAAGGTTGATACGGTTAGCAAAAACTATCCATGCGATAACTATTATTATATAACGTTTTTGTATAACTAGTTCCTTTTTCATGTATTCTATTAAAGTTTCGTAAATACTTTGATGCACAAATCTATAATCACCCAGTTTCAATTGAAACAATAAGAAATATTATCTTCTTGGTGGTGTTACCTTAATTTGACTTATTTTCATCAATCGCACAATGAGTTTTATGTTTGACATGTAATTACTTTCATTCCCTAACGATAGTTTGATTCTTGATTATTATTAAGTGATAAAAGTGGTTTTATTGATCATTTTCAACTCGTATCCATGGTCTAGAGCTTAATGAAGGATTTCATGGATCAA
Organism: Flaveria trinervia; assembly: GCA_025506515.1. Lineage (NCBI taxonomy): Eukaryota > Viridiplantae > Streptophyta > Magnoliopsida > Asterales > Asteraceae > Flaveria > Flaveria trinervia. Next base: position 47,962,148 of record CM046446.1, read on the forward strand.
AAGTCATCATATGGATAGAATTTAGTAGATTCGTGAGCCAAGAGTGTTCAAAGATGTTTGTGGAGTGTTGTGGATGCATTTTGTGCATAAGAGGATCGATTTCAAAGGTGATTTGTTTATTTTCATGTTCGGTTTTGGTTTCTATTTGAATGTAGATACTATTGGCCCTTTGTGGTTGTTAGTTTGATTACATTGACCATTACCATCGAATTTGATTAGTTTATTTTAGGAGGATGTTTAGAAGGCTTGAAAATTGATATGGTAGAGTAAAAAAGGTTGATACGGTTAGCAAAAACTATTCATGCGATAACTATTATTATATAACTTTTTTGTATAACTAGTTCCTTTCTCATGTATTCTATTAAAGTTTCACAGATACTTTGATGCACAAATCTATAATCGGCCAGTTTCATTCCATAACTTATTAATGTTACCTTGATTTGACTTATTTTTCATTAATCACACATTGAGTTTTATGTTTGACATGTAATTACTTGAATTCTATAGCGATAGTTTGATTCGTGCTTCTTAATTTGATTAGTGTAGTTTAGGAGGGTGTTTAGAAGGCTTGAAAATCGATATGGTAGAGTAAAATAGGTTGATACGGTTAGCCAAAACTATTCATGCGATAACTATTATTATATCTTTTTGTATAACTAGTTCCTTTTCCATGTATTCTATTAAAGTTTCACAAATACTTTGATGCAAAAATCTATAATCGGCCAGTTTCATTCCATAACTTATTAATGTTACCTTGATTGACTTATTTTTCCTTAATCACACATTGAGTTTTATGTTTGACGTGTAATTACTTGAATTCTATAACGATAGTTTGATTCGTGCATCTTATTGAGTGATAAGACTGGGGTTATTGATCATTTACAACTCGTATCCATAGCCTAGAGCTTAATGAAGGATTTCATGGATCAGGAGTCATCATTTGGATAGAATTTAGTAGATTTGTTAGCGAAGAGTGTTGAAAGATGTTTGTGGAATGTTTTGGATGCATTTTGCAAACGAGAGGATCGATTTCAAAGGTGATTTCTTTATATTCATGTTTGGTATTGGTTTCTATTTGAATGTGGATACTATTTTCCCTTTGTGGTTGTTTAGTTGATTACATTAAACATTAGCATCGAATATGATTAGTTTAGTTTAGGAGGGTGTCTATCATGTCTCATCGTGACACCTGGTTTACCTCTAAATTTTGGAATAAATTCCACGACACCATGGGGACGAGGTTACATATTAGCACGGCTTAGCATCCCCAAACTGATGGTCAGTCAGAAAGGACCATTCAGACACTAGAAGACATGCTTCGGGCATGTGTGATTGATTTGGGGGAAGTTGGGATGACCACTTACGTTAGCTGAATTCTCGTACAACAAAAGCTATCATGCCAGCATTGGTATGCCACCATATGAGATGCTATACGGTAGGAGATGCAGAACACCCGTTTGTTGGGGTGATATTGGTCAGAAGGAATTGGGGAGCGTCGAGGTAATCGAGGCTACGACTGAGAATCTTGAGAAGATTAATTTTGTTAGCCAAGAGTGTTGAAAGATCTCTAGAGTGTTTTGGATGCATTTTGCAAACAAAAGGATCGATTTCAAAGGTGATTTGTTTATATTCATGTTCGGTTTTGGTTTCTATTTGAATATAGATACAATTTTCCCTTTGTTGTTGTTTAGTTGATTACATTGATCATTACCATCGAATATGATTAGTTTAGTTCAGGGGTGTTTAGATGGCTTGAAGATCAAAATGGTAGAGTAAAAAAGGTTGATATGGTTAGCAAAAACTATCCATGCATAACTATTATTGTATAACATTTTTGTATAACTTGTTCCTTTTTCATGTATTATATTATGCTTTCATAAATACTTTGATTCATAAATCTATAATCGCCTAATTTCGATTGAAATAATAAGAAATCTTATCTTCTTGGTCGTGTTACCATGATTTGACTTATTTTCATCAATCACATATAAGTTTTATGTTTGACATATGTCACACCCTCAAAATCCACGTGCGGAGTTTTACCGCGAGGCGTGTGAACAAACCAGGATCACAGTCAATAGTTACTCAGAACGACTCTATATGCCATAATTAAATAAAATCAACCAAAGTGTAACCTTTAAACTGTGCGGAAGCATTTTGTAAAACAACCCAAGAAATAAAAATGTATACTATGGCAAAACATGCGCCAACCCAAAAGAGTAAACATAACCATTAAAACAATAAAGATGTCTTGAAGACCGAGTCTTAGAATGCAAGTGAAACCATGTAGTGCTCCTAATGGCAAGCAAGCTAATGATCTGAGAATAGCATACTAAAATGTCAACACAATGGTTGGTGACTTCAAGAGTGATATTCAAACATAAGCACTTTAATAACATAGATACAAAAGTAGTGCATTGCAATAGATAGCTAATCCATTAACAATAAATATTAACTCCTAGTGATTTCGCAATTCAAGTTGACTGTGTTACGTTGTTGCCTCCTGTCACGACTTAACAGGTCGTGACAATGTTCAATAGGACAAATTGCACCCGGTTGACCTCTAGTCACACAGGTGGGGCTCGTTAGACCGAGTAGTACTACCCAAATTTCCCCGCTATTCAATATTAACAATTCGAAAATGTGAGGACTTTTCATGATATCAACATTATATTAATATTATACACAACTTGAATATATAAAGCGTTTGTGATTTACCCATATGCTATCTCTCCCAAAATAGATTAAATAAAGAGCGGGGCATGAACTCACCTGATATGCGTAATAGATACTTAGAGTTTTACTTGATAGACAGAGTGGACAGACAACCTTCAGAGGTTACCTAGATCATATAAGTATATGAGTACGAGCAAACAGAGAACATGTGAAACCCTAAGTACACTACAACCAAGCACTCAAGGTTTTAGAAAACAGACATGTTTGATCTAGTTGACCCGTTTGACCCGTTGGTGACTTTATGTGTTGTAAACCATTCAAGCAATCATACACATATATCATACATGGTTAACATTCAAATGGATCACATGTATGCTATATTATTCTGGTGTATCACTTAGATCATCATACAACCAAGTATCATACAACTCATGCAAATCTAGAACATTAACATGTCTACTAGTTATAACACAACCAACATGCCACACAAAGATCAAATCATGCACCACATGCCATGTGAAGCCACTCACAACTTCATATCCTAAACCCTGCCAATCCTAGTAAGTAGGGGCCTCAGATTCACATGCGTGTATGATGATCACATTCACATTCATTAACCATGTTCATTGCATTCAACATACACCACAACAATCAATTTCCAGTTCCGAAACATGATGTCTGAACTACTAACCAACATCAACATCATACACGATCATCAAAGTCCAAACATCACTCATGACTATCAAGCATCCTATACAACTAATTTAACATGTTCTATCACATTAGAATTCATCCCTAAACAAACTAACATGCTCCTAGCATCCCAAACATGTTCCAACAATCATCCTTCAAACTTTGTGCAAATAAAGTTTTCCTTTGGGAAAGTACATTCCAACATCTATCAAACAATCAATGTATTCATGAATTTATTACAATTATACCATCTCAAGCTCATAACAACATCTAGACATGATTAACAATACCTAATCATCATAATCTATTAATCATCATGAACAAAAGTTTCCACTTTTGGCAAGATATGAACAACAACATTCATTCTAAGATTCTAGCATTCATATCAGCAATCTAACATCTAAACATCACTAGATCATCATGTCATGAAAATAAAGTTACTATTATTAGTAACCTATGAACACCAACTTCAATTCATCAATTTCTTCCAAGATCAATGTATCCTAACATTCATACAACTTACTAATCATCATACATTCATCAAACAATCATCAACTTCACATAATCACACTAATTTCAAATTAGGGTTTGCCTAAGATCAAAGTTCATGATCAATCTATTAAGAACATACAATTCATGCATAATCAACGTTAAACAACATGTATTTAATCCAACTAACATACTAACATCATCAATTAACATCAATTTCGACCCCATGATCATACAAAAACGAATTAGGGTTCAGCCCTAACAAGAACTCCATAAAAACTTGTAAAATCTAACCTTTAAATGTGTGTTAACTTGCAATTGATGTTTCCAACGTGTTCTAAGCCTTTAAATCGACCAAAACCGTAGCACCAAGATGGTTTGAAGGCTGAAATTCGAAGTGGAGAGGGTTTGGAATGAAGCTTGCGGCCGAATGGGGGTGGAGATTAGGGTTTGGGTTGTTTTGTTTAATTTAATTTCCATATTTACCCTTTAAGCCCTTGTAATTTGTATTTTATCAAAACTAGACTTTAAACTCTTTGTAAAGTATTTCTAACTTAATAATATAAAGATATAAACTAATGATAATCATTATATATTTTATCTTTATAAAAACACAAGACATACGAATAAATAGGCACGTTTCCGCGTTACGCGATTAATTTCCTAATTAACATTTAAAACATGCAAACACATAAACATAATACCATAATCACATAATCAACTAGATTATCAATAATGTGACATTATAAATTATTATTAGGTCACCAACATTAAACGACAACTAGTGTGTGTTTACGACACGAGTATGCAAGACTTAATGGAACTAACGAAGTTTGATAACGGAAATTTACCGGATGTCACATTATCCCCATGTTGAAAGAATTTTCGTCCCGAAAATTACGTTACATGGTGATAGTGTTCAATCACTGGTCTACTGCATTGGCACACAAAAATCGAAATCGAGTGAGTTTTGGATGAGTTGTCACATCATCCCCATGTTGAAAGAAATTTCGTCCCGAAATTTAAATCAATACCTTCTTCTGCTGGCATCGTCCTTTCAAAAGTTGAGGGTACTTAAGCTTCATTTGATCTTCTCGTTCCCATGTGAATTCCGATCCATGTCGCGAATTCCAACGGATTTTGACAATGGGTATCTTGCTTGGCTTAAGTGTTTTCACCTCACAGTCCATCACCTCGACTGGTTCTTCGATAAAACGCAATTGTTCATCCACTTGAACTTCTTCTAGTGCTACGACCATTGTTTCATCAGTTATGCACTTCTTTAGGTTTGACACGTGAAATATATCATGAATTCCACTTAGCGAATCAGGTAGGGCTAGACGATAGGCCACTAGACCTATTCTTCCCACTATTTCAAATGGCCCAGCGTACCTCGGATTTAGCTTCCCTCGCTTACCAAACCGAACTACGCCTTTCCATGGTGAGACTTTCAACAAAACCTTGTCACCAACCTAAAACTCTAAAGGTTTCCGTCTCTTATTAGTATAACTCTTTTGTCTGTCTCGCGCTGCAGCCATACGGTTTCGTATCTGTACAATCTTCTCGGTTGTCTCATGAATTAACTCGGGACCTGTTAGCTGACTATCACCAATTTCTGCCCAGCAAACCGGTAATCTACATTTCCTCCCATACAGTGCCTCGAAAGGTGCTGCCTGTATGCTAGTATGATAACTATTGTTATAAGAAAACTCCACCAATGGCAGGTGAAATTTCTGTTATTCCCGGAGTCAATCATACAAGCACGTAGCATATCCTCCAATGTTTGTATGGTACGCTCGCTCTGACCATCCGTCTATGGATGATAAGCAGTACTCATATCTAATCGTGTACCCAAAGATTTATGCAATGATTGCCAGAAATGTGACGTGAAACGAGCGTCGCGGTCGGAAATAATTGAGATCGGTACACTGTGTCTCGAAACGATCTCTTTAAGGTATAGTCAAGTTAATTTCTCCATTTTATTCGTTTCCTTAATTGCAAGGAAATGAGCAGACTTTGTCAATCGATCCAAAATAACCCATATCGTGTCACAACCAGTATTAGTCCGGGGTAACTTAGTAATAAAATCCATGGAGATCTGTTCCCATTTCCACATTGGTATCTCAAGTTGTTGTAATAGTCCGGATGGTTTTGGATATTCCACTTTTACTTTCGAGCAGGTCAAACACTTGCTCACATACGTAGCTACATCCGCTTTCGTGTTAGGCCACGAGTAGTGCGCCTTTAGGTCATGATACATCTTGTCGGATCCAGGATGTATAGAATACTTAGATTTGTGTGCCTCGCTCATAACTAAATCTCTTAGATTTCCATTGACAGGCACCCAAGGTCTATCCATGAAATACCGAATTCCATCCTCTTTCACCACCAGTTGTTTATCCATTCCCCTTAACGACTCAGAACCAACATTTTCTGCTTTTAAGGCTTCTATTTGTGCCTCCTTAACTTGTTCGGGCAGTTGGGTACTGATAGTAAGTTGTAAAGCTCGCACACGTCTGGTTTAGCTATTTCCTTCCGGCTTAAGGCATCGGCAACTCCGTTCGCCTTTCCCGGATGGTACTTATAGCGCAATCATAGTCGTTTAGTAGTTCCACCCAACGTCGTTGCCTCATTATTCAACTCTTTTTGCTCGAAGATATGTTGAAAACTCTTGTGATCGGTATAGATAATGCACTTGGTACCGTACAAGTAATGTCTCCAGATCTTTAAGGCAAAAACCACTGTACCCAATTCTATGTCATGGGTGGTATAGTTCTTCTCATGAACCTTTAGTTGTCTCGAGGTGTAAGCTATCACCTTTTCTCATTGCATCAAGACACAACCCAATCCTTGAATGGATGCATCACAATACACACGAAGTCATCTGTTCCCTCTAGTAGTGCTAATATCAGGGCAGTACAGAGTTTTTGTTTTAACAATTGAAAAGCTGATTCTTGGCTCTCACTCCATTTGTATGTCGTTCCTTTTGAGTCAAGTCCGTGAGAGGTTGTGCGATCTTAGAAAATCCTTCTATGAATCGTTGGTAATATCCTGCTAATCCTAGAAATTGTCTTATCTCACTCGGCGTTTTGGGTGTAGTCCAATTCTTTATCGTCTCAATTTTGGCAGGATCAACATGTATCCCTTTCTCATTAACAATGTGACCTAGAAATTGCACTTCTCTTATCCAAAAGTGACACTTTGAGAATTTGGCATACAGCTGCTCATTTTTCAATAGTTCTAAGATCATTCGTAAGTGCTCTGAAGGATTTGATCTGCCCAGATTCATATTAAATTGATGTGGCTAGTGTGATATGATCCAAGACGGGTCATTCCCAATAACAAGCCAAACAAACACCGAAAGATAATTTATTTGTTGATAAGATCATACAAATAAGTAGTGACACCAATTTAGAAAATGGATTTTCTAAATATTGCTTTTGTAAATGAATATTATTATGTGGATAATTGTTCATGAGATATTATTTGTTTTTCATTATTTAGTTTTACTAAATGATAACAAATAAAAGAGTGTTTAATTTATAAAGTTTAAAATTAGTTTTCAACTTTATAAACAAAAGATTAAAGTGTGTTAGTTATGTTTAAAAGTTTAAAAGGATGGGACCCTTTTGTCTTATTTTTTGGCCGCCCAAAAGGGCCTTTGGGTTCCATTTTTGTCTTGTAAATTGGAGACTTAAAGAGACTAACACACTCCAACTAATCAACCATTCACTCTCACATGCAAAAGACTTTTGCTCTCTCCATCTCTCTCTCTCTCTCACGGTTTTGGAAGAAAAAGGAGCAGAATTTTCAGCTTTCAAAAGGGGTTTTGGTTGCTTAAAATTTGGTGTCAAGATTCCTAGCAATCAAAGGTGTTAGAACAAGCTTGGGGTATAACCACTTGAGGGCTTCGACTTTGAAGTTTCAGCCAAGTTTTCATTTTCTTTCACCTCTCTAATCTCGAAATCCAGCAGCTACAAAGGTTGTAGTTTCATCATCTCATGTTTATCTTTTGTATGCACTTGTATAATGATCCATGGCATGGGGTTCTTTATTAAATGGTTTAATAATCATTTTATTAACATGTTTTAAAACATATATATTCCGCTGCGTTTTCATATAAACAAGATTATATGAGCTTTGATAAACTTGTTAAAACCCCTACATGCTCTTGATGATCCTCCTTGGTCCTAGAATATATGAGTATATCATCGATAAACACAATGAGGAACCGATCAAGATAGGGTTCGCACACGCGGTTCATGAGGTCCATGAACACAGCAGGTGCATTAGTCAACCCAAAAGGCATGACCAAGAACTCATAATGACCATAATTAGTACGAAACGCAGTCTTGGGAATGTCTTCTTCTCAAACTCTAAGTTGATGATAACCAGATCTCAAGTCAATTTTCGAATAATAGCTCGATCCTTGAAGCTGATCGAACAAGTCGTCGATACGAGGTAAAGGGTATCGGTTCTTGACTGTTACTTTGCTTAACTCTCTATAATCGATGCACATCTGGAATGTGCCATCCTTCTTTTTAACAAATAGAACAAGAGCTCCTCAAGGTGATGTGCTAGGCCGAATAAAGCCCTTAACTAAAAGCTCCCGAAGTTGTGATGACAACTCTTGTGATGAAAATATTGTCCGCTTAGCCCATGAGAAGCTCACGGATTTGCTTTTGGTTGCCCGGTGAAAACTTCCCAGGGAGGTCACCCATCCCTAGATTGCTCCCACCTAAGCACGCTTAACTGTGGAGTTCTCCTCTCATCCATAGCCAATACGCCCAAAACGCGTTGTTCAGAGGCCAGACATTCCTTATGAACGAGGAATCTCTCTTGTCTACGGCCGATGTGGGATATGTGTAGGGTGTCACAAGCACCCCCTGTTTGGACTCATCGTCCTCGATGAGCCTGAGAAGTCACCATTCTTGGTGAGGTGTGTCCCACACCCCGAACGACACAGGAGTGGCTCTGATACCAATCTGTCACACCCTCAAAATCCACGTGCGGAGTTTTACGCGAGGCGTGTGAACAAACCAGGATCACAGTCAATAGTTACTCAGAACAAATCTATATGCCATAATTAAAATAAAATCAACCAAAGTGTAACCTTTAAACTGTGCAGAAGCGTTTTGTAAAACAACCCAAAGAAATAAAAAATGTATACTATGGCAAAACATGCGCCAACCCAAAAGAGTAAACATTAACCATTAAAACAATAAAGATGTCTTGAAGACCGAGTCTTAGAATGCAAGTGAAACCATGTAGTGCTCCTAATGGCAAGCAAGCTAATGATCTGAGAATAACATACTAAAATGTTAACATAATGGTTGGTGAGTTCAAGAGTGATATTCAAACATAAGCAGTTTAATAACAAAGATATAAAAGTAGTGCATTGCAATAGATAGCTAGTCCATTAACAATAAATATTAACTCATAGTGATTTCACAGTTGAAGTTGACTGTGTTACGTTGTTGCCTCCTGTCACGACTTAACAGGTCGTGATAATGTTCAATAGGACAAATTGCACCCGGTTGACCTCGAGTCACACAGGTAGGGCTCGTCAGACCTAGTAGTACTACCCAAATTTCCCTGTTATTCAATATTAACAATTCGAAAGTGTGAGGACTTTTCCATGATATCAACACTATATTAGTATTATACACAACTTGAATATATAAAGCATTGTGATTTACTAGTATGATATCTCTTCCAAAAGAGATTAAATAAAGAGCGGAGCATGAACTCACCTGATATGCGTAATAGATACTTAGAGTTTTACTTGACAGACAGAGTGGACAAACAACCTTTAGAGGTTACCTAGATCATATAAGTATATGATTACGTGCAAACAGAGAACATGTGAAACCCTAAGTACACTACAACCAAGGACTCAAGGTTTCAGAAAAAAGACATGTTTGATCTAGTTGACCCGTTTGACCCGTTGGTGACTTTATGTGTTGTAAACCATTCAAGCAATCATACACATATATCATACATGGTTTACATTCAAATGGATCATATGTATGCTATATTATCCAGGTGCATCACTTAGATCATCATACAACCAAGTATCATACAAGTCATGCGAATCTAGAACCTTAACATGTCTACTAGTTATAACATAACTAACATGCCACACAAAGATCAAATCACGCATCACATGCCATGTGAAGCCACTCACGACTTCACATCCTAAACCCTGCCAATCCTAGTAAGTAGGGGCCTCAGATTCGCATGCGTGTATGATGATCACATTCACATTCATTAACCATGTTCATTGCATTCAACATACACCACAACAATCAATTTCCAGTCCCCAAACATGATGTCTTAACTACTAACCAACATCAACATCATACACGATCATCAAAGTCCAAACATCACTCATGACTATCCAAGCATCCCATACAACTAATTTAACATGTTCTATCACATTAGAATTCATCCATAAACATACTAACATGCTCCTAGAATCCCAAACATGTTCCAACAATCATCCTTCAAACTTTGTGCAAATAAAGTTTCCCTTTTGGGAAAGTACATTCCAACATCTATCAAACAATCAATGTATTCATGAATTCATTACAATTATATCATCTCAAGCTCATAACAACATCTAGACATGATTACAATACCTAATCATCATAATCTATTAATCATCATGAACAAAAGTTTCCACTTTTGGCAAGATATGAACAACAACATTCATTCGAAGATTCTAGCATTCATATCAGCAATGTAACATCTAATCATCATCATGAACACATCAAAAACATCAATCCATCACTAGATCATCATGTCATGAAAATAAAGTTACTATTATTAGTAACCTATGAACAGCAACTTCAATTCATCAATTTCTTGCAAGATCAATGTATCCTAACATTCATACAACCTACTAATCATCATCCATTCATCAAACAATCATCAACTTCACATAATCACACTAATTTCAAATTAGGGTTTGCCTAAGATCAAAGTTCATGATCAATCCAATAAAAACATACAATTCATGCATAATTAACGTTAAACAACATATATTCAATCCAACTAACATACTAACATCATCAATTAACATCAATTTCGACCCCATGATCATACAAAAACGAATTAGGGTTCAGCCCTAACAAGAACTCCATAAAACTTGTAAAATCTAACCTTTAAACGTGTGTTAACTTGCAATTGATGTTTTCAACGTGTTCTAAGCCTTGAAATCGACCAAAACCGTAGCACCAAGATGGTTTGAAGGCTGAAATTCGAAGTGGAGAGGGTTTGGAATGAAGCTTGCGGCCGAATGGGGGTGGAGATTAGGGTTTGGGTTGTTTTGTTTAATTAATTTCCATATTTACCCTTTAAGCCCTTGTAATTTGTATTTTATCAAAACCAGACTTTAAACTCTTTGTAAAGTATTTCTAACTTAATAATATAAAGATATAAACTAATGATAATCATTATATATTTTATCTTTATAAAAACACAAGACATACGAATAAATAGGCACGTTTCCGCGTTACGCGATTAATTTCCTAATTAACATTTAAAACATGCAAACACATAAACATGATACCATAATCACATAATCAACTAGATTATCAATAATGTAACATTATTAATTATTATTATTAGGTCACCAACGTTAAACGACAACTAGTGTGTGTTTACGACACGTGTATGCAAGACTTAACGGAACTAACGGAGTTTGATAACGGAAATTTACCGGATTTCACAACATGTAATTACATTCATTCCATAATGGTAGTTTGATTCTTGATTTTTATTGAGTGATAAGGGTGGTTTAATTGATCACTTTCAACTCGTATCCATGGTCTTGAGCTTAACGAAGGATTTCATGTATCAAAAGTCATCATATGGATAAAATTAGTAGATTTGTGAGTGAAGAGTGTTCAAAGATGTTTGTGGAGTGTTGTGGATGCATTTTGTGCACAAGAGGATCAATTTCAGAGGTGATTTGTTTATTTTCATGTTTGGTTTTGGTTTCTATTTGAATGTAGATACTATTTGCCTTTTGTGGTTGTTTTGTTGATTACATTGATCATTACCATCGAATATGATTATTTTAGTTCCAGAGTGTGTTTGGAGGGCTTGAAAATCAAAATGGTAGAGTAAAAAAGGTTGATATGGTTAGCAAAAACTATCCATGTGATAACTATTATTGTATAACATTTTTGTATAACTTGTTCCTTTATCATGTATTCTATTAAGCTTTCAAAATACTTTGATTCACAAATCTATAATCGCCCAATTTCGATTGAAATAATAAGAAATCTTATCTTCTTGGTCGTGTTACCTTGATTTAACTTATTTTCATCAATCGCATATTGAGTTTTATGTTTGACGTGTAATTACATTCATTCCATAATGATAGTTTGATTCTTGGTTTTAATGAGTGATAAGAGTGGTTTTATTGATCACTTTTAACTCGTATCCATGGTCTAGAGCTTAATGAAGGATTTCATGGATCAAAAGTCATCATATGGATAGAATTTACTATATTTGTGAGCCAAGTGTGTTCAAAGATGTTTGTGGAGTGTTGTGGATGCATTTTGTGCACAAGAGGATTGATTTCAGAGGTGATTTGTTTATTTTCATGTTTGGTTTTGGTTTCTATTTGAATGTAGATACTATTTACCTTTTGTGGTTGTTTAGTTGATTACATTGATCATTACCATCGAATATGATTAGTTTAGTCCCAGAGGGTGTTTGGAGGGCTTGAAAATCAAAATGGTAGAGTAAAAAAGGTTGATATGGTTAGCAAAACCTATACATGTAATAACTATTATTGTATAACATTTTTGTATAACTTGTTCCTTTTTTATGTATTCTATTAAAGTTTCACAAATACTCTGATGCACAAATCTATAATCGCCCAGTTTCAATTGAAACAATAATCAATCTTATCTTCTTGGTGGTGTTACCTTAATTTGACTTATTTACATCAATCGCACATTGAATTTTATGTTTGACGTGTAATTACTTTCATTCCCCAACGATAGTTTGATTCTTGATTCTTATTGAGTGACGAGAGTGGTTTTATTGATCATTTTCAACTCGTATCCATGGTCTAGAGCTTTATGAAGGATTTCATGCATCAAAAGTCATCATATGGATAGAATTTACTATATTTTTGAGCCAAGTGTGTTCAAAGATGTTTGTGGAGTGTTGTGGATGCATTTTATGCACAAGAGGATCAATTTCAGAGGTAATATGTTTATTTTAATGTTTGGTTTTGGATTCTATTTGAATGTAGATACTATTTGCCTTTTGTGGTTGTTTAGTTGATTACATTGATCATTACCATCGAATATGAGTAGTTTAGTTCCAGAGGGTGTTTGGATGCCTTGAAAATCAAAATGGTAAAGTAAAAAAGGTTGATAAGATTAGCAAAAACTATCCATGTGATAACAATTGTTGTATAACATTTTTTATAACTTCTTACTTTTTCATGTATTCTACTAAGCTTTCATAAATACTTTGATGCACAAATCTATAATCGCCCAATTCGATTGAAATAATAAGAAATATTATAACCTTGGAAGTGTTACCTTGATTTGACTTATTTTTATCATTCTCACATTGAGTTTTATGTTTGACATGTAATTACATTCATTCTATAATGATAGTTTGATTCTTGATTTTTATTGAGTGACAAGAGTGGTTTTATTAATAATATTCGACTTGTATCCATGGTCTAGAGCTTAATGAAAGATTTCATGTGTCAAAAGTCATCATATGAATAGAATTTAGTAGATTTGTGCGACAATAGTGTTCAAAGATGTTTGTAGAGTGTTATGGATGCATTTTGTGCATAAAAGGATCGATTTCAGAGGTGATTTGTTTATTTTCTTGTTCGGTTTTGGTTTCTGTTCGAATGTAGATATTAATGGCCCTTTGTGGTTGTTTAGTTTGATTACATTGACCATTACCATCGAATTTGATTAATTTACTTCAGGAGGTTGTTTAAAAGGCTTGAAAATCGATATGGTAGAGTAAAAAATGTTGATACGGTTAGCAAAAACTATCCATGCGATAACTATGATATATAACGTTTTTGTTTAACTAGTTGCTTTTTCATGTATTCCATTAAAGTTTCACAAATACTTTAATGCACAAATCTATAATCGCACAGTTTCAATTGAATCAATAAAAAATCTTATCTTCTTGGTTGTCTTACCTTGATTTGAGTTATTTTCATCAATCGCCCATTGAGTTTTATGTTTGATGTGTAATTACTTTATTCCATAACGATAGTTTGATTCTTGATTCTTATTGAGTGACAAGAGTGGTATTATTCATCATTTTTATTCATATCCATGGTCTAGAGCTTAATGAAGGATTTCATAGATCAAAAGTAATCATCCGGATAGAATTTACTATATTTTTAAGCCAAGTGTGTTCAAAGATGTTTGTGGAGTGTTATGGATGCATTTTGTGCACAAGAGGATTGATTTCAAAGGTAATTGTTTATTTTCATGTTTGGTTTTGGTTTCTATTTGAATGTAGATACTATTTTCCCTTTGTGTTTGTTAGTTGATTACATTGATCATTACCATCGAATATGATTAATATAGTTCAAGAGGGTGTTTAGAAGGCTTGAAAATCAAAACGGTAGAGTAAAAAAGGTTGAGACGGTTAGCAAAAACTATCCATGTGATAACTATTATTGAATAACATTTTTGTATAACTTGTTCCTTTTTCATGTATTCTATTAATCTTTACCAAATACCTTGATGCACAAATCCATAATCGCCCAGTTTCAATTGAAACAATAATCAATCTTATCTTCTTGGTCGCGTTACCTTGATTTGACTTGTTTTCATCAATTGCACATCGAGTTTTATGTTTGACATGTAATTACATTCATTCCATAACCATAGTTTGATTCTTGGTTTTTATTGAGTGATAACAGTGGTTTTATTGATCACTTTCAACTCGTATCCATGGTCTAGAGCTTAATGAAGGATTTCATGTATCAAAAGTCATTATAAGGATAGAATTTAGTAGATTTGTGAGCCAAGAGTGTTCAAAGATGTTTGTGGGGTGTTGTGGATGCATTTTGGGTATAAGAGGATCGATTTCAGAGGGGATTTATTTATTTTCATGTTTGGTTTTGGTTTCTATTTGAATGTAGAAATTAATGGTCCTTTGTGGTTGTTTAGTTTGATTACATTGACCATTACCATCGAATTTGATTAATTTAGTTCAGGAGGGTGTTAAGAAGGCTAGAAAATCGATATGCTAGAGTAAAAAAGGTTGATACCTTTAGCAAAAACTATCCATGCGATAACTATGATATAAAATGTTTTTGTATAACTAGTTCCTTTTTCGTGTATTCTATTAAAGTTTCACAAATACTTTGATGCACAAATCCATAATCGCCCAGTTTCAATTGAAACAATAAGAAATATTATTTCTTGGTGGTTTTACCTTAATTGACATATTTTCATCGATCGCACATTGAGTTTTATGTTTGACGTGTAATTACTTTCATTCCCTAACGATAGTTTGATTCTTGATTCTTATTGAGTGACGAGAGTGGTTTTATTGATCATTTTCAACTCGTATCCATGGTCTAGAGCTTAATGAAGGATTTCATGCATCAAAAGTCATCATATGGATAGAATTTAGTAGATTTGTGAGCCAAGAGTGTTCAAAGATGTTTGTGGAGTGTTGTGGATGCATTTTGAGTATAAGAGGATCGATTTCAGAGGTGATTTGTTTATTTTCATGTTCGAGTTTGGTTTCTATTTGAATGTATATACTATTGGCCCTTTGTGGTTGTTTAGTTTGATTGCATTGACCATTACCATCGAATTTGATTTGTTTAGTTTAGGAGGGTGTTTAGAAAGATTGAAAATCGATATGGTAGAGTAAAAAAGGTTGATACGGTTAGCAAAAACTATCCATGCGATAACTCTTATATATAACGTTTTTGTAAAACTAGTTCCTTTTTCATGTATTCTATTAAAGTTTCACACATACTTTGATGCACAAATCCATAATCGCCCAGTTTCAATTGAAACAATAATCAATCTTATCTTCTTGGTGGTGTTACCTTAATTTGACTTATTCACATCAATCGCACATTGAATTTTATGTTTGACGTGTAATTACTTTCATTCCCTAACGATAGTTTGATTCTTGATTCTTATTGAGTGACGAGAATGGTTTTATTAATCATTTCCAACTCGTATCCATGGTCTAGAGCTTAATGAAGGATTTCATGCATCAAAAGTCATCATATGGATAGAATTTAGTAGATTTGTGAGCCAAGAGTGTTCAAAGATGTTTGTGAAGTGTTGTGGATGCATTTTGTGTATAAGAGGATCGATTTCAGAGGTGATTTGTTTATTTTCATGTTCGGTTTTGGTTTCTATTTGAATGTAGAAATTAATGGTCCTTTGTGGTTGTTTAGTTTGATTACATTGACCATAATCATCGAATTTGATTAATTTAGTTCAGGATTGTGTATAGAAGGCTTGAAAATCGATATGGTAGAGTAAAAAAGGTTGATACGGTTAGTAAAAACTATCCATGCGATAACTATTATATATAACGTTTTTGTATAACTAGTTCCTTTTTCATGTATTCTATTAAAGTTTCACAAATACTTTGATGCCCAAATCTATAATTGCCCAGTTTCAATTGAAACAATAAGAAATCTTATCTTCTTGGTGGTGTTACCTTAATTCGACTTATTTACATCAATCGCACATTGAGTTTTATGTTTGACGTGTAATTACTTTCATACACTAATGATATTTTGATTCTTGATTCTTACTGAGTGATGAGAGTGGTTTTATTGATCATTTTCAACTAATATCCATGGTCTAGAGCTTAATGAAGGATTTCGTGCATCAAAAGTCATCATATGGATTGAATTTAGTAGATTTGTGAGGCAAGAGTGTTCAAAGATGTTCGTGGAGTGTTGTGGATGCATTTTGTGTATAAGAGGATCGACTTCAGAGGTGATTTGTATATTTTCATGTTCGGTTTTTGGTTTCTATTTGAATGTATAAATTAATCCTCCTTTGTGGTTGTTTAGTTTGATTACGTTGACCATTACCATCGAATTTGATTTTTTTAGTTTAGGAGGGTGTTTAGAAAGATTGAAAATCGATATGGTAGAGTAAAAAAGGTTGATACGGTTAGTATAAACTATCCATGCGATAACTATTATATATAACGTTTTTGTATAACTAGTTCCTTTTTCATGTATTCTATTAGAGTTCCACAAATAATTTGATGCACAAATCTATAATCGCCCAGTTACAATTGAAACAATAATCAATCTTATCTTCTTGGTGGTGTTACCTTAATTTGAGTTATTTTCATCAATCGCACATTGAATTTTATGTTTGATGTGTAATTACTTTCATTCCCTAATGATAGTTTGATTCTTGATTCTTATTGAGTGATGAGAGTGGCTTTATTGATTATTTTCAACTCGTATCCATGGCCTAGAGCTTAATGAAGGATTTCATGCATCAAAAGTCATCATATCGATAGAATTTAGTAGATTTATGAGCCAAGAGTGTTCAAAGATGTTTGTGGAGTGTTGTGGATGCATTTTGTGTATAAGAGGAACGATTTCAGAGGTGATTTGTTTATTTTTATGTTCGGTTTTGGTTTCTATTTGAATGTAGATATTATTAGCCCTTTGTGGTTGTTTAGTTTGATTGCATTGACCATTACCATCGAATTTGATTTGTTTAGTTTAGGAGGGTGTTTAGAAAGATTGAAAATCGATATGGTAGAGTAAAAAAGGTTGATATGGTTTGCAAAAACTATCCATCCGATAACTCTTATATATAACGTTTTGTATTACTAGTTCCTTTTCATGTATTATATTAAATTTTCACACATACTTTGTTGCACAAATCCATAATCGCCCAGTTTCAATTGAAACAATAATCAATCTTATCTTCTTGGTGGTGTTACCTTAATTTGACTTATATACATCAATTGCACATTGAATTTTATGTTTGACGTGTAATTACTTTCATTCCCTAATGATAGTTTGATTCTTGATTCTTATTAAGTGACGAGAGTGGTTTTATTGATAATTTCCAACTCGTATCCATGGTCTAGAGCTTAATGAAAGATTTCATGCATCAAAAGTCATCATATGGATAGAATTTATTAGATTTGTGAGCCAAGAGTGTTCAAAGATGTTTGTGGAGTGTTGTGGATGCATTTTGTGTATAAGAGGATCGATTTCAGAGGTAATTTGTTTATTTTCATGTTCGGTTTTGGTTTCTATTTGAATGTAGAAATTAATGGTCCTTTGTGGTTGTTTAGTTTGATTACATTGACCATTACCATCGAATTTGATTAATTTAGTTCAGGAGGGTGTTTAGAAAGATTGAAAATCGATATGGTAGAGGAAAAAAGGTTGATACGGTTAGCAAAAACTATCCATGCGATAACACTTAATATAATGTTTTTGTATAACTAGTTCCATTTTCATGTATTCTATTAAAGTTTCACAAATACTTTGATGCACAAATTTATAATTGAAGGGCTTTAACAAGTTTATCAAAGTTCATATAAGCATGTATATATGAAAAACGCAGCGGATAATAAGTTTTAAAACATGCTAATATGATTATGATTAAAACCATTTAATAAGCTAACCCCAAACCATGGATCATTATACGAGATGCATACATAAGATATAAGTGTGATGTTAAAAACAACCTTAGGAGCAGCAGAAAATCGATATAGAAGAGGTGAAAAGGATGAGATCGTGGCTGAATCTTCAAGCAAGAACACCTCAAGATGGTGATACCCCAAGCCACAAACGAACCTCTTAAATGCTAGGTTTCTTGACACCAACTTTCAGCAACAAAACCCCTTTTTGATGCTGAAACTTTCAGCTTTTCTTTTTGCCCTTTTCTCTTCAAATTCGAAAGGTGAGAGAGAGCTAGATGAGAGCCAAATCTGCCTTTGCATGTAAGAGAGAAGTCCCTTGGAAGGATTGAGTCTAAAACATTTAATCTAGTTTGTTTTCAAGACAAAGATGGGACCCCTCAAGCTAGTGGGCGGCCGAAAAATCCATTGAAAATGGATTCCCACACTTTGTTTTGTTACACAATTAAATACTCACTTAACCCTTATGTTTATAAAGTTAAAACATATTTAAACTTTATAAACTTAGTACTTTTATTTGTTATTATTTAGTAAGACTAAATAATGATAAACAAAAGGTACAATATGAACAATTATCCATATAATGATGTTCATCTACAAAGGCAATAATTTGAAAACCCATTCTAAATTGGTGTTATAATTTATTGGTGTTTGTTTAGCTTGTTATTGGGTATGACCCGACTTGGATCATATCACACTAGCCATATCAACTTAATATGCATCTTGGACAGATCAGGTCTTTTCAATCTCCCACTTGCACAAGATTCATAGAAGGTTGATGCAAGTAGAAAATAACGCCTAGCAACGGTTTGCTACCCCTAATGTATATGATTAAGTGCCATTCAATAACATCATCCTCCTCAAGTACCTTACTTGAAATGTTTTAGGTGAATTAATCATCTATCCTTTTGTTTCAGATGTCATGTTAAATCCCAGAGACACAAATCGTCATTCTCCGTTGATTTAACTTTAACAGGCCTTAGACATCTAACTCTCAACGAATGAGAGGAACAAATTCCATCTTGACTACATACGTCTCTCACAATGACCTCATGTCATACCTGAACTCAGCCTTATGTACTGCCAATAGTTCAGAACAGCAAAGAACTAAGTCAAAGTACAATACTTGGTGAATATCAAGACCCAGTATGTATCTCAGGTCTGAGGATAAAATGATATTCGCCTTTACTCAATATCTCTTATGACTAATCACAAGGATTCCATGAAGAAATAATTGAGAGCGGGTCAGTCCTATACCTATATCCCATAGATATCAATGAACTTTGGTAGCAACCTCTTGCTTTATATTCATACCTTATGAATATCAACCAATCCAAGTTCATTATAGTCTTACATTCACATTTGTTCCCACAAGCATGATCGACTACGGACGTTTAGAATAACTTATTTATTCACAGATTTAAAACATGCTAAAATAGAAGAACATATGAAAGTTATAACCATATAATTAAGTCAAAAAACATAAGTTCCAATATCCAAATACAAGATATAAAATCAAATCCAGTCACTAGTATATCGAAGTCCCATGGCACAAGCATGACCTTCATGCTTTGCCTTTTCAAGGAGTTTTGTGAGTGGATCTGCAATGTTTTTATGAGTGTGAACTTTGCGAATACATATCTTTCCCTTTTCAACTTCATCCCTTATGTAGTTGAATCTCCGCTCAATGTGCCTTGTATTCTGATGTGCACGTGGTTCCTTGATTTGTGCAATCGCACCCTCGTTATCACAAAGAATCTCCAGAGGATCTTGAATGGAAGGGATTACCCCTAGATCGGCTATGAATTTCTTCAACCATGCAGCTTCCTGTGCTGCCAATGAAGCGGCGATGTATTCTGACTCTGTAGTGGACAATGCTACGACTTCTTGCTTTGAGCTTTTCCAAGAAACAGCTCCCCCATTCAGGATAAAGATGTACCCTGATTGAGATCGTGAATCATCTCGATCGGTTTGGAAACTCGCATCCGTGTAACCCTTTACAACGAGTTCCTCTTCACCAGACCCGTAGATCAAGAACATGTCCTTAGTCCTTCTTAGGTACTTTAGGATGTTCTTGACAGCCATCCAATGACCATCACCAGGATTTTGCTGGTATCTACTTGTCATGCTTAAAGCGTATGACACGTCCGTTCTAGTGCATATCATTGCATACATGATGGATCCTATAGCATATGCATATGGGATTGCCTTCATTTTATTCTACTCCTCCTTTGAGCTTGGACATTGAGTCGTACTCAATATTGTCCCTCTCTGTATAGGTACAGTACCTTTCTTAGAGTTTTCCATCTTGAACCTTTTCAAGATTTTGTCAATGTATGCACTTTGATTCAAACCAATCAGCCACCTCAATCTATCCCTATAGATCTTTATTCCCAGAATATAGGCGGCTTCACCAAGATCCTTAATGGAAAAGCAGCTTCCAAGCCAGGCTTTTACACCTTCCATTGTTGGAACGTCATTCCCAAACAGTAGAATGTCATCGACATATAATACTAGGAAAGTTATTATGCTCCCACTAGCCTTCTTATACACACAAGCCTCATCAGCGTTTTTGATGAAGCCAGATTTCTTGACTTCCTCATCAAAATGGTGATTCCAGCTTCTTAACGCTTGTTTCAATCCATAGATTGATTTCTTTAACTTGCATACTTTATTAGGATGTTTTGGATTAACAAAACCTTCAGGCTGAACCATATAGACATCTTCCTCAAGATATCCATTCAGGAAAGCGGTTTTGACATCCATTTGCCAATCTCATAATCATAATGAGCAGCTATGGCAAACAATATCCTTATTGACTTTAGCATCGCAACAGGTGAGAAAGT
This sequence comes from Flaveria trinervia, assembly GCA_025506515.1. Lineage (NCBI taxonomy): Eukaryota > Viridiplantae > Streptophyta > Magnoliopsida > Asterales > Asteraceae > Flaveria > Flaveria trinervia. The sequence continues at coordinate 47,983,528 of CM046446.1, forward strand.
TTCATCATAATCAACTCCTTGAGTTTGAGTAAAACCCTTTGCTACAAGTCTAGCCTTATAAGTATCCAAGTTTCCATGCATGTCAGTTTTCTTCTTGAAAATCCACTTACTTCCAACTACCTTGGAGTTGAGAGGTGGTACAACAAGTTCCCAACTTGATTGTCATGCATGGATTGCATCTCAACGTTCATGGCTTCAAGCCATTTGTCACAATCCGAATTGGACACTGCATCATGGTATGTGGTTGGTTCATCTGATTCTACCACATAGCATCCATCCATGAAATATCCATATCTTTCAGGTGGATTACTAGTTCTGCCACTTCTACGAACGTTTTGTGTGTATCGATCAACCACTTGATCATCTTCAACATCCTCATGTTGAGTGCTGGTTTCAACCAAACGTGTACTGGGTTGTGGTTCTTGATCCTCCTCAAGATCAACTGTTCTACTTCTAGTTCCTTCCATAAGGAACTTTGCTTCTAAGAACTCACCTTTTCTGGCAACAAACACCTTTTGTTCCGGTGGATCATAGAAATAATATCCCATAGAATCTCTAGGGTATCCTACAAAAATACACTTGGTGGATCGGACTTCCAATTTGTTTGGGGTGGGAGTCTTAACATAAGCCTCACAACCCCAAATCCTTAAGTATGATAGGGATGGAACTCTTCCATGCCATATCTCAAAAGGTGTCCTTTCCACCTTTTTGGTTGGGGCCATATTTAAAATACGGGTCGCGGAGAGCAAAGCGAAACCCCAAAATGATAGAGGTAATGTGCTTCTAGCCATCATAGATCGGACCATATCCAATAAGGTTCGATTCCTCCTTTCAGACACACCATTATGTTGTGGTGTTCGAGGTGGAGTGAGTTGTGAGACAATCCCACAACTCCTAAGATGATCTTGAAAGGCATCACTTAGGTATTCACCTCCTCTATCGGTACGAAGAACTTTAATCGACTTGTTGAGTTGATTTTCTACTTCATTCTTGAAGATTTTGAACG